>JAUCMR010000056.1:12467694-12490875 GCA_032357425.1 Enteromius argenteus
ATTTTTGTAAAAGTTGCTTAAATATCTTAATTTAACTAATGCCTAGTCCTGGTTTAAGCTAAGCCCCGTTTGTGAAACCGGGCCTGAATGTTTTATTTTTTTAATTAACACAGCGAATGGGGGTAAGTGTACCTATTAAGCTCACCAAAATCTATATTGAGACATTTTTAGTGCACAAGATTTTTCTCAGTTTCATTACAAAAAGTTAGTTTAAAATAAAATATTAGCCTAATCTCTCACGCCATATTTAATTTTATTTTAAATGACAAATACATTTCAATTACGATGTATATCATTAAATGTAAAAAGTCTGGCTGTATTTAATGGGTGCGTATTTGTACACTTTAAACACACCCCTGTTCACAATAAACCCACATGTTTATTTTAACAATCTTTCTAAAGAATAATTAAAAAAAAATGTTATTTGAAAGTTCTGAGTCAAGAACAGTGACAAAAAAACAAGGACAACCACAACAAAAAAACTGATCATTAAAATCCAGCAACAAGGCCTATATTTTCAGTGAAATGTCATTCAAACGCATTGCAACATAAAGCAACCTGCACACACAAATCAAATAAAAAAAACAAACATGTAATCCATGTGTATGAACGCAGAAACTAGCCTCCTTATGAAGCCTCTTATTAATTGGATATTAACTTATTTATATTCTCTCAGGAGTTATATATTAATGAACACATAAATTAGTTAAGACATCAAGTAGGATTTTTTTTTTATAAATAATCTGAGCTCAGAAAGGGTAGGGTGCTTAATGGGTACTTGAGATTGTACGTGTGTTTTAGTACAATGTTGAGCGCTTATAAATTCTTGTTTTGCAGAAAACATTATGGGATTCAATTAAATCCAAGAAAGGTGTCCCAGCACCCTCAAAAGAGAAGAAAGTATCTTCAATGCCGATAAAGGCTGCAAATAAGACATTTCATGTCTCACGCCAGTCGCAGTACAGAAAAGATAGAACATCCAACCCGTTGATGCCATTAAACCAGGAACGGTCTGCCTATGGGTCCAATGCCTTTAGGACGAATGCCCCATCCTCCACTCCTGAGATGTCAAAGTCTGTTTTTTTGACTGAAAAGTTTGATGATGTGCATTTGCAAAAGAACTCGCCAGTGGTCGTCTTAGTACCAGCGGAGAGATTTTTGGATACACCTGGGAACAAGGATGTGCCTTTTTCACGTAAAGCTGAGTGCAAAGAAATCACAAGGGTATTGAATAAAACACACTCTCCTGCCAGCACCCCAGAGAGGTTTGGAAATCCATTGTCGTCATGCTTTCAGAGTCCACTTCCCGTGATTGGGCAATTTGCACAAGATCAAAGAGAGTCAGAGAAACTGTCTTTGTCTGTAAAAGATGCTCTGGATGTTATAGGATCAGATCTGTCGCATGCAGTGAGTCCGCCTAATGCTTGCTCGAGCTTTGATTTTTCTGATTCTCTTGAGTCTGAAAAATCAGATCCAGAAAAACCGTTTAGAGCATCAGCAGTCATTTCACCACCGGTTGAAGTGACTCACCCAAGGTTGACTTACTGTGTGAAACCCAACAAAGTCATAGATGAATCAAATCATGATGCATTTAGGTTCAAGGCATTACCTTTTAGCACCACCACAGTGACCAAGTTGAATAAAGTGGATGACACCCTTGTTCCTGATGGTCTCAAGAAGTTTTCTTTGAATTCTACCACAGTGACCAAAGGCAAACCAGAAGCCTCTGTTGACAGTCCAGGCTTGCGTAAGAAGAAAACATCTAGGCGCAGGCTCTTGGAGAAGACCTTGGAGCTCTCAGAGGCTAGTAATGCAGAATCCAACACAAGTTCTCCTGACAGTGCTTTACCTGTCATCAGCTCAGATTCAAGTCCAGATGTGGCACTAGAGTCCAAATTCTCTGTAACTTCAACGCAGGTTACAAAAGAGAAGCCAACCTCAAAGTTATCCCCTCCTGAGGAGCTTTTGTCTTCTATATCTCCAATACGACCTCAAGTTTTCACCACAGTTGGTAGCAGTCCGTCCAGCGGTCTGGATTTAGCAGCTGTTAACATCTCTGATAAAGTGCAACCAGGTCATTATCAGCACCAGTTTCCTGTGCAAAGCAGGACATCTGTGCAGAGTAAAAAGAGAAAAAGTGATGAGTTTTTGAGCGGTCAGTCAGAAGACAAGACAAACGGCCAAGCAAAAAAGTGTCGTCCTCCAGCACATGCGACAGAGAGACCAAGCCATGAAAAAACGTTCACTTCAAGGTCCACATCTGGACAGCAACACAAAGCTACAGGTAAGTCAAGTGTACTCATTGTACCAGTCATGCTAAAAATGGAATATGCATTATCTAATTCACTCTGGTATGCATTATTTAAGATATTTGGACATTGTACAAGTTGAAAACTTTTCAATTTTCCTTATTTTTATTTTGTTTTCCCTAAAGCTCCACCAAGCTCAAGAAAGTTTGCAAAACCTCCACAGAAGAAATCTTCTCCAAAACCGACTCAAAAAGGTTAGAATACATTGTGATCTTTCATCGTGTCTTAAAATAAGCTTTGAGTAACGTGTACTACAAGTTCGATATGATCAAGGATACCATTTTAAATGCATTTCACTCATACAGATGGCCGGTCTGTGAAGTCACTGAGCTGCTCGAGTCGAAAGCCTGCAAGGATAGTTGCTGTAGCGCAGGCCAAACTGAACTTTATAAAGCCATCACAGACTGGTATATTTATGGCTACTTTCTTATACATTTTGTATTTTAAATGGCATTTTTATGCATGCTCTTATTGTACAATCTTGACAGCCATACCAAGGCATCCTCTGCCATTTGCTGCAAAGAACATGTTTTATGATGAGCGATGGATTGAAAAGCAGGAGCGGGGGTTCACCTGGTGGATGAATTATTTTCTCACTCCTGATGATTTCAAAGTTGCTACTGAAGTTACGAAAGGTAGGCACTTTTGTTTTTCTGCATGTGAGATTTTTGAATCTTTTGCTTTAAGTAATTTCAGCGGCATTCATGTAACATTTTTCTCCTTCTTTTCTTAGTGAATGCCTTATCATTAACTATGGGAAACGACAAATTCAACATACCCAAAGCACCAACAAAAGAAGAGATGTCTTTTAGAACCTACACAGCCCGTCAACGGCTGAACCGCCTTCGGCGAGCAGCTTGCAAGCTTTTTACTTCAGACACCATGGTGAAGGCCATCCAGAGGCTGGAGCTGGAAGTGGAAGCCAAAAGGCTCCTTGTGCGTAAGGACAGACATCTCTGGAAGGACATAGGTATGAGATGCAAAACTGTGTTTTGTCATTTGTGAATTATCCTTGTATGACATGGGGAATTTTTTTTTTTTTAATACAACTAATTGTTTGTTGTAATGTTTTTGAGAAGTGTCTTAAGCTTATGTTGCATGTATTTGATCAAAAATGCAGTAAAACAGTGATTTTGTGGAATTATTATAATTTAAATATTTTCACCTTTTAATATAGCTATTTCAAAATTTCAGCATCATTACTCCAGACTTCAGTGTTAAATGATTCTTCAGAAATCTAATATTCTGAATTGGTGATAAAGAAGCTAGTTTTTATGATCAACATTTGTGCTACTTAAAGGAATAGTTCACCTAAAAAAAAAAAAAGAAAAAGCAAAACAACCATACTACTAAAAACACTCTTAATGTGCTAAATATTGCAGGCAATTTGTTTTATTGGGTAAATTTTTATTTATTTTTATTTTTTCATTTCTCAGCAAGCCTCTTGAGCTGAAACGTTTTCAGATTTTTTTTTTTTTTACCGTTTTGTTGTTCTTTTCTCAGGTGAGCGTCAGAAAGTTCTTAACTGGCTAATATCATACAATCCACTTTGGCTGCGAATTGGACTTGAGGTATTTATTTTTCTTTGTGAAAGCATAATGTTCAATTGTTTGTTGCAAAAATATATATAAATGGGCTACATTTCGAATTCATTTGACATGAAGCTATTTACCCATTACTTTTTGTTTTAGACAATCTATGGAGAACTAATATCACTTGAAAGCAACAATGATGTCATGGGACTGGCCATGTTTATTCTTGGACGTCTGCTGTGGAACCCAGACTTAGCCGCTGAGTTCAGACACAATAAAGTTCCCCATTTGTACAGAGATGGTAACTAAATTAATTAGATTTTTTTTTTTTTTTTTTATTCACGCAAGCTATTTTATTTTCTTTATTACTTTGTAATCATTATTATTTTTATTACTTCTGCAAAGAGTGTGTCTGATAACAGGTTCTTTATCTTTTCACTTTCATTCATCAGGCCACGAGGAGGCGCTCTCTCGCTTCACTCTAAAGAAACTAATTCTGCTGGTCTGCTTTCTGGATAAAGCCAAAGAGTCTAGACTGATCGAACATGATCCTTGTTTGTTCTGCATGGATGCTGAGTTTAAGGTATGTGTGTAATAAAGGTGGTTAAAACAACTAATTTCATGATTTAAAAAAATATGTATGTATCTTTGTTTATCTTTCCCTACAGTCAAGCAAAGATCTGCTACTGGCGTTTTCTCGGGACTTCCTCAGCGGTGAAGGCATTCTGTCACGGCACCTCAGCCACTTGGGCCTAGCAGTATCCCATGTTCAGACTCCTCTGGATGAGTTCAACTTTGCTGTGAAGAATCTTGCTGTTGATTTGAGATGTGGCATTCGTTTGGTGTATGTTTTATTTATTTATTTATTTTTTGCATGTTTATTGTTCATGCATCATAATGAAATATGTCTGTTGTTACCCAAGCTGATATTTAGATTTGACTTCAAAATACCGTTGTCTTCACTAAATGATTCTATATGCATCTTCAGACGGGTCATGGAGCTCTTCACTCTGGACTGGACGTTGTCTAGAAAGCTGCGAATACCTGCTATTAGCCGTCTGCAGAAAGTGCACAATGTTGATGTTGCACTACAGGTTCTGAAAAACAAAGGTGTTGATCTTAAAGATGAGCATGGTGAGTTTCATGACAGTGAATAAGTAGCAATACTATTTATGATCTGGGCAAAAAAAAAAAAACTCACTCTGAATTTGCCTCCATTATCTTGAAGGAGCGAACATTGACTCCAGAGACATTGTGGATGGACACAGGGAAAAGACCCTAAACCTTCTGTGGAAAATCATATTTGCCTTCCAGGTATCAACCAGGGTTGAATAACACATCTTCCTGTCCCTTGTTTCTAATTTTTATCTCCCAAGATTGTGTGACCTTTTAAATATTGACCTTACATTCTGACGTACTTAAATTTCCATAGGTGGAAGTGCTACTCGATGAGAATCAACTCAAAGAGGAAATCAGTTTCCTCAGGAAAACATGGAGGACTAAACAGAAGCTGGCCTCATTACTTGCTAACAGTGGGATTGCAGTAACAAGGATGAAGTCAAGACGAGCGTTTGAACATCCCAGCCAAAAAGTCACACTGCTCATGGACTGGGTTAATGCTGTTTGTGAGTTCTACAACATCAAGGTGAGTCATATTAAAGAAATAATTTGTTTGTTTATTCACTCTGCAGAGAGTTAATAATACGTTTTTAATAAGGTATACTGCAAAGGATCCTTCTCTGAACAAAATCTCTCTATTATTTTTCCAGGCTGAAAATTTCACTGTGTCGTTCTCCGATGGCCGTGTCCTGAGCTACCTCATTCATCATTACCATCCTGGTCATCTCCCTGCAGAAGAGATTCAACGGAGCACAACACAGACCATTGAATGTGGTCATCGTGGCAAAGTGGAGCTCAATAACTCCTCAACTGACTCGGACTGTTCTTTTGAAAATTTGCCCACAATACAAACTGGTATTTTGAGTAAATAATTATTATTATTATTATTATTATTATTATTTTTAAGCATTCCGATAGTAGTGTGGTAAATTATACATTTTAACACTATAAGTGTCTTAGAACGGTTTGCCCTTTTTTTTTGCCTTGGGTTCAGAATCCCCGTCAGTGGACTTCCGAGAGCTACTTGAGAATGAGAGGAGGAATTTTCAGTTGGTGAACACTGCTGTGTCTTATCTTGGAGGTGTGCCTGCTATGATAAATCCAGAAGATATGTCCAACACTATCCCAAATGAAAAGGTAAAAATAATTGTAATACCTTCCACATTTTGGATTAGCAGCAAAAGATACTGATGGGGAAAAAAACTTGGAGGTTCTAGAAATACTTTTATATTTAATGCGTATTGTTTTTTTTGTTTGTTTGTTTTAACTCAGGTTGTCACATGCTACCTCTCCTTCCTCTGTGCCCGTCTTTTGGATCTCCGCAATGAAACAAGAGCAGCCCGGGTCATCCAGGGTGCATGGCGGAGATATAAGCTACAGAAGGACATTGAGCTTGTTCAGGTAACAGTAGAGTTTTTCAACTTTTAAGCTGCTTGAAACCTTACTGTGTTGAGATTTATTCTTTTATCTTATATTGAGTATGCTTTGCATGCACAGCAAAGGAACCTGGCTGCTACTAAAATTCAAGCCCTTGTGTGGAAGTTCATCTTGAGAAGAAGACTGATCAGACAGAATAAGGCAGCCACCATGATCCAGACATTCTGGAGAGGATACATTGCACGGAAAAAGTTGAGAGTGCTAAAAAAAGAGAAACGGCTTGCTCTTCAAAATACAGCTGCAACTGTAATTCAGGTATATTCAGGATTAAGTTCATCCTGTATTGCTGTACCTAGTAAAATTGTATTTAAAAAAAACAAAAAGTTAAATATTAACATTTTAGCAGTTAGCAAATTAATATAGCAATTATAGATGTATATCTAGATGGCTAATCTTAATTAGAATTTTCTTGTTCTCCAATAGAAAACATACAAAGCTTGGAGGATTCAAAGTCTCCTAAAGAAAAATCACGCTGCCTCTGTAATCCAAGCAGCTTTCCGGAAGTGGCATGCAAAGAAATTGCTGGAAAGAAATGCTGCAGCTTTGTGCATTCAAGCATGGTACAGAATGCAGCGTTGTAAAAGCCAGTACCTGGATATGAAAAGCAAAGCAGTTTGTGTTCAAGCATGGTTTAGAGGTCACCTTCAAAGATGCGAGTTCCAGACTTTAAAGAAAAGGCACAATGCTTCAATTGTCATTCAGAGTGCATTCAGGGCCTACCTTGACAGACAACACATAATTAAAATGAAGCAAAATGCAGTCACCATTCAAAGGTGGTTCCGAGCATGCTTACTAAGGACAGCAGAACAGAAAATTTACTTCAAGATTAAATCGGCAGTACTTGCTCTGCAAGCAGCTTTCCGTGGCTGGAAGGTTCGACGATTTATAGCTCAGCGCCAACAAGCTGCACTTCTGATTCAAACTGCTTTCAGGCGGTTTATAGCACAAAGGCACTATTTACGTTTAAAAAGATCAGCCATTGTTCTGCAACAGAGATACAGAGCAAAAGTACTTGGAGACAAATTACGACAAGAGTATGTGGCTCTTAAACTCGCTTCAGTGACAATTCAAGCATTTTGGCGAGGACGAACTGAGAGGAACAAGATCCGTCAACTCCATAGATTTGCTAGAATCATTCAGTCAAACTACCGTAGATATGCAGCACAGACACGGTTTTTGGAAATTAAACAGGCTGTCATAGTCATTCAAAGAAAATACAGAGCCTACAGAGATGGACGGAAGGTGTACGCAGAATACGCTGAAATTAAAAGAGCGGCCATTGTGCTACAGAGTGCTTATCGTGGCAAGAGAGCAAGACAAGAACTTGAGAAGAAAAACAAAGCAGCAACTTTGATTCAGTCTGTGATAAGAGCACATAGGTGCCATCAGAGGTTTTTGGCTCTAAAACGTGCTGCTGTTGTCATTCAACAACGACATCGGGCTTTAGCACTTGGACAGTTGGAAAGAAGCCATTACGTCCATTTGAGGCAGGCGACTATAAATCTACAGGCCATATATCGCGGTTCCAAAGTGAGGCAAAATCTAAGACGAGAGCATCAAGCCGCTACTATCATTCAAGCTCAATTCCGAATGCATAAGGTACGCCTTGCCTTTCTTGCTGCAAAGTGTGCAGCTATCATCATACAGCAGCAATACAGAGCCTACAGAGTTGGCAAATACGTACAAGCTACTTACTTGCAAATGAAAAATGCCGCTGTAGTTATTCAGTCAGCATTTAGAGGATTGAAAGTTCGCAAATACTTAAGAAAATCTCACCAAGCTGCGACAGTGATTCAGGCACATTTCCGTGGACATTCCGAACTTAAGAAGTACCAAAGACAGCAGTGGGCTGCATCCATTTTACAGCAGCGATTCAGGGCAATGATGACTAAAAATGCTGTCATGAAGAGATACGCAGCCATAAAAACAGCTGCCATATGTATCCAGTCAGCTTTCCGTGGAATGATGGTGAGAAAGCAGATTGCAGAAAGGCACAAATCTGCAAGAATGATCCAGAAGATATATAGAGCATACAAGCAACGCCGCGATTACCTTGCTCTCAGAAATGCCACTATTCGTATTCAGGAACAGTACAGAGCAATTGTAAGCGGAAGGCAACAACGTAAAGGGTTTTGCTCCTTGAGAGCAGCAGCCATCACTTTGCAGTCTGTGTACCGAGGGATGAGGGTAAGGAAAGAAATCGATAGAAAGCATAAAGCGGCCACTGTGATTCAGTCAATGTACAAAATGTACAGAACTCGAGTGCCATTCCAAGCTATGAAACTGGCTGCATTGGTCATACAGAGGCAATACAGGTGCCATCTACTGGGAAAAGAGGCAAGAGAGGACTTTTTGAAGCTACGGCATAGTGCAATTGCAATTCAGGCGATTTACAGAGGAAACCGTACACGCCATGACATTGCTAGAATGAACTTTGCAGCCGCAGTCATTCAAAGAAAGTACCTTGCCTATAAACAAAGAAAGTGCTTTTTGTCCATCAAAGCTGCTGTTGGATTCTGTCAACGACGCTATCGGTCTGTTTTGGTAGCAAGGCGCAATCGTAGAGGTTATTTTGCTAAACGCCGAGCTATTGTTGCAATCCAAGCAACTTTCAGAGGAATGCAGGTCCGGCGACAGATCCGAAGAGAACATGAAGCTGCAACAATCATTCAGTCCCATGTGAGAAAACACATCCTCAAGTTGCGTTTCCAGCGACTCCGGTGGGCAGTCTGTACTGTTCAGCAGCGTTTCAGAGCTAACAAAATGATGAAACAAGAGATGGCAGCTCTGCAGGAACAGAAGAGTGCTGCCTTGATTCTGCAAGCAGCTTATCGTGGCATGAAGTCTAGACAGACTTTGAAGCAAATGCATCAAGCTGCCACCACCGTTCAGGCAACTTTCAAAGCTTATAGTGCTCGTAAACGGTATTTAGCTATGAAATGTGCTGCTATAGTTATTCAGCAAAGGTACTGTGCCACAAATGTAGCGAAACGGCAGAGAAAGCATTTTCTTGAAATGTGCCAAGGTGCACTTGTTGTTCAGGCATGTTACAGAGGTCTCAAAGTTAGAAGGAAACTGTTACAACAGCGTCAAGCAGCTGTCTTGATTCAGTCTTGTTTTAGGAGACACAAAGTGATGGTTAAGTACCAGGCCATGAGGTTGTCTGCTATCATTATCCAGAGCCATTATAGGTCATGCATCCAGGCTAGAGCAGATCGTGAAAACTTTCTTCATTTAAGAAAGTCAGCTGTTGTCATTCAAGCAGCTTTTCGAGGACACTCTCTAAGGAGACAATTGGCAGAAAAGCAAGACGCATCCATTGTTATACAAGCCGCTTTCCGGATGTACCAGCAGAGGTCAACATTTAAGAGACAGCGCTGGGCAGCCAGGGTTCTCCAACAGAGGTTTAGAGCCCTGAAACTTCGAGACGAGCAGATGTGTAGATACCAGCAGGTTAGAAATGCCGCTGTTTGCCTGCAGAAGTCTTTCAGAGGGATGAAAGGGAGAGAACTGGCCAGACGGACCAAAGGCGCAAGAACTATCCAGTCCTACCTAAAGATGGCTGTCCAACGACAGCGTTTCTTGAAAGAAAAGGCTGCAGCAATCACGATTCAGTCAGCATACAGAGGCCATTGTGCCAGAGTTCAGCATGCCAGGATGCAAGAAAGCGCGACACTCATCCAAAAGTGGTACAGATCATGTAAACTGGTCCAGAAAGATCAGAATGGTTTTGTTGCTCTTAAGCAAGCTACGCTTACCTTGCAATCTGCATTGCGTGGAATGCTAGCGAGGAGGCTTACAAAAAGACGACTAGCTGCAATCAAGATTCAGTCTGTTATGCGCATGCATGTTTACCGCAAGCGGTACTTGTTGCTCCGCTCAAGTGTTCTGAAGTTGCAAGCTCATTACAGAATGTTTGTGGAACGGAGAAGATACTGCAAGTTGCAGTTTGCAACTGTTACTCTCCAAAAGCGTTACAGAGCTCATAGGGCAACAGTGGAGCAGAGGAGCAGTTATCTGAAGACACTCCAAAACATAAAAATCCTTCAGGCCAGAGTGCGTGGATGCATTGAGTACAGAAGATTCCAGAGATTGCGTGCAAGTGCCATCACAATTCAGGTATGCAGTTGTATTCTGTCTTGTCATTTGTTTTATCCTGTAGCACTTTGGAAATTCAACAGAAGTGAGTAGGAGGTTTAACTGGGAAGGCAAAACTTTTTATTTTTGATTATTTTTATTTTTTTTTAACCCTCAAACAGGCACATTATCGGGGGATGATTGAAAGACGCAGGTTTCAACATCTCAAGAAATCTGTTTTGGTTATACAGAAGCGTTACAGAGCTTTCCGCCTCTGCCAGAGAGAGCGTGCACAGTTTCTTCAACTGCAAAAGTCCGCTGTTGTGATACAAGTAAGCATGTAAAAACTGTAAAATTGTATTTGGTTAAACTTTATTTTTTCCTATGAAATCTCTAGCACCTTACTGCAAAAACCCTGCTTCTGTTTGTTATATTGTACACTTTTTTTTTTTTTTTTTTTTTTTTATTGTGTTTTTGCTGAGGATCCTATTTTACATTTTTGGATTTAAGTGCATATATTTAATTTTCATGTTTGGTTTATCTCTGGTTTACCTCAGACAGCATTTCGGGCTTATCAAACAAGAAAACATGCTGTGCGAGCACAGGCTGCTCTGAAAATTCAGGCCTGGTTCCGAGGACGCATAGCTAGACGAAACTACATTTTAAAACAAGCTGCTGTTGCAACCATCAGTCGGTTTATTCAAGCAAAACACCAACGTTCAAGGTAACAAAGGAGATTTTATCATTTTCTTCAGCTTTTAAATTGTCACATGGAGTCTCAACATGACCATTTGTCCTCCACCCTAAGATTTCTGACAGTCCAGCACAGTGTCCGAGTCATTCAGCAAAGATGGAGGGAAACTCTAATCGCCAGAAAACAGCACGCTGACTTCCTGAGATTTAGAAAGTCTGTTCTATACATCCAGGCATTGTGGAGAGGTCAAAGAGTGAGAGATTCCATTCAAAAGGTATGTTTCTTTTGTGGGAATCAATATTTATTACAAAGGAATTCCTTCTATAATTCTGCTTTTATGGAGTATTCATGTTTGACTTATACTGACACCTAGTTGTGTGGAAGCAGCATTATATTAAAGAAATGTGATGTCAACTAATATAAGCATATTCCATGTGTGAAAGTAGTGAATAAAAATAGGAGATTACTGAGATATAGTTGGTGGTATTTGGCTGGTTAAGTAATCATGGCGTGACCCACTTTTTGATGAAAAAACTTGAGTGCACCTTTAAATGTTGGTGAAATGCTATCAGTTTGTATAAATTCCGGTAAGCAAAATAGACTTTGTGCAGTGATGACATTGACATTGCTCTGTAAATACCCACTGTCTAACTAATGTTTGTTATTTGCAGATAAAAAAAGTTTCAGGGAAACCGTTATCAAAGTCCTTTCATTTTTACAGAAAATGATGACATTACATCATTGTGGATTTTTGCCAAGTATTTATTTTGGTTAGGTGGTTAGGTCTTGACCAATGTTTCCTCCAATGTTTACCAATGTCACCTGAGCAAAAACGTTCTTTATACAAGACATGCACAGCGTGCACACAAAAAATGTGTTACTTTTAACTTTTAATGTGCTATTTACATTTTGATTTGACTCTTGATGTAACTAAACTATGTACTTTTATAGGTTATCTGAGAAAACATTTTACAGTACAATGCACTGCCATACGGTGTCCATTTTAGGACATCCTCAGACCTTAGTCATAAAATGAAAAGGTGTCATGCCTCAGACTAAAATGCTTCAGTCACTGGACAGAACGGCATTGTGGACTGTCGTGTTTGGTGTAGACATGGTGTCAGGTCTTGTACAATTGGGCATCAGGCGAAACAGATTAAAAGGTATTCATTTCCTGATTTGTTCTTTTGGATAGTGTTTTAAGGAACCAGTTAAAAAAATGATCCAGACGTTCTTTTTTTACTGTGACACTGGCTTATGCTGTCTACAATTTTGAGTGCATCATGACAGAACAGATCATAACGTGATCGATGGTCTTGGTCTAATTTTCTAAAATAGTATTTATTTACTTCTTTCTTTTTTTACATTTCTATCAGAAAATTCTATTCCAGAACCAGGAATCTGAAATTTCAATATCTAACAACGCTTGTTCTGAACCGTGTGCGTGTGATGTTACATGGGGCGGGGCATTGCGACACGTCACACCTCGTTGCACTGAATAGCTGGCCAATCAGAGCACACCTCGCTGTTTTAGAACAATGAGCTTTGTACAAATTGAGCCGTTTCAGGAGGTTGGGCTTAGAGGAGGAACAAAAATGTATAGTATGTGAAAAATAATGTTTTGTGCATCTTAAACCATATAAACACATTACATTACTCCAAATGCACAAAATAATGTGCTTTTTATGTGCTTTTTCATGTGACCCCTTTAAATACATATTAAAAAAACTTGTGTGAATTCTAATATAGCTATCTAAACATACCTATGAAGTGTAGTTTACACAATACACCTGTGTGTAACTGTAAATGTCTCAATGTTTTGTTACTGTTCTGTACCAATCATCCACTATTTCCAACACTTAATCAAGCCACTCTTCTTTAATACATGAGGACGTTTTATTTCACATGTCATTGCGTTTGCGTTGGCTCTCGATTTGAGCTATTTCGTCTAGTATTTTTGCCTACTAGAGTACAATCAAATGGCTTTCACAACTAATTTTTGCATGTGCAGCAAATTATTTTTGCACAGCCTAGAGGGAACATTGGTCTTGACTGATTTTATTATTATATTTTATTTTTTTGTTTTAATAATTAATTTAAAGTAATTGGGTTGATTGTGTTGTGCTACATGTAAATCTTTTGCTTAGACTTAAGAAGAACTGCTGATGCAGTTATATAAACAATCCAATGTATTTTGACGTAAATTTTGTTTAGCAAAGTTGAAATCATCACTAAGCCTTCAGTCTATTCTTGTTCACAGCAAATAACAGCTGCTGTGAAAATACAGTCAGCTTTCAGAGGCTTTAGCCAAAGACGTCGATATCACCAACAGAGAGATGCTGCCATAATTCTACAGCGCAATTTCCGAATTTTACGGCTGGCCAGGATTAAAGAAGAAAATCTAAGACGACGACACAATGCTGCTGTCTGTCTTCAGGCTTTGTGGCGTGGTTGGCTTGCGAGAAAACAGGCAAGTTGTCTTTACATCTATTAGTAATGTTATTGACTTGCATAAGTAATTGGCTATTTAAAGGAAAAGTTCACTTCCAAAACGAAAATTGTGTCATTTACTTACCATTCCAAATCTGAATTATTTTTTTTTTCTTCTTCTTCTGTTAAAATATTCTGGTATTCAAACAGTTGATGAGCACCATTGACTCCCATAGAAGAAAAAAATACTATGGAAGTCAATAGTGCTCATCAACTGTTTAGATGCCAACATTTTTCAAAATATCTTTTGTGTTCAACAGAACAAATAAACTTAAAAAGATAAAGAAAGACAGAATTTTTATTCCGGATATGTAATCGTTCAGCAACCAACTTTGAGCAGGTTACTCAATGCCCATCCATGACTCTTCAAGTCAGGTGATGTGTCAGAATATGCTAAAAGTTAATAAGTGTAGATTAACCTGTTCCCTTTTTATAGGTAAAAGAAATGGTTTGCACTGCAAGACGCCACCGTTTCACATCAGCTGTTTACCATCATCTCTGTGCAATAAGGATTCAGAGAGCTGTGCGAGCACACTGGGCTCTTAAATCTGCCAAGAAGAAGATCTCTTCGGTCCTATACATTCAGGTACATTTAATCATCAAAATAAAGTGATTTCTTAATTACAGAGAAGGAATTAAATGTTTTGGTTTTTTGAAATTCACAGACTTTCAACCAGTTTTGTATTGTTACAATGTTGGTTGTATATGTAAATAATGCAGGTAACAGATTGAAAAGTACTTATTTGGGTGATAAATAAATGGGGATATGTTGGTGCAGATAACAGAGAAACTGTTGACAGTTCAGGGCTTTTGTAAAAAAAAAAAATTCTCTTTCTTTGGTCTACTTTTTTAGCAATGTTTTAGGGCGAAGCTACAAAGAAGGAGATACCTTAAAGACAGAGAAGACATCATCAAGACCCAGAGGGCAGTGAGAACTTGGTTACATCATCGCAACAAAGCTGCTGCTACTATCCAGCATGCAGTTAGGAAGCTCCTTCTGAGACGCCGCAAGGAGAGGCTACAATGTGCAATAATAAAGGCACAGGTATGGTGTCTTTAATTAACTTGTTTAAAAACACAACTGGCTTATTAAATACTTATACATTTACGTATGCCTATACATGTATTTTACTCACTATTTACTGTTTTTTCAAAAACAGTATTACTTGGTTTCTTTAGACCACAGAAGTGCTAATGTAGGTGTTGGATATGTTTTCTGTTTTGGGTGAACAATTAATATTTAAAATGCGATTAAATGTTTTAAGGCGCTCTGGAGGGGTCATTGTTCAAGGAAACATCATGACACAAGCAAAGTCGTTTCCATGAGGCACCGTCTCAGAGAAGTAAATCGAGGGGTGAAGGAAGAGGACAAGTTGTGTAACAAAACTACAACAGCCCTAAGCTACCTGCTTGGACTTCAAAATTATGCTTACATTCTTGCAGCCTTGAAACATTTGGGTAAGGCCTTGTTTTTAAAGTTTTGAGGCTGCCTGTTTCATAAAACAATAGCTAACGTTATCTTTTTGTCATGGTTAAAGAAACTGCCACAAGACTTTCTCCAGAGTGCTGTGAACGTCTTGTTGAAAGCGGAGCAACACACACCATCTTCACTCTGATAAGGAGCTGTAACAGAAGTGTACCTTCAATGGAGATCATCACATTATCCATCCAAGTTCTTCTCAACTTATCAAAGGTATGTTGCCTCATAATTAAGGAATTAGGGTTGCTAGTTTTAAATTTATGTGAAAATGCTTAGTTAATTGCACATAACATTGCTGATTTTTGCTTTTTTCAATATATTTTTCAGTACAACAGAACCATTGATGCAGTTTATGATGTGGACAACTCTGTAGAAACCCTCCTGGATCTTCTGCAGATCTACCGGGAGAAGGCTGGAGATAAGGTTGCCGAAAAAGGTGGCAGCATCTTTACCAAAGCTTGCTTTCTCTTGGTCCTCTTAGTCCAGGATGAACGGAGAGCAATGGTGGGTTGTGGTTTAAGCAACTGGGTTCAATCATTTTTTTCTTTTAAAGTGCTATCAATTCAGCTCCACTTGTATTGAACCTGTAGAAATTGTAATGCCATTAAAAGGATTAATTTTTAAATGTATTTTTCACACAGGAGGTTCGAAAACTTACAAAGGTTTCAGATCGCATTCGCAGCATCTACCGACTTACACTTCGAAAGTGCAAGATGGATGCTGAGAGAAACAAAGTCAAGCAGAAAATGAACGCCTCTCTCAATGGAAGCTTCCTCCTCCAAGCCACTCCTCGAAAATCAAAACCTGTGGCCAGGTATGCAGTTAATTGCTATCTATAAAACGCTTTTCTGTAGTCTGTAGGAAGGCACTGATCCCATCAACCTTCTGATTTCCCTCAGGTTTGCTCCCGACTGGGTTCTGCGGCGTGACAAATTAAAGGACATCGTGGATCCTCTTCGTGCCATTCAGATGCTGGCTAACGCTCTGGCTATTGTGCCTTGAAAATACTGCATCAAGGAAAAGTGTCTAAACCTGCGCACTGCCAAAGTGCTTAATTGTTCCTCAGAATTGTTCACCCTTGTAAATATTGTGTATTTTTGTGTTGTGAATATTTTGTTTTATCAAAATGTTGTGGATAAATTTTTACTGGCGCATATTGGGAGTCTGTGCTAAAAGATGGCATGTTAACTCTTAAGATTGTGTAAATACAAGTGCAGTTTGGAATTGTTTTATTTTAAAGCGCTGAAATTTGAATATTAAAATGAAACCACAGCTTATGTTCTGACGCCGTTCTTGACTGAAACAACAGAATTAAAACATGAATGAGCCAATGTGTCTAGTTTTTTTTCCTTCAAGGGTGGTCCTTGGAGGTGAAACCTGAGGTAATTTAAGAACTTATGCCTTAATTTAAGAAACACTAATGCTCATATGGCCCTTAGTACAATTGGCGGCGAAGTATTTTTCTTTTAATGTCTTCACGGGCCATATTCTTATTGGCCATGGCAACGATTTATGACCTGAAAAAAAAAATAACTTTTCTATACAGCTGTGTTCCTCTTTAAAGGTAAGCTAATCAATTATTTGCTTAATGTTTAGGTGGTGTGTAATAAGTTGGCCATTATTGCAAAATACTAGTAAAGTTAGGATCGTTTTAAAAGTTGTGTAATGTATTCCAGCCTTGACTCGGATCTTTGAATGTTTTTCAGCAAAGCAAAATGAATGAAACTTTCCAAGTCATTAATTTGGTTGTCAACAGAAAAATAATAAAATGTAACTAAACTAATCTAAATTCCCCCACATACATACTTTAACTTTGATCACATTAGGACAAAACTGTAATGCAGCCAAGGCCAAATTATAAGAAACAAATTAATTCATCACTTAGCTGGGTTTTCCAAGTTGTTTACAGTTACTTTTTTGCTCCAGTTTTTGTCAGCTGATTGTCTTACATAAGGCTTGTGCTAAAATAAGGTGAATACAACTCCATTCTCCTACTGAAGATCCCCTCAAAAATATCATAGCATCGCATAACTAAAACCACTTATAAAAAAAACACTTGAAATTATCAGCATGATTAAAAACTACATAAAATGACAACCAAAAAAATCATTGAAAAAAAAACAAACAAATTGAATTTAGTTTGTCTCACGTCCCATTAAAGTACATACAGACTGCATGAAGTAGCCTTAGCCAATGGGGCATCATGTGACGAACTAACCATTTTTTGTTTCTTGTACAGTACCTATATAATATTGAGCATTTGTGGACCACGCAAAATAAACATCTCACTCTGAGACAACTCCAAGTAGATATGTCAGCATCCCAGAGACCTACAAAATAGAGCGTGAACTCCAAATGGGGCTGATTTTCCACATGCAAGAGCTAGTAAGTTAAACCCTGTTAGGCCTACTTGTATAAAGTAAGAGTTAATCTTAGATAAAATGTAAGCATTGTTGAAATATAGTTATAAATAAATTTGCTTTTAAAAATGTAGCTTTACTCGGCCCTGACTCAAGGCAGCCAGCCCCATACGAGACTCAGGAGTTTATAGCCCGTCACAAAGTAGGATTTTTGAGAGAAGGGGGTCCTGGGGCCCGGAACTGAGTTTAAAGCTTCCTCATCATATCGGATGATGATCTTGACTGCTTAGCTTGGTGTTAACTGACATTTTCTTTAGCGCACTGTTCAGTGCAAGTTTCTTTCAGTTAAAACAGCTCAGACTTACATTTTAGTCTAGGACTAAGCTTAAGCCTTGTCTGTGGAACCATGGGATAGTGTTTATTTCATTGATGATTTTGGGATTTCTTTATTTTGTGGCAAATTAGCAAACTTTCTTTTACATTGTGTACAAGTGTTGATTTTATACACACCGAGGCAGAAGCATCACTCCGTTTGTACATGTTTGCCTTAAGGCAGTTCCATCTTTTAAAAGTTTGCCTGTCTGACATGCGAAGGAGATTGCATCATTGTGCGATGAGAATATTTTTTGCTGTCCACCCCACTGCAACTCTATACCCCTGTTATCCATTTCCTCCACCGTCACTGCACAGGGCTCTGAAACAAACCCAACATAAAAAAGTTACAATAATCATTCATTAATCTGCACAACAACCTACCATTTAATCTACAATACAAAAACAGGTGAGTGGCCATACTTACTTAAACACGTAAAGTATCCTTTCCATTCACCTTGAGCACAGGTCAAGTATGGGTAGCCTTCCATTGTAAACTTATTATAGCACCTGTATTTGACTTTCTCCCCATAACCATATTCATTTTTTGGAATGTCTTCTGTATCTGCATTTTCCTGGTGTGGTGGTGGCACACATTCATTTCTCACTGAAGGCAAATACATTTTCCTTGATTTGTATTTATTTTAATTAGTATTTACTGTAACTTCTAATATAAAAACAAAAGCACTGTTTCATACTGTTTAGTTTATAGTAGTTTTTCCTCTGTAGCCTTACTTTCACATTTTGGAAATGGGCTGCTCCATTCTCCATTTGGCTGGCAGGTGATTTCTTGCTGTCCTTTTAAAATCAGACCTTGTCCATTACATGAAAGCTTTAATGTGTTCCCAGGTGTGATTGAAACCTCAGACTCTATGATCATATTCCCTGTGAGGTTTGCAGAACATGCTGCCTCTAAACAACAGAAAATCTGACCAGTTTAGCTTCCTCACTTTAAAGCTTTACTGCAATAAAGAGCCGTTTATTATCAGCTGATATTAAAGGGTTACTCCATGTCGTTCCGAACCCGTAAAAGCTTTGTTCATCCTTGGAACACAGTTTAAGATATTTTGGATGAAAACCTGGCTCATTACATAATGAACACTGTTAAGCCCCAGAAAAGTATGAAAGGTATTGTCAAAAATAGTCTGCCATCAGTGGTTCAATCTGTATTTTATGAATAAAAAGAATGACTTTTTTTTCTATATTTCTTCTCCTTTGAGCCTATGTAGTCCAAAGATGCACAAAGCTTGAACACGTTTGGAAGACATGGGGGTGAAAATTTTAAATTTGAGGGTAAAGTAACCCTTTAATCAATAGAGTAAAACTAAAAAGAAGTGATCTATAACACTGAAACCATACTAAGGTGTATGCCATGCTATACCGATAGTAAAATTTTATAATTCTTCTTCTGGTTTTGACCCACTTTTGGATTTTATGGTACATGAGCTTTAATGGAAAACCAATCACTGTATTCAGACAGGTATTATAAATGATCAGTTGTTTTATTAAAAAAATATTTTTGCTATTGGATGTTTAAATGATCTGCTTTAGCTAATTTGTTTCATCACGTTACCTTTTGTTGAGACATCCATGAACATTAGTTGAAGAAAGAGAAATACTTCAAAATATTTCATTTCTGGAAAACATAAAGAGACGGCTCAGAGCAGTTTATAGAGTATCGACTGAATCACCAATCAAATATTTTGTATTTAAAACAAATAAATGAAAATATGCCTTGAGTATTTGACATAAATTAGTACTTTACCCGTTTTCCAAAAGACGTAGTTACTAAAACACACTTAAGTAGATTTTAAGCAGTGATATGAATATGTAAAGTCTGTCCCCTTCCATCCACCCCTCCAAACAGGAATTGATACTAAAAAACAAAAAACCACACACACAGAGGACTTTTGTGCCTGGGTGACCCTGTGCCTTTGTCCATGTTTGTGTGCTAATATTAACTGAAGTTACGTAATTTAATCTATTTGATACCATTGACAACATAACAAGATACAACTCTTTTTAGATGCTTCAAATCCTAAAATATGTTATTTCTTATTTTATTTTATTTAAACTTGTCAATGAGAAATTCTGTGCAAACTGTTGTTATGTTACACGGGTGGTGTAAATACTCATCTGACAAGAGAAGTTTAGTTTGGGGCACTTTTGAAAACTTTTTTATCTGATAAACCATGATAAATGATCTCATGATAAATCAGTATTTTTAGGCAAGGAAGTGTCATGTCATGAATACGATGGAAAATGAGTCAATAGAGATTTTTGAAACTCAGAATCGGTTAAAACATTGCGTCGCAAAAAGATTTGAAATGCTTTAATTGAATCTGAATTATTTTATCTGTTTTTTTTACAGTACCATTAGTACCAATTCATTGGTTGTCTTGTTGTCAACACTTTTAAATGCACCTGCATGTTTATGCATGCTTATTTATGCTTTCCTGCAGCGCTGAGTATTGTAGCCAATCACAGGCATCTCTGCTGAAAGCAAAGTCATAGTTTTCGGTTTTGGATCTGGTTTTAAATATATTATCATTATGTAATTACTGTTGTAAGGATTTTTACATTTAGTTAATTAGGTATAGTTGTGTTAAATTTGTAGAATTTAAATCAAGGTGGAAACAGATCTGTTCATAACAGCAGGTGAAAATTGACAGGTACAAGACAATTGGTGGAAAAAAAAAAGTAAACACACACACAAAGTAAAATGTAAAGAGATATCATAAAAAAGTGACTGAAAAGGGAAATGTAAGTGTAAATGCAGTTCAGTGGAGCACCTTAAATTCTTTTGCATGGCCCCAGCATAAGGTTTTACTTTTGCCATCTCTGTTTGCAGGAATCGTACATAATTCTACACATTTACCACATGTAAGTTGAAACACACAGCTTTTTTAGAGCAGATCAGTCTTTTTAAAACTTTCGGTGAGACGGAATTTCACAAATAGTGTGATCATAACCTACCGTGTCTTCTCCCACTCTCTCAAAATGCTCTGCAACTCCCAAGTATCAGATTGAGTTATTACATATTTGATTAAAATAATTGCCTTACTTTCTAGCTATTCCATTTTATTTATCCATGGCATCTGCATTTTTTACTAGGTAGACTATAATGTTGTCAAACTACTTTAGCAATTAATATTACTATTTAGTCATTATTTAGTTTTATTTTAATTTTAAGGATTTTTTTCGTTTTGTTTTAGAATTTTACTAACACTTTACAAAGCAACATTTTTTAAGTCTCATTTATTAATGCATTATTTATCATGAACTAACACAGCAGTTATTATTATTATTATGAAATTAAAAGGGAATCTAATGTTTTTTAGCATTGCTATGCCATGAACTCTACCCCCACAGCAAACAAAACAATACTGAACCATCTGTGGCACTGGTGTATCGTTACACCCCTAGTTAAAATTATTAATATTATCTTCATACATGCACATATAAAGAATTTTATATTTAGTATTTCTTTTGTTTGTTTGCTTGCTTGCTTATGTAGTGAATTTTGCTTTCACCAACCCAGGGGGCAATATCGTGTAGTGATGGGTACTCGTGTCACTGATGACCTTGTGATATTTGGATCACGTGTCACTTAGGGTGTGGTTATGAGTACATCACATAAGAAAGATTGGTGGGATGTCTTACTTGTAGAACCTCTTTCTGTATCATCAACAAAAGATAGACAAGAGTAATCACAACTACTAAATGAACACTATAAATGAAATAGGAATAAAGCGTGATAAGATGCATAAAATGCAAGTGATTATGTTGGATGCTACTATGTCAGAGCTGCATTATCTGGAAAAATAAACTGTTGCTACTCTGAAAGAAATAAGGTGTAGAACCAAATATGGAAAGGTTATTTGTTATCAACTGCAATTAGCTATATAATATCTAATGTAAATTAGAAAATCATATGCTGAAAATATACAACAGTGCCAAGGTCTCTGGAAGAGGTCTGGATAAGTGAGAGTTATGTCCTCGGTGGTGGAGTGAGCAGTCTGGTAGTGGTGACTTCATCCACTGGTTGTGCTGGTAACAATGCAGTGGGGAAAGGAGCAGGAATCCGTTTCGACTGCCTTCAACATGAAGCGCTGGAGGATGCTGATCTCCCAGAGCACCAAGGGTCCTAAGATCTGGAACATGCAGATGTGCCCCTGGAGCAGGTGCAAAAGATCCCTTCCTGGAACATGCAAGCAAAGGTGCCTTGGAGTGAAAGTTTGCTCCGCCGGAGCTTAACCTTGTTACAAACGTCTGTATGTCTTCTGCCTTTTTCTGGGATAGAGACTGAGAACTTGGTCGTTCACTTTGTCTCTCTAGAATGGAGACTTAGGATGTGCTGCATGCGTTGTTGTCTCGCTGGACGAAGACTCTAAATGAAGTCTGAACGTAGATTACCCTTACTTCTCAGGCTGGAGGCTCAGAACACGGTTGTATCTGTTGCTGCCTCGAAGCTTGAGACTCAGGTATCTGTTTTTGCCTCTTCCCTCACGGGCCGGAGGTTCAGACCACTGGTGTTTCTGTTAGTGTCTATTCCCTTACGGGACTCAGACTCAGACTTATTTCAGACTTAAGTATAAGATGTGTGTGTTGTAGTTTGCATCAGTTTAAGGTTTGAGAACATAATTATGAATGGATTTGGAGGGAACTTTGTGATCTCTCTTTTTTTCACCCACTGCTGCTGCATACAGAGATCCTAAGGGATTTATATGCAGTCAAAGGCCAAAAACAGTCAGTTTGTTGGTGGGTGAAGGGCAGAAACTGCATCTTGACGAATGAGAACCAACAGTACCAACATTCTTCTTCTTGCCCTCTAAGAGGTACCTGGCCGTTGTCCTGGCATTTTTATCTGATGGCATTGGACAGTTTGCTTATGTTAGTCCACCAAGATCCAATCAAAATGTAGCAAACCATTGTCCACTATTGTGGTCAAAGGGGGCCCCGTCATAAACTGGGTCCTAAAATGTACTGTCCTCTACACTTTTTCTTGCAAGAAATCAAAAACAGACAAATTGATTTGGGGGGGAAAAAAGATTTATTTTGATCTGCTCATTTTGTTTGTGCTTAGTGCTTCATCTATGTTTTATTTTCACTGTCACACACTCAGGTAAAGTAATTTCTCCATTGTTACACTTTCGTCTGAACCTAAAACTTCAGACACCTAAAGGTGATGTGATCACAGAGCCGTCGCCAAGGGGGGGCACTGGGGGGTAGTGCCCCCCCAAAAGACTCGACGTGCCCCCCTGTTTGCGGGGGAGGCCCACATCGCAAGCGGGCCCATGGCGACAAAGTT
>JAUCMR010000056.1:12530466-12553099 GCA_032357425.1 Enteromius argenteus
ATATATTGAATGAATAGCAGGGTTGTAAATGTAGCCTAAATCAAGCTGTCACTTGGCAGTTACTGGAATTAAATATTATTTATATACTAAAGTATGTATTACATTTTTAGTATTAAATATGTCATTTTTTTCATTAGTTTTTGTTTTGTGATATCTTTCATTTAATATTTACTTGCAGTTTTAGTTTTATTTAATTTGAGTTTTTCCGTTACATTTAATTTATTTGAAAATTTTTATATGTACAGTTTATTTTATTTCAGCTTTATCAATTAATTAGCAATTATCAATTGATATTAGTTTTATTTTTTAATAACTATATTTCTGTGATTTATATCACAGGGTTGAACAATTGAGCCTAATGCATACAGTTAACACTACAAATGTGTAAAAAGAATTAAATGATTATACAAAAGGTCTTAACTATGTCCTTTTCTGGGTGTAAGAATTTATTTATTTAGTTAGTATGTATGTATGTATGTATATACATATATACACACACATATGTTTCATATATGTATATGTATGAAACAATTACGTAATAGTTGGATAAAGTCAAGAAGAAGTTAACAAATACTTCAATGTGGTTTCTTTCAACACAGTCTCACTCTAGCTTGTCACATTTCGACGCTTGATCAAGACCCTTTTGTGTCGCTTTTTGAAGATCAAGGTACCCCTTTTTAGTCACTTTTCGACGTGGTTCTTTAAAAAAGAAGTAATGGGCTCTAATTTGTCAGCTGTCAGACACCGTTCGTCTTTCCTTACATCAGCTATGTGACATTGATGTACCAGGCAGTGTATCTTTTGTTCGGTCTCAGTTAAGCGTTTCAAAGGCCAGGATGCTGAAACCTTACAGATTTAAGGGGTCAAAGGTGACCTTTCTTGATTACCCTTCTCCTTCACGTAATGAAACGTGTGGATTAGGCTTGGAAATGGAATTAGGCCACCCAGAATTCAGTTCAGCTCTGAGCTCTTTGACAGAGTATCTTTATAAACCCAATATCAATAAAAGGAAAATCCTGATAATCAAGTCCAGAGTTGTTTTGCTTCTAGTATTCTGGAATGGGGTTCTAGGGAGTTCACAGTCTTCAGAGATCGTAAAACTCAAACGCTCTGTCTTGTGTCTGACGCAAGTCAATTGCGAACATTTGCTCGTGATCCACGGACACATCAAACACAGACCTTCGCTGGGACTCTGCCAAACACCTGTAACAATCTCCTGCCCTTCGCAGAAGGTCAGAGGGTGATGGAAATGAACAGAGGAGGGTGAAATTTCTCAAAACAGTCAGTTCTGAGAAATTAGGAAGTGTGGCTCTAATAGAAGACAGAAACTCTACAACTCTAAAGAAACCTCTAAAAATAATATTTATTTACATGATTTGTCATTAAAATCTTACATCGCATGCCGCTGCTGATGAACATGATGCAGGATGACGTGATACTGATTTTATGTAACAGTTCAATAAACAAGAAGTTAATTTTGTGTACATTTTAAACGTATCACTGCCTGGTTTTGCTTGTTTTTACAAACAAAAATGGCTCCAAACAAAGCTACAGCAGAACTGTATTATTTCATATTTCAACACTCATTAAAAAACAAAAAAAAAAACATAAAATATTAATACCCCTTTATTATCATTATTTATGCAATGTTGTGCAAGAAAGCAACAACAACAAAAATGGGATGCCAAATATTGTGCATCGTAATGAGTTGTAAAAAATGTAAAAATATGAAAGAATATGCAAGAATATTCATATTATCAGCCATTAGTTAATCAAAAGATGTGCACACACAACATTCTAAATAATAAAATAAATATCCAAAATGGTTGACAGCAAGCTAAACACATTAATGAATCAAACTACATCATTTCTGCAACATTGTGAATATATTTATTATGTTAAAAAAAGATGCAAAAAATATATATATAACACACCCTTTTCACAACATAAATAAAAAAAAAATTCTCAAGCAGAATGTTTTTACAGCTTTTTCCTTCTTCCTTTCTTTCTTTCTGTAGCTTGACTGTTACAAGCAGTCACATTGGCTTGGAAATACATACGAATAACGTATAAATACATAATAGCAGTGTTGTCATTTTTAGGTGAACTGTCCCTTTAAGAAAGCTTGGCCTAGTGGTGATTGTGTGTGTTATAATATTAATCAGTCTATTCAATTTCCCCAGTGGTATTGAAACAGTTCTCTCATTATATCAGATGGCTGATTAGCCGGAGAAGGGACTCTATTGAGGACTTTTAAGGTCACTGACAGTTTCTGTCACTCCTCGAGCAGCGGGGAGTCCGTTTCCCTCGTTATCTCAGATTTCATCAAGTGCTGGTGGCCTTTGATTGGGTGCAGAGCTTGAGTGATGGGAAAATCACTGGAATGCCAAAGGTCGGAGCTCAAACGTCTCTGCTTTAAGATCAAGAGAACATCTCCCTGACATCAGTGTCCGAGCACCAAGCAAAGCACTGGGCAGAATCAACATGAATCTGGACACGTTTCTTTCCATCTGCTAAAGCAAAGGATGCATGTCTGTGTAAAACCACATCAATCTGTCACAGAAACACGCAGGCTTACTTCTGTTGGCCTACTGTATAGTCATCAGTGCCAACTCTTTCAGGTAGTCCCCTGAAGTCAGAGTGACGTACGCAAGCTAATAAATTTGACTCTGCTTCCTCTCTAAGCTCTCGTATATACTAATATTTATTCCCAGTTGCTGTTTAGGCGATTGTTTGGACTGCTGCTGGCACTTCGCTAATGACTCAAGACCCAAGAATTGTTCCATATAAACTACATGAAGCATGGCCAGGGGCTAAAGATGACAGCTTAAAGAACTGGTGGTGTAGAAAATATCATTTACACACTTTAATGTTACTAAACATAGTGAGCTCCCTAGCTAGGAAGTATTTTAAGGTGGCGTGAAGGATGTTTCAGAATGTAGTCACTAGGCATTACGCAGCTCTCTATCTTTTGGATTTCAAAGTGATTCAGTCATGTAATAGTGTTTTAGCATTGCCAACTTCTTATGAACAGTCTTTCAAATGAGTCATTTTCAGTTAGGATGTTTTAGGGTCTATAGTGGCACCCATTTGTTTTAGATTCCTCAATTCGGCGCATGTGAATGGCACCTCAGAAGGCAACTGTCTATGTTAGCAGTAGGTGTAAAACAGTGTGTCAAAACTGAACTGTCCTTGACCTGTAACTCATTCTGAATGTCTTGCACATAACATCTGGAGTCTGTGTTTGAGAGGAACTGGCTTCACTAAGGTTTGGATCAGGCATTCCTCTTACTTTCACACACCAACCATATCATTTTTAACCAATAATCAATCTCAATCATTCATGTCACTAATATGTGAGATTTGTTGACTTAGTGACACTAAGTGCAGTGAGATCTGATTTGCAGTGTCTAAAGTATGGGCAGAAATGGATTTCAGGGATTTTGTGGAAAATATAAGTTAAGCTAATACAAAAGTGAGTAAATGAGATGTAGAATTCTCTTAGCAAGATATACTATATACTGTCTTCCCATGTTCAGTTAATTGATTGATAATCAAGAGGGTCAAGGAAATTTCATGAACTTTAAGTGACCCATTAGTAAAACTGCAGTTAACAGTTCTGCTGAAAAGAACATTAAGAATCAGTTTCCTAGATAAAGATCAGGCTTTGGATGAAAACTGACTACTACAGGACTAGACTTTCAACCACTATTGTAAACAACCATTCAAATCGCTGGATATTAGATTATCAGTTTTCTCAAGTCTTTAGCGCAATCAAAGCATTTATCTTGTGGTGATAGCAGCACAACACTAAAACAGTGTCTGAACAAGAACAAAACTGGATTGAAAAAATCTGTTTTGGATTTGGACGTGCAATAAAACAGAATTGGCAAAGCAAAGGCTGCGGGCGAGTGCTTAATGACTAATAAAACATTAAGAGTTCCTCAAGAGCTGTAAAAATATCTCTACTGACTATTCTGACTGTTAAGAGACAGTCGTGACCACACATAGGAAACCCTTACATAATGTCTTAGGACAGTCCTCCTTAGAAACCTGAAATGTGCCAAATAATATGTCAATTATGATTTTAGTAATATAAGTACACTGTGAGAATGACAGCCATGTTTGTTTTGTCTTTGTATCAGGTGGCTGCATCTCTTGTTTATCACTGCCTGGATGCATTGAAGTCTCATTTACCAAGCTGTTTTCCAACTGTTTGCTCAGGATGATCTCAAGGGATCTTCAAGGTGCGAATGTTCTTCTTGTCATCATTTTTTTTCTCCTGTATAAACAGGTCTGGAGAAAATTGGCAGCAGGCCTCTAGTATGCACTGTTGATCTGTTTCCAGAGCAAACCACACTACCTTTGAAGAGAAATGTCATTTAAGTAAGTTATAAATTAAAAGGCTTGCTTGAACTTTTAATATACTTTGAGTAAAAATAGACTTGAATTAAATACAAAACTATTTTTGTGGCTTTTATTTCGACTTTAGAGGCTTCAATTGAAAAAAAAATCTTCACCCAAAACTAACTGAAGAGCATTTTTCCTCTCTAAATATGAGAAACCTCATCAGTCATGGAACAATATACAACTGCATTTGGTGCGATTCATGAAACTGACACCAGAGGAGACTCTCTGTGAGAGTGAGAGAGGTGTTAACATCAATATACCTCCTCATTTATCTCCACATTCATCAGTTTCCCTGTCTTCTCCCATCTGTCTTTTTTTCAAACTGTCCAGAAAGGCTTTTTGCGGTGATGGAAGACATAGACGGACCCCATTTCAATTGACTTTTTTTTCCTTTGGGTCAGCGGCAGCTAGTCATTCGAATTACCCATAAGCCCTGGTTGTAAGTTGTGTTCTGGGTCGCCAACATTAGCAGAAGCGGAGTAACAGAGTGAATGGGGAAACCAAAGGCATCATTTATCAACTTCTGGTTTTCATTTAATGGCAAATAATGGATGTTTTTGTATGAATGGATTTATAAACCCTTGTTGAATAGTTAATGGTTTAGGACTTTAAAGAAGTGTATATTTGGCCGTATTTAGTTTAAAAATTGTATCTGCAATTGTTTGTCCCTTTCTGTATATTAGGTCATTCTAAAAGGCTTTTAAAACCATTGTCTCTATCATGTCTGACTGTAAACACAACAGTATATTGTTTACGTGTCAAAAAACAGTCTAATGTTTTAAGCCATTTACTGCCTATAAATACAGACCCCCTGAAAGGTTTTACTAACTCAGCTAGTATCAAATTCCCTTCAGATGTAAACAATGTGACTTACAACACAGCTACAACTTACGACATGTCCCCGTATTAAACCCTGCCCGCCTGTCCATACGTCTATTCCTCATTGAATTTGAGGACATCCTCATGTCTTACGAAACACTATGTAAGCTTGGTCTGTGAAATGTCCCACCGCTGGTAATTCATCTTCCTAGTCGAGTTTAGACTCTCCCTTAATTTCTCATTTGTGTCCTTGCATTTGTTATTATAGGCTTTGTGGGACTTTGCAGCAAAGATTAGGAGTTTGTTGTATTTCCTCAAACTCATTGCTGGTGCCAAACTTCAGATCAGTGAACTTTTGCAAACTTTGTGTCAGTCACAGTCAGCTAACGTTGTAAAATAACATTAGAATAAAACATTAGATTAAAAAAAATTACATAAAATCTCAAGTCCATTTATAGATCAAGAATTACTCTGCTGTCTGCTGAAGTCAAATGATAGCTTTGTGTGAGAAACTCACCAAAAGTTATTTTGTTGTTCATGTGTAGTCTTATTCTTTCCTGGGTGGAAAATAGCTGTATAGAGTTAAAAAAAGTGTTGTGTTCCACAGATGGGAAGATACAGGTTAAGAATGGCATGAAATGAGGAAATTGTGTCACAATTTTTATTTTTATTTTTGGGTGAACTATTCCTTATAATATTTATAATACTATAATGCAATAGGACCTAAGATATAGCCTTGGGGGACACCATTTATCACATGCCTGTGAAGTTGGTTGAAACAACATAAGGGTGAGCAAATAACAACAGATTTTTCTTTGTTTTCTGATGAAATGCAATTTGTTGTCCAAATAGTAATAAACATTAGCTTCCCGTTCAACATGTTGAAGAGCCCTGAAGGAAACATAAACTAAGAATAACGGTCTTCTGTTAACCAGCGCATCCCACTGGAGGTTTTTGCGGTTGTGACCTACGTGTTTTTGAGTTCGCTGCCTATTTAGGAGGAGTGTGGACTAAATGCCTCTCTCTAGGGGGAAAGTGTGCCTCTACAGACGTACTGCACTGATGAGAGGCCTCCACCGCAGCACCCTTTGGCCCCAGAGTTGTTTTCTTCATTACTCTCTGGAACGACGTAATCTCTCTAAGGAGCCACTGGGTGCATATGGAATTGCTTCAGTCTTTGACTTAAGGTGTAGAAAGTGTGCTCACAAACACACTCGGACACGCACAAGGACGTATGCACTACTTAAGTGCAGTTTTTGAGAGAGTGAGGCAACCGAAACCCTGTCAACGACCTGACCCAATCCAAAGTCCTCAAGACAGACTAGCATTATATATCATCATTCTGAAAGACTTGCTAAAGACAACAGTGAATAGCTATTGCATTTATCACCAGTTATCACAAGGTTGCTGTGATTTGTTCTCAAAGTATAATTATAAAAAGTCAGCACACTGACCATGATGTTTAGGCTTTGGGTGGACGTTTTGTCTTGCATTTTAAAGAATGAGGTCAGGACACTTTAACAAGACACAACTAAAATCAAAGAGTAGATATGAATGGATAATTAATATATTATTGAAGGTTAGAAAGAAAGCAGAAAGGAAGATAAGAGTTCCCGACATCCAGGTTTGTGCTCATGTAGGAATCTGTTCCAAGTTAGCCCAGAATCATACTCTGCAAGTAAGCAAACACAGATGCAACCGCTTGGTCAGAGCATTTCAGGCATGCAGTCTGACTGGACATACTTAGCATTCATATTTGTTTGCACTCTTGCTCTGGCAGTAACAAACTGAAGTTATCTTTGAGGAAAAAGTATTGAGTGTGAATTGTATTGAATACTTTTTCATTACAATTACAATTAAAAAAAAAAAAAAAAACATGACATACAAGTTTAAATCGAAAGTATATTAAAGTACATTTTAGTTTACCATACACTATATGCTTGTCAGCATTTATGTAAACATTAACAACATCATAAAGACAACAGATTTACTTGCTGTGTAGGTGTATAATTTTCCTTGTAAGTATTTTGAAAGTATGCTGAAGTGTCCTCTTTTTTCCATCAGATATCTGTGCTATTAAACCAAACCTAACAGCTAATACTCTCTCTAATGGTCTATTTTGAGAAATGTAGACACCCCATCAGCCTCAGTGAAAGTGATTTAGGCTGTTTTCATCTTTCTTTCCTCTAATTAGCAACATTCTTCTTCCTGGCTCTGTTCAGTGTTAACGCCCTGATGGCTTCATTAGCTTGTGCCAGAGCCAGGGACCCTGAGTCATCTGCTCTGCTTATCTCCTGCACCTTGTTGCCATGGATATAAAGGGGTTACACAGTCAGGGGTCATCACTGTGACGCAGCATTGTGTCAGCTATCAGGGAACTACATCCCACGGGTCACATTCCTGGTGCCAAAGGGCTGTATTTTTGCAATGACATAGACTGTAATAAAAATGTTTTACTGTCTTGCTAAGATCTGGCCTCTGAGGACGATTGGGAAAATAACCCAGCTTAATTTAGTGGTTCTCTTTCAATATGCCACTGTGAACAAGTCAAAAGGTCTTATATATAATCTCATCAAAATGACTCAAGAGTCTCAAGTTTGCAAAGCTTATGTGGGTGAATCTTCATTGTTTCTCAGTGTTCTGATCGTATCTGAGATATTCGTCTCAAATCTTCCTAGAACACACAATATGTGGTGCAGCTGTCAAAATGAGACCAATGGGTGTGATGCAAAAAATCCTTCCTGTCGTGGAGAAACTGAGACATTTAGCCAGTCTCAAATGCCAGGAATGTTTCTTTTGGTTTTAATCCACGCATTTGTCAGAAGAAAATCCCCAAAGTTTGCGAGAGTTTAACTGGTAAACAGCAGTGGGAAAGTCAGAGGACACTGGAAAATCACTTGTCTGTGTGTCTGCCAGCAGAACGTCATCTTTTGAGGTTAAATAAACAGTTTAAGTGAGGAAGTTGACTCAATTCAAAAATAATGAACAAAGTCAGTAGTTGAAGAATGATAGCTGCTTTCCAATAAAAGAGTAAGGAGAGCACATGATGCGAGAACTATTCCTTCATACTTAAATGCTATAGGACCTAAGATATAGCCTTGGGGGACACCATGTATCAGATGCTGGTAAAGTTGGGTGCAACTACAACATAATTTTCTTTTGTTTTTAAATTAAATGAAATTTTTTGTCTAAAGAGTGATAAGCATTAGCTTCCTACATACTCAACATGTTGAAGGAAATAAACGAAGAATCTAAGAATATGTTTTTACAAATATATCCAGGTGTTTTTTTTTCCAGTAACAAGCTACATTTCAACCAGTTAGCACTGTAGCATGACAAAATGCTACCATCACACTGTACTGCACACAAAGCTTAAATCATGCTAATCTAATGTATCTGTTCATTTGAATGTTTCATATGACTGATTCAAATTTATTCGATTCATTTGATTCTTTCTACAGATACAACACAGTACTATTGGATTGTTGGCTTATTGTAAGCTGCATCAACCACAATCCCCCCCAAACAAAAGTCTAAGATGCAAACCTGAACTGTCATGTCCCTAAAAAGCTTGTTACGTCTTAATAAAACCATCACATTCAGCTATTTCAAGACTTCTTTGTTTACTTGCTCTCATTTCCTGTCTTCTTTAGCTTGGCTTTCAAATTAGACATCAAGATACCTGCAAGCAAAACAAGTGACTCATCTCTATTAATGAATAACGTCTGGCTTTTGCGTTTCGCTGCCAAGCCTGCCGCCCTGCACTCGTAAATACATGGCGCCCCTGAGATGATGTACACATTCTATTAACAGCCCTGAAGATAATGGGAAGCACATTTACACTATAGGTACAGCGCTCCAACCGACGCCACCGTATACAGAACCTTCCTGAGAGGAAGCGGCCGCATGCCGCAGGTTCCGGGAGGTTCTGAGGGGTCAGATACAGGGGCGGCTGTGATGTGCTGATAATGGCAGACGGCTCAGGGGATGAGACTGTGTGGCGTGGGTGTCCAGACAGACAGTCGCAGAGCGGTCCGCTGATGTATTGCTGGGTGACTGGCAGTATCGCTAATGTGACCCAGAGCTTTCATCCTTATCTGTGATGGTGTTGTTTTGGAAGGGAGTTATGTTATTGGAATATATTAGTTCTCTTTGCCGTAAATTGTGGTTTGTTGTGTAAAACCGTTTAATAAGAATATATGAAATTATATTAATATTATTAATTATGTTGTTGTTACATTTGTATTCAGGTAAAAATGTGGAGTGGCTGAAGTATAGAAGAGGGTATAGTCAACACATGAGACACATGAGATATATTATATATATATATATATATATATATATATATATATATATATATATTAGTGCTGTTAATTCTCAATCACATCCAATATAAAAGTTTTTCTTTGCATAATATACAAACACATGCATGTATATATTTAATAAAAATATGTTGTTTATATATTAAAAGTCATTATATATAATATCAAATATAAGAAAACAAATATATAAATGCATTTACATGTAAATACTTTCAAAATATATACTGTATGTGTGTGTTTATGTATATATATATATATATATATACATAATAAATAAACACAGTAAAAACACATATATTATGTAAAGAACTTATATATATATAATGTAACAAATATTATGCAAATATAATCATACATGTTATGTAAAAAATGTGCACTATATAAATACTTCAGTTATTATATTATTATAGACAATATAAAAACATAGAGGTTTGTCAGTTATTAGTGTTTTTATTTCATCATTTTTATGAATATTTTATTTGTATTCTTCTTTTGATGTTTCTACAAAGCACTAATAATGGACTACAGTATGTAGGAGAATCATTTTTATTTATTTTTATTTTAATCATCATCTGTAAATTATTAAATGTATTTCTATATCTATGTCTATTTAAGACACATGACGTGCAATATTATGTTCAATTATTGCATTAAATTTGAATAAAAAAATAAAAGAAGACTGGAAAAATAAAGACTAATTAGCTGTGTAGATGTCCAGGAAGCAGAGGTTAATGGCTCTCTTCCTCTGTAGCATTGTGTCTGTTAAAACAGCTTGACCCTGCTGATGTCCTCACGGCTAAACGGAAATAAGCGAAAGCAGCTTCTTTAACTGAAGATCTGCAGATTAGCACAGGAGAGACGATATCTGCTGTCTTGTGCTAGTCTCTGTGAATGGAAGAGTGAGCTCTGACCTGTGTGAGAGAGCTGCAGTCGAGGTGTATTCTGGTTTCCAGCATTACTGGGCTGTATGAGGGGCAGCAGCGAGTGCAGCAGAAAGACCAGTCCTGGCCCAGTCCTCCACAATCCCACAATCCTCATCTCCAGCTTCCTGTAGTCTGACTGTTACAGGATGTCTTCTATGTCACATCACCTTCGTAGTGCTGGAGAAACAACAAACATACATGAGCATATACATTTAAACTAAATCTCAAAGTACTACTGTATTGCTCTGTTTGTACTGTACACTGAACATAAATACCGCAGTGATAATGTAAACACTGACAACCTGATGTCAAACAATACAGTATAATATAATATAAAAATATATTTAAATCAATAAACATTGTATATTTATTGAATTATAATATTTCTATATTATTTGTTCTTTTTTAAAATAAATATTTTAACATTATTTTAAGTACTACAAAACATTCAACTATAATAATCTGTATCTGGACTATACTATATTGAACGATAATTGTACATTTTAAACTTTTTTAATGATTATAAGACACATTACAGTGCAATATGCCATGTACATATGATTTTGTTTCTGTAATCTGATTCTAATCAATATAAAATAACTATAATATAATATAATATATATAATACAAAAATATTTTTACATTTATTAAAATGTATATGATTATTATATATTTTTTTAATTATTTTAGATTTGTATTATTATTATTATTACAAATAATTTATGTATAATAATTTAACTGGACTATATTATTTTGGACAATAATAGCATATTTTAATCAGAATTAAATTGTTTAATAATTTGTAGGACACATCTGTGCATTATACCATTCACATACCATTATTTACCATTATAGTTTGTTTCTGATGCTAATCAATATTAAATAATATAATATAATGTAATAATTCTAGAAATATTAAATAGCTATATATATATGTTTGTGTGTGTGTGTAAATATTTATAGAATTATTATATTATCTAAACACTTTTAAACATTGCATAATCATTAAATAATGTTTCCACATTGAAATCCAAGGTTTCACTTGTAGATTTTAGTCAACTTTGACAAAAAGACTCCCAAATAGCAAAGGTTACATGGAGATAGCAGACCCTTTCCCACATCAAACTGCTCCTCATGGAAGCGCGAGCTCCAGATGGCATTCCTTCACAGTGACATTAACCCCGTCCATGTCATCTCTTCTAAATAAAAACCAGAATATGCCACATCCTCAGGCATTAGCTACCAGACTTCAGCACGCTGGAGGCACAACAGACGCTGCTTCAACACCAGAAACCTGAAGCTTCAGAGCGTGTGAGCGGCGTGCTGAGCTAGCCACTGCACGAGAACCAGGAGGAAACCCAAGCATTGTTTCCAGAAAAGTTCCCATGGCTAATCAGCTGCCCTGATCTTTCTGTCCTTTCCTTTAAGAGGTCACCCTGCGTAAACAGATCGCATGCACAACCCAGAAACACTCGAGCGGCTTCCTCCTGTACATGCTAACCGCTAAACGCCGCTAAGACTTTGAATAAGAATTGTCTGCTTGCAACTTTCGTTCGTTTCGCGCCATAGAAATCCAACAAATGGCGAGCTCATTGAGAGAGCAGCAGTTTTTGTGTTGGCGCTCAGGGAAAGCATTTTCCCATGATGAGGGCATTGTATGTTGCGCCACTTAGACTCGTGAGGGGACCCCTGGGGACGGTTTCGACACGAAAAAATGGGCTCGAGCTCAAACATATGCAAAATGAAGATAGGCTTTCTCTATTGCTCCATTCATCACCTCAAAATCTAAGCTCATTACGCTGATGCTCGGACATAATAACGCTATTCAAGTTCCTCGAGTGACGGAAACCAAATCCTCCCTTCGCTGCGCTGATTTATCAACAAATTTATTACCGCTGCATTTCAAAGTGAGAGTCAGACGTGTTTATCAGACGTCCGGTAGCTGGAAATCACTCCTGGCTCTATTGAAATGAATAGTTCACACAAAAGTAATCGTTTGTTGAACATTTAACTTGCCCTCAGGTCATCCAAGATGTAGATGAGCTTGTTTCTATATCAGATTTGGAGAAATGTAGCATTGCATCACTTGCTCACCAATGGATGTGAATGGGTGCCGTCAGAATGAGATCCAAACAGCTTATAAACACATCACAATAATCCACAACACTCCAGTCCATCAGTTACCATCTGGAGAGGTGAAGAGATGTCTTGTAAACAGTGGTGAATCTGTGCATATCTCGTTCCCGATTCAATCGAGATGACTTTTTCACCGGAGAAAGATATATTGTGCATTATGGACTCATATTTTAATAGGAAGCAATGGTTTGTAGTCAAACAACATCTTGATAATGGAGTTTGTTTCTTATAAACAAACAGTTTTGTTTTCATCAGCTGTTTGGACTCTCATTCTGACGGCACCCATTCACATCCATTGCTGGGCAAGTGATGCTATGCTACATTTCTCCAAATTTGATGAAGAAACAAATCTATCTATATCTTGTGTGGCCAGTCTGAGGGTCAGTAAACTCTCAGCAAATGTTGGTGTTTTAAGGTGAGCTGTTCCTTTAAGTGCAGTGGTCTCAGGTTTACGGCGGCGCTGTGTTATGCCCCCCGGGTTGTGATGACTGGATTTACTGTGCTAGCTGGAGCACAGGTGCTCGAGGGGAGATCAGGGACTCTTATTAGCTGCGTTTGTTGACTCAAACCTATTAATCTCCCAGAGAAAGCAAAAGAAAACATATTCCTGGCCCGACAACAACTATGTGTGCGCTGTGCAAGGTGCTGATGGCCTGGCAGATACTAATATAGGCATTTTTCCATTAGAGTACTTTTGGTATTCTTTATGTCTCTATTTAGCAGAAATGAATACAGCTGGGAGAGCAGCAGGGATCTGAATTATGTTGTATTAAAAAGGTCCCTTCTGTGGCCTTGGTTTTTACAGAATGAGTGGGATTTGGTTTCAATCACTATTACTGACTCTTTGGAGATTTGTAGTGTATCATGCGTTACTACTAGACTCTGTAGTGTTGCACATTTACTTTTGATTATCAGCTTATTCTGATATATATATACAACCAAATATACATATATATATATATATATATATATACACGTGTGTGTGTGTGTAATTTATTCATTTATTTATTTATTTTTATTAATGAAGGGTTGAAGGCTCAATGTTTTTTTTAAATATTATCTTAAATATTATTAAATTAAGTAATCAAATGTTACTCATAATAGTTATTCTAATTATACCATATATATACTGCTACTACTACTAATAATAATAATATAAAATTAAATAATGACAACAATAATGTCATAAATATTTATTATTAATATATATATATATATATATATATATTATATTATATTACTCCAGTTAAATTAAGTAATTAAATACTATTAAAAATACAAATTCTACTCATAATAATAATAATAATAATAAAGTAGTTAAATAAGTAATTAAATAATAACAATAATAACAATAATATACTAAAAATGTATTAGAATTATTAAACATATTAAAAACTAATCTGAACAGTTCTGTTTATGGATATCCAGTTAAACTGAGTGTTTCAGAATGGCTCTGAATGTCAGGAGAAGAAGAAAAAGGGATGTAAAGGATGTAAAATAAGCGTGTATACTATTTGTAGTTATAGTGGTAGCTAATTTATCAAACATTAAATTATTCCAAGAAGTCTTTTCTGAAGGATTCCTCTAGTCTAAATGGTAAAGTATGATCATATGCAAACCTTGAAAGCAGTGTTAGATTGACCTGTTCTGGACAACAGTTAGTCATCAGCTTTCTGAACAAACACACATTGGCTGTGGGAAAATGGTCAAGCTTGAGGAAGAGGAAGTAGTTGATATTAAGTCACTTCCAGACGACAAAAACCACACGACGTGAAGCACGAGAGCGATGGCAGCTTGCTCCGGATACAGAGTCTGTTTCCTTAAGAATCACGGAAAACTAACGTCTGTCAGGGTCACGCTCCAGAAATGAGCCAACTTACAACCTTGACTAGCAAAGCTGTGACTGTAGACCCTGTTCTACTAACACTGCTTCAGACAGAGAAGAGCTGGGATCACGGGGCCCGGGACCTCACATGTTTAACACACTCAGGTCTCTCTGGGACAAAAAGCCTCTTGGAAACACTGCAAACATCTTAACAGGCAGACGGGGAGATAATGATCCCTGCAGGGCGACACATGGTCAGGGACTTTGTCAAAGTAATGGATGAACACTCTCACTTCCTCTTGAGCCTGAGAGAGAGCAGCGGGAGTCTGATCCGTCCTCACAGCCTGTCAGCGCATCACTGGTCCCAAACTACTGTGGCTTCAGGGCCAGGACCTTTTTATTTTATTCAATTTTCAATTGAATAATCACAATTTTTTAATCATTTTATTTTATGGTAATGGTATATCTGTATTATGGAAACCTGTTTCCGCCACTGAATAAAAACTGAAAAAGCTGCTGAGAGGAGGGATCAGAGATGTTTGGATCCTTTTGCAGCAAGTTTATGTCGTGGTCAGACACGCAGGGTCAGATAAACAGCGAAATAATATCAGAGACATCAAGAATGATACACGAATACCAGGCAGCGATCGGTCAGAGATGAATAAACAGTCCAAGATTTTATCACAGGGAACCGTTACACCAGAATAAATGCTCAGAAATATCAGTGATCAGTTACTTGTCACTTTTTTTATCTCAAAACTCTTTTTTTCTCGCAATTGCAAATTTATATCTCACAATTCTGACTTTCTTTCCCCCTCAATTCTGCGAAATAAACTCACATGTGTGAGATTAAAAGTCAGAACTGCGTCATATAAACTCTCAATTCTTACTTTATAACTTCATATTGAGTTTCTTTTAAGCAATTCTGCCTTTTCTTCTCAAGATTGTGACTTTGTATCTCATAATTCTGAGGAAAAAATCTGAAAAAAACTCAGAAAAAAGTCAGAATTGCGTCATATAAACTCTCAATTCTGACTTCTTAACATGCAATTGTGACTTTATACCGAATCATACGGAATTGCCAAGTTGTAAAATTGGGGTTGTATATTATTTAATGTCCTAAACCCTAAAACTTGAGTTAATACACTTGAATTAAAAGCATCGTAAGCTTAAGCACATTGCAGACCCCACATTCATAGACATCGTTTAACTGCATTTAACATTTTTAGTCCTTCCTTATAACTAGTTCCTCGTCGTGTTGACTTGTTAGAGACTCTTTCCAGTTTCTTCTCATTAGGTGAACTGAACTAATAGCCACACAAATATATCGCATGAATAGTGCTCTAACCGGCTCAATAAAACTACTACGTTACATTTAACTCTATAAACTTAAAGAGAGTTCAGAAATGAGCAGCCAAACCCGACTTGTACAAAGAGAGATGCGGAAAATTACTTGTTCATTGAAAGTCTCCGTGTGAATGAAAGGGGCCGGTCGGCACATTAAGATCCGCAGCGAGCCGTGAAAAGACCTGCTACCCCGTGAACAAACAACACTGGGTTCAACCAGCCAAAAAACAAGCATCCCAGCCTCCCGTTTCACACAAACAAAGACCCCAGGGCCGCTTTAACACCAAACGCTTTCAAAACCAGCCCTATTCTCACCGCCATTGACTAGAAAACCACTGAATCGCTCACAATTCATGAGGCGTTTTATAATGCAAAAATCCACAGTTTGGAGAAACAACCGTCTCATGGGTTCTTGGGAATCATTCAGGTGTCGGTCGTTCCCGTGGGTAATGTGGCTCGGGTGAGCTTCAGACGAATCGGTGCTTTTGTTGAGCTCATTAGGAAGACTTCGGGTTTTCAGGAAGGATTACAGTTTCTCTGCAACATAATATGGACGAATGTGTCGAGTGCCGGAGGGCGGAGGTTATCTGAGTGTGTTAGGAAGGTGTCATGTTTGACCTCCACCCTGCTTACAGATGGCTAAAACCTTCCTTCTGCTTTCATTAAAGTCATTTCCTCTGTTGTTGTGATGTTGTGAATTGGAAGTTAAGCTCATAAAGCTTGTTATATGGCTGCTGATTGCTTATAAACTCATGCTTAATATATCACAACCTGGAAGAAACCCAGGCAAGAACTATTGAACTTTTTTATTTATTGATGTGTTTAATGTGTTTTTTGTGATATTATCAATTATATTGGGATATTATTGGGTACTATTACTATGAGCACTTTTGGCCTTTTACTTATAGTCTTTTTTAATGATTTTAATGATTAAATATCAACAATTTGAATATAAAACTGAAGAAACACTTATCAAAGTCTTTTTTTTTTTTTGAGTGTGGTAGGAGGCAAATTCTGGTTCATGTGAACATTCATCCGAACAATAACTCCCCCACTCCTCAACAGATGGACCCCCTGGGCAGTTCTGGAAACCCTGGTTTGCTTCAGAACCAAATAACCAAGCCTGGCTGTGTCACATGCTTCAGTGTTTTGCCTTGTGCGTGAGATCTTTCAACTCCCACTGCAACACCCCAGTGATCCTGAACATCCCAATCTACTCCATGAGTCCAGTCCTGAGCTGAAGTCAGCAATCAACAGAGCTTCTCCTTCACATACCAGCCCATCTCTGCACTCCGAAACCAAATGAAGAGAGACAGACGATCTGTCCACTTCAGCTGTGTTCAATCTGACAGGATCCAGGACTATCAGACACCTCTGCCTTAAGGAGTGATGTGACGGGCTGCCCTGAAAGGCCAGAAGTTATAATAATATTTAAAAGGGTAAAATATCTGCCTCATCTTGGCCAGGGTTCTGGATTTTCAGATACACAGCACTGATGAGTAATGTTATATTTACCAGGCGTCATTGTGTCACGCTTCGTCGAGCGAATTCCAGCAATTCTTCTATCGTGTGTTTCTTTTAACCATTTACCAGCAAGAAACAATGAGATTTCAAAAAACTACTTTTCCCTCTTAGGAAGTGTGTTACTAGAGCCAGTGAATAATATAACTTCTAGTATTACCATGTCTACAGTAGTAGTAGTATTGCATAAACGACTAGATTTGCATTTCCTAAAGAATTTATATATATATATAGAATAAATAAGTGGTTATAACCAAGGAAGAGCAATGGAAAACGGGAAAACTAAGGAAAACTAGAAAGACAAGTGAAACAAAACAAAACAATTAAACAAGAAAGCAAAGAAAAACAAAACAAAGTAGGATAAAACAAAATAGGAAAACAAAACAAAACAGGGAAGCAAAAAACTGAAAAACAAACAATCTAAATAAAACAGGAACAAAACAAAAACAAGAAGAAAAAAAACTAAACAAAACAAGAAATTAAAGAGAAATAAAGCTAAAGAAAACAAAAAAGCAAAGCAAAGCAACATAATTATCAGTATTGAGATTAAGAATGATTTGTCAGCCTTTCATTAAATCAAAATAAAATAATATGTAGTTCTGCAAATTCTACACGTGATTGAAATGAATTTTAATCTTCTACCCTCATACAGTCAATCTAAATGTTATATTAAAGCCCCATAAAACCAAAATACTGATTTACAACCAACAGCTTATTCAGCCATTGCTCAATTTAATTCCAGAAAACTCATTCTTTCTCTTCTTTCTTCGTTTCCTGATACTTCAGAGCAGGAGTAATGTGAACTATATCAAAACTATATGTCTGGGAAAGTAGTGTCAAGGAAGATTTACTGTCTAGTTATCCGCTGGACGTTTCTGGTTCCTATCAGCATCCAGGAAGCATACTGGCTCTAAACTGCACACAACATGGAACAATTTGAGCGCACTTCATCTACGATTGTCCAGTGGGGGCCTTTCAGTGTAATTCAATCTGTTAGGCGCCAGATTCCCTTTCCTGCACCCTACATAACGTCCAGAATCACCACAAAGCATCCGAAAGAGCTCAGCTATTGTCTGTCGGAAATGCTGGGAGTCTGTCTGAGAGGGAAAAGCTGGGAAAAGTCAGCGATTAGTAATCTGTCAAACTACTGGAGGTTTTACATCAACACGTGTGACTGTAAATGATCGGTCATCTCAGCACATTAAAATAAACAGCCACTCATCTGTGTGTTTTAACAAGCGGGGGAATATCCAGCATGTGAGATGTGAAATGTTTGAAAATACAGCAAGACAAATGCCTCGGCTTCAGGGAGGGAATGCTGTGGTATTCATTCCAGACAGCTGATTTTGAGAGAGGGAGTCAAACAATACATGATACACATTCCTCATAACTGGACAACAACCGATCTAGATGTTCCCTGGAGAATCTGGATGATAGACCGCGACTCCTAACCAGCGCACCATAGGAAACCTCAAACACAATGAGCAGAATTCCACCTCGTTTCCTCCTTTCCGAGGATAATTGTGAGGAGAGCTAAACAGCCGTTTACTTCACTGTTGCATGACCCTGGGATTGAGAAGCGCCTCGAGCACACTAACCCTCTCTTAAAAACACAGCATGAACCTGCCGGGCATAGGATGGAGACCATTTTCCCATTAGTCGCTCCACGTAGGAGATTTCCTCTCAGTTTTTACTGCAGAAAACCCTCGGGTACTAAAGTCATACACAGAGCCCAAGCTATAGGTGCGGCCCAATCGCAACTAAATTTGTTCTGTACACTGAAAACACTGAAAGTGCATTTAACGGTAACAAACTGTGAAAATGCTGTTAAATGGTTCATGGTAAATTCCTGGTAAATTTACAGTCATTCACAGATTTCCCTGCATTGCATTTCAAATTTTGTTTGAATTTGATGTTTTTTCTTTGAAATAACTGTTTCTTCTTAGTTTTTTCATATCAGTTATGTTTATTAGGGTTGTGTGTTACATGTAATGTTGTTAAATCTATGAGTCTCATAATGATGGTGTTTAGTGTTCGTGTGAATGACACTGAGCACCTTCGATATATGTTCATATTTAAAAGCATTTGGTGATTATCAGTGTATTTCAAAGATACAAAACACTTTCAGTACTTTAATAGGTTGGTATATTAACATTATATCAGTTAATGAAATCACGGTATTCAACTGTAAATTTAACTTAAAACTGTAAAACCTACAATAATATTACCATATTTTTTATGGTATTTAATTTAATTTAATTCTGGCACCCACAGCTGCTGTTTTATTACTGTAAATTTTACGGATTACAGTGTAGGTATTTGTAATTAATGTTTACACTTTAGATATGCTAAAAAGTACAATATGGAAAATATAATCTATACATTTGATTGCAGATAAATGTACACTGACTATAATTTTAGTTCAATTATTTGTAATGACTGTAAAACTGAAAATACATTTTTTGTTACTTGAAATAAAACAAATGCTTAGTGAAATTACTAAAAATTAAAAAATAACTAAAAACAAAAACTAGCTATATAATAAAAGTACCCATAATAATCTCCTAAAATAGCTACTAAAAGTAAAACAACAACAATAACAATAACAAAGCCTTAACTTAACCTTTAATTAAAACTAAAATGGAAGCAATTAAAAAAACTATATATATATATATATATATATTTCTAATTATTCATATTATTTACAAAAAAATAAAAATAGTAAATCAATAATACTTGACACTGCTTACAATAGAATATTATATACACTGTGATTTCAACTTCACAATTGAATAAATAAGAAATTAGAATTGATGATCAAATGTTTTATTAGCTTCTTTTTTTTTTTTTCAGAAAAATTACTGTAAAAATGCTACAGTAAAAACCTAGTTAACAGTAACTTATCTCATCATATATGTTAAAAACATAACCCTGCATTATATTTCATTTTACAGTACGTCTTGTTAAATTTATTAATTTATTTATTGTTTTCTAAATCTATTTCTTTTTTTTCTTTTTTTTTATGTATACAATAATATGCCATGGCATCATACCTGAGACATTTTTCCTGTATTTTTAATCAGAATTTTAACAGGATAAATATATATATATATTTTTTTTTTTACAGTTCACCCAAAATCACTGGTCCACTCACTTAGGCCTACATGAAACATTGTGAATAATGTAACTGACTGGATCTTCTTTTAATCAACTTATATGCATATATATAATTATTTTTACAGAAAATTATAGGTATTAAAGTCAGTAGTTTCACATGTGTTGCTGTTTCAATTAGATCATCTGCAGTGCTTCACAGGATGAGTATTTAATTTTCTATAAGAGACGTTGAGGATACAGTGAAATGAACTGGAAAATACCTCTGGCAGCCAGAAGAGCGTGGACGCTTACTGTGTGTCTCATCTCTTCTCTATATTGAGAGTTTTACAACAAAGGAGTGGTTAAAGGCAGCTTGTTAACATTACTGTCTAGACACACTTTGTTTGTTGTTGAGTCTGAGATGAGAGAATGCCAGACGACACCTGCTGGACTTAAATCCCATTTGTTTCATTGTAAAACACAAACAAACATGCTCATCCCTGATTTGGATCCACAACAAAGGCTTCACAGCAAAGGCAAAGTGGAGAATATGTTTGTAAACAACCTGATTTGAACAAAAACACAAATACAAGAGAGAAATCAAAGTGAGTCAGATAAACAAAAGTTGTTACTCAACAAGGCCTGTGTAAATAAAACAAGAGAAATCCTTTCAAGTCAATATCAGTGAAAACACCCCTTTAGTCAACGCAAACTATTTCTTCTATTGTCATTAATTAATGACACATTAATAAAGGCCACTTCACAAGAAAAATAATTTAAAAAAAAAATAAAAATTAAGAAAAAAAAGAGCAATCTACTTTTTCTTGGATGAAGAGTGTAAGGTTTTTCACTCTTTTTGTGACCTGGATTATTTCCTTGAGCTTTTAACACATGAGATAATTTGCTAATTGTGAGTGAATGGTTCTTTTGATTTGAATCTTTTCAGTGAATCATGAATGATTCTTTTCTGAATCACAAAGATCTGTTTCTCAGGTTTAACTCATTAATTCGATCTCAGCTCACTTAAATTTTGGTCTGTTTCTCACACAAACTATTTCATTTTCTTTTGACTCTTACGATACTTTTGAGGTGCTTTTAGTTTTGATCGTATTCATCATAATTGCATGGGAAAAAGCAGATTTACAACATGTTGATGGATTTGTTTCTTACAAACACAAAGATGTTTCTCTTCACAAGATGTTAACTGATGAACTAAAGTGGTCTGGATTAGTTATGGATCATTGTGATGTTTTTATCAGCTGTTTTAGACTCTCACGGCACCCATTCACTGCAGAGCATCTGTTGTTGAGCAAGCGATATAAACCAAATTTCTCAAAATCTGTTTCCATAAAGAAACAAACTCATCTACATCTTGTATGGCCTGAGGGTGAGAAATGTCAATTTTTCATTTTTGGTCGAACTATTCCTTTAGAATCTCTCAGAAGAAAGCTGTACGAGTTCAGATCAGCACCAGGGAGAGTGAAAGGACTTTGTTTTCTCTAATGCGTGTGGACATTATTTTGTCATTAATGTCTTTAATCACTCGCGGTCCACTTCAACTATCTCATAATATTGTCATTATTAGCAATTATCTTGACTCGTGTGCGACGCTCCTCGTACATCTGACCTCACTGACAGTGTCAACAAACTCATGATACAGACTTATCGAGTGTTTTCCTCCTCCCCGGTGGTCCGACTGACCTCATTCCAGGCACTGGATGTCACACCACCCATAAAACAGGCTGTCGTGGTTCGCCGCGGAGAAACCTCGGACTGCAGATGGAGTCAGGCTCGCACCACCATTGGAGACAGATTGTTTAAAAACACTTTTTCTATATTGGCCTTTCTGCACTAGCATCATTAAAGGAGTAGCAACAATAATCACTGTTTAATTACAGTTGATTATTTATTTATTAATATTGAATAACAAATAAGTTTATTTAAAAAATGCTTTGCTTTGTTGACATGCATGAAAAAATAATTATTTAATTTTTTTATTTAATTAAAAATTTAAATTAATTTATTTTAATGAATTAATATTAATATATTATTTCATACTTAAACTAATAGAATAATTAAGATTTAAACTAATATTTAGTTTAATAATAATTAAGTTTGTTAATTATTTTGTTGTCATGCATGAAAGAGCCGCAGCTAATGGTTTAGTGAACTACTTCAAATGAATCAGTAAAATAATCTGATTGAATGTAAAAGTTTAAGCAGCACTGAAAATA
>JAUCMR010000056.1:12573869-12585559 GCA_032357425.1 Enteromius argenteus
GTCGTGCAATACATTTCACTTCATGTCGTACCGTGTATGTATGTGAATGTGACAAATAAAATTTGAATTTGAATTTGGACACATGCAAAAAGCTGCTCAGCAATTATAGGAAGCGTTTGATTGCTGTAATGGCCAATAAAGGCTTTTCTATTGATTATTGAGAAGGGTATGAATAATTTTGAACATGCCACTTTTTGTTCAAATGTAAATAAAAGAGGAGTAATAATTTTTTCCATCAATGATGCCTCTTGTACATCGTCTTTCTATCTTCTGGGAGATGCCTGTGTCATTTCTAATCAAGAAAAAACTTTACTGATTGAATAAAAGTAACTTTAAGTCAGAATTTGCCAGGTGTATAAATAATTTCGGTCTTGATTGTATATATATATATATATATATATATTCTGACAACATTTTACAGTCAGGCACTGAAGAGAGTACAAATATTTTTTATGAAATTGCTCTGATTGGTCATAGGTGAACTCAACTCTGTGGGTGGACCAAAGCAAAATCATAAACAGCCAATCTTCAATCAATAACTGTATTTGAATAATCGCAATGAACGACACACCTGTTCTAAAACATGGAGCAATTTGTTATACTGTACAGAAACTTATTCCAACCATAAGTCCATCCCACAAAGCACTGCGCCTGCCGACACTTTAACTTTCTGTGGGAAGAAGAAAACAAGCTAATATCGTGATCCTGAGAAAGCCTCTCTTTCATTCACCCACCACGTATCCTGGTTTCTTCATTCCGGTCACAGCTCTCAGTGTTCACCCCGCTCCTGGGGCTCTGACATAAATCCAGAGAGCTGATCTCTGACAGGAACCCCGCTGCGCCGCATCAGCCATTTGAGAAATAACAAGAGGTACATTATGAGGAATTCAAATACGGAAAGCAGTTTATGCTAATATTGATCTGCATATTGATTTTTCACATTTGAATAATGAAGCAACTGGAAATGATGGGGTGTTCAGGGAGGGGGGCAATATTCGTGTTTTTCTTGCCTGTTGTAGAAAATGAACTTGATTCGGATGAAAAGAATAAATGCGGAGAATCACAATAAAGGTCATTCACTTCGATAGGCAGCCAAAAGCACTGAAGCATTAAAGAAAAATCATTTGAAGGCTTGAACAAAAGGAGAAAGACAAAAAAAAGGAATAAATTAAACATCAGGTGGAATATGGGAGATGATGTTTTTAATTCTCTCCAATCCAATCGGAAATGACTGCTAAAGTGACAATGAGCTCATGATATTGAATTTCTTCTCTCTTGCATGAATCTTTGTTCAAGGTGGAGATGATTACAAAGCATGACAAAGCCGTATTAGATGTGAGTGCATTTTCAAAGCTGATCCTATTGTTGACAGTTGCACAAAAACAACATAACGTACAAAAACTGTCACTGCTGCTTTAATTGCAAAGGCTTTTAGCTTGTTTTTCCCCCGACGTACACCTGCACTATGGCTCAGCAGGAGAGAAGAATCGTTACAGACACCGACATCCTTTTAAAACAGTCACGTGTTAGTGCACAAAATCAGCCATGCAAGATTTCACCAGACATGATGCGACTAGCGTGGGTCACGTCTGCACGTCGCTCTGGTTTTGTAAAGCAGCTTCCTTTGGTCATATTCTGGCTTTTGTGTAAAAGGTCGACCTCGAACGGTTGCTCGCTCTTGTTTTCGGCTCTCTGCTTTTGGTGAGCACAGAGGTACAGCTGTAATTACGTCTGTTGCAGAGACAAAGCTGAACAGAATTGACTGGATTCCTGCTGACACCTGGCTTTCTTAAGGTGTGCTTGTGCTCACCGGCGAGAAAGACACAGCAAGAGCGGAAAGAGGCAAAAATGAGTCTGAGGGACATGATGTGATTGCTCGTGAATGCCGTCGAATGTGGTAGTCTAAAAATGCATGCGGTATACAATATGAAATTAAATGACAACGAGAGAGAATAATCTTACACCTGCTGATTTTTAGAAATTTTTTAGAAACTGTTCAGCCTTAAGAAAATGACAGCAAACTGAGAGAAAGAACAGTGCGTGGGGTTCGCTCAACTGCCCTTTGCAGCCCACTTGACTTCCATAGTGTTAAGCAAAAAACATAAGTATTTGATCCATCAAGAAAGGACTGCATGATGAGAAGTGAATGCTATACATATATCCTAATGTTATCCAACAGCCTAAGTGACATCCACTTACTATATTATTTTTATTAAAAATAACAAAGACCAGCAAATAATAAGCAACCAAACAATCACTCCTAATAAGACCAGGAACATGCACTGAGAACAAGTAGTTTTTGATGGTATTTACTGCTCTTGAGCAGCAAAAAATAAATAAATGTAAAAATACATAATACATCAATAATACATAAATAATCCGCATAATATTTTACTCTTTTCATTTATTTATTTTCCATAGTAAAAACAGAAATGTAAACAAAATTCTAATATAATGAGCTATTGTTCAAAAAGTTGGGGTCAAAGACTTTTTAATGCTAGTGAAAGAAGTATTATTAAAAATGCAATAAATATTGTGAAATATTATTACAATTAAAAATCACAGAATCCTTCAGAAATCATTCTATATGCTGGTTTAGAGTTTGATCAGTGATGAAAGCAGATGTGCTGCTTAATGTTTTTGTAGAAAACATGATTTTTGTGTTCTAGAAATGAATGAATATATGGTTCAAAAGAACAGAAAGCTATTTACTTAAAACAGATAGATTTTTAACATTATAAAAGTACATACACAGTTGAAAGTACAAACACTCAATTTTTACTGACCATAAATGTTTGGATGGTAATAAGACATAATCGTCACTCGTAAGAAAAATTACAACAAAAAAACAAAAACAACTTAATATGCTTCCATTGCCTTAAAAGCCAAACCAGACTGGCAAAAGATATTTTCACTATCACCACTGTACAGTTAATGATGCTTATTCAAGCCCAAATTCCAAAAAGGTAAACTTTCATAAGCAAAACAAACACAAACATGTCATATAAAATAAAATAAAAAAAAAGAAATGAAGTGAAAAAGCAGCTTGAGGCATTTCAAAGGGTTAGAGGTAAAGATCAGTTGAGAAAGCACAGTGAATCCAGGTGCTTTGCTTGTTGTTTATAAGTGGACACGCACCTCAAAATGGGCCAGGCGATACCTCCCATCATCCCACTGAGATTTACATGTTCTGCCCTTCAGGAGAGAAGGTGGAGGTGGATGTAGACAGAGTGGGTTTGTCAGGGAGCATGTGCTGGTAAAGGACCGAAAGCAGAATGACTCAAGGGGACCTTGTTTTTCATTAGCCTTTACCAAATTACAACACTGTGAAGACTGGTTTTAGTGTTTTTGTTTTAGATTATTAAACGGGTCATAAAAGGCATTATAAAACCAGTTATAAAGTCATGCAGAAAGTTCTTACCATAGAAAAATTATAAACTCCCACTGTTTTTTGTCCATACAACGAAAGTCAAAGGGAATGGAAAATATTTAGCTACTGTACAAACATTCTCCAAAATATATTTTATTTTGGGTTGCACAGCAGAAAGAAAGCCATACAGGTTTAGGGCAATGTGAGGGTGAGTAAAAGATGACAGAACTGACATTTTTGGGTCTACTATCCCTTTAAATGAACCAATGTCATTGCATTAGACAAAAAAATATTTCTAAATATGCTTTTCGCAATATACAAATGTTAAAAAGTAATTGGAAAATGACTATAAAAAGTGTTGTTTGCTAGACCTCTATGCCGAGGTTGTCAGCAAATATTGTACACATATATTTATGATTTGTATAGCATTAGGTAACAATATATTAACTAACAAAAAGTTACAACTTTTCTGAGCACTAAACGTTTCAAACCTTTCATCAAAATTGTCTTAAAACCTAAAACCAAATGCATTCTTGTCTGAAAATGACTTCAATTTATGTGGATACACATACTTTTTTGGGGACCCACTTTATACAATGTTGCAATTTAGATGTATCAAATAGCTTATATTCTCCTTGTGGCATGAATTACAACCGGAAAGTGGTTCTGAAGTCCATAAATATTCATAAATCACTGAGTAACAGTCTAGGATCGACTTTAATTCCAAGCATCTCAACCTCGGCATAGTCCTAACCAATCCTTTCTAACCCCTGCTTCTTAAAACTTTCGTCTCATATATTGGCGTTCCCAGTCTCGGATTCCTGCTTCAGTCCTGCTGCTGGTCCACAGCAAGATTTGTAATTTGCCACAAATCTGCTCCCATTTCCTGCGCGACCCCCAGAGAGCCTGGAGCCGACCACACAGTAAACCCCAATAATGGCAGAAGCGAGCTAAAACGTCTGTGTGACGAGGTAACATAGCAAGCTTGTCCGCCGGCGCTCGACGGGCTCCTCCGCAGAATGTCAAGCTTCTGAGCCGATGGGGCAGAGTCTGAGTCACGCAGGGCCAGAGTAATGTCACGGCACACAGTTTATCATGAATTCAAGACGAGGAGCATGGCAGGAGTGTGCAGTCACATGTAACTTATGATGGCTTCTTCGTTTACTAGCTCTGTAGAATGTCACATCGCTTTAGAAATGATTTTTTAGTTTTTTTGTTGCCAAGATGATATCAGTTTATCTTTGTCAACATCTTCAGTTAGGCCAGCACTGCTATAATCTGTCATCTGATCGATGACCTGTCATGCTGTCCGATGTCAAGGATAGACCACAATATTCGCATGAACAGAAAAAATATGGGTCCCTTTTTGAATAGGCAAGCATTGCTATTTATCATATTTAAAGAAACAGCGCACAGCCAAAGGAAACTTCTGTCATCCCTGATCCCCCCCCCCCCATGCAACACAAAAGTCTGTACCTCTTACTACACAATGACAAAAAGTTTCCTAAAAGTTTCCAATTCGGCATATGCAATTTTTTCTAGGTATAGATGTTTATGAATGACTATTATCAACATATTAATACAAAAATAAAAATGTAAATATATAAATGAATAAATCATATTTTAAAAACTTTAATTAATTAATCATTTAATGAATCATAGTTAATGCTTACAAATAATAAACTGATCAACACATACTGTAAATGTCATTTTTAAGCCTTTATATAATATATATTTAAACAATTTTATATTTATATATAATGTAAAATATAATATGAATATATAAATGTATAAACGTGTAAATATTCTCCAAATATATACTGTATGAGTGTTTAAAAAATATACAACAACTAATCTACATTTTTGTTTGCACTGACAGGCTTCTTTTCTTTAGCGTGCTCTGTATTTAATTTGACACTTCTCATTGTAGAGATGGTCTGTATTCACAAATTGCTCCGTGCTCCTGTATAAGCGCATCAGTCTCACAAACTGCCAAAAAGACGAAAATGAGATTACATTTAATAGTCCCACAGGAGGTTGAACCTGCTCCTGGGATAAAAGACTGCAACTATAAGAGAAAGTGAGTGTGTGAGTCATAACAAGCTTGAGAACAATTCTCTGTCACTGTACCTTTCGCTGCCTTAAATTACCTTCATTTTTACCCTAGTACTAGAATAAAAATCAAGCATTGAAGGGCATTCTGGGTATCTGGTGCAAGACCCCGTAACAAAAGATACAATGCAGCATAATCACTAGTAAGAGCGTACTTACTGTAAGTATTCTTATGCATGCAGAATATTTCTGGCAGATTCTCAACAGGTGAACAGGCACATAAATGCTCATATAGTGTTGATGAATTACTAACAGCGTTTTACCATAGCATTATATATTTCAAAGCACCTCCATAAGGCTTTCTACACATTCTCTGCTCTACAGCCAGTCAACAATCTCTGCTGTCATATCCGTATGCCGTCTAAAGGTTCACTTTTAGAGCACTTAAGATCTCTGAGCAAAGCCATTTCAAAACCAGCTACACAATTTGTAAGCCTAGACTGCACATGACCCAAGCTATGAAACTTCATTAATGGGGGGAAAATGTGCTAAATGTTCATATAATTAAGTAAATGCACTTAGTTGCATCTAAATAAAAATAAAGATGTGATTTTTCATATTTTGCATTATGTTAAAAAAACCTTAATTGATAAGTGTGTACTAATTCAAATGAAATGGGCTTAAGATGATACAGAATGAATGATTAAGTAGCACTGAAGGTTTGCCAAAATAATCACACAAGGATACGCCGCTGAATTATTGATTTTCAGTTAATATCTGAGGTTTGCAGGGAAAATGTCTAGCGAGAGTGAATCTTTCAAGCATAAAGTCTTGCAATCACAAGTTGATGTTAGCACAAAATTGGATGTTTTCCATAACAAGAGAGAGAGATCAGAAGGTCCCAGAATTCATCAATCCATCAGACCATTCGAACAGTCAACAGACCAGTCTCTGCAGTCAGAGAGAGAAAGAATAGGAATACTGGATGGAGTTTTCAGAGTGCAGGGAGTTATTTTTCTTGGCTCAGGAATATATTTAAGGAAGGGTTAGGATTTGCATACCATTTGTGCCCTTGGGCCAGAAAATACTGAAATTACATTCTGTCTATTAGCACATTTCCATTTCTCAATAGCAGTTCAGTGCTTGTTCATACTAATCTGCGCTATGTATTTAGTGGTACAGTAAAATGACAATATGAAGATTGCTGTATTTGTGAATGCCATTGCAATTTTAGAATTAGCCTAATTCAAACATACAAACGGGACGTATTCATGTACTGTACTATCTGCAGGATACACTCACAAGATTAGTTCTTCAGATCCAACCGCAAACACAAATGACAAAAGGTACACAATCTGGCAGGAGGGTGGAATAATTGTGTGTCTACAGCGTGACCCTGGTACAAAAACAGTGCCTAATCCAATCCAAGCCCTATAAATCACACCACAAACAGAGCTCTTGGGTGGGAAAGCAGATCCGCTTTGGATGGAAATGGATGGAAATTGTAAACATGTCCACAAGTTTCTAGTATGCAACTATGAGTGAAGCATTTAAAGTAGCATTCGCATGTCACCTTTCAAAAAGTAGCTCACTGTACAGTTAACAGACTATGATACTCTACTAGTGTTTACTATAGACTGCTTCTTGCAATGTCACACCGCCGCCGGTGAATCGTCTGTGAAATTGAGTTTGAACTGGAATCTCTACCTATTAGGTCCCTGTGCTGCATGCCAAAACATACAAAAACACACACAAACATACAGATTCCTGAACTAATGACCTTATGAAGCAGCAGTGTAATGGATGGTCATCGGTTTGAATCAGAGTTGGGTTCTTCACTGGATTCTTTAATTCACTTGAAAATAAATAAATAAATACATTTGTGCCGGTATAATTTTTGATAAATTGCCCAACTAAAAAGTGGACTGGGAAATTGGAGGACAAAAAAAGGTCTACTTCATTCAGTTTTGGCTGTAAGCCTATGGGTTTTCAAATATTGCATTTATTTGCAAAGTGAGAAACCACTTCAAACGATTCAACAAGTGAGTGCTATCTCGCAAACCAGTTCCAACTTATAAGAGTGATTCATTCACAAATCAGCAACACTACAATAATTCAGATTCTAAACAAACAGCTATAGGAGTAGCTGCAAATAAAGAAACACACTGCAAAAACTCACAATACAACCAAACAAAGAAACGCACAGCAAATACATTTCTTTATTTGGCTGTGTTTTGAGCATTTGCATTTGTCAAACTGATGAAGATACTTTTTTTAATTTGCTGGTGCTTTTTCTATTTGCATGTGTTTTCTAAAGTTGCAGCGCGTTGAGCTCTCTCGGCCACCGTAGTTTGAGGTGCAAAAAACACATTATTTTCCACATACTGTACATTATTATTTTTCCTCTAAGCATCGCCTTCTGAAACGGGTCGATTTGTACAAAGCTCATCATTCACAGCGAGGTGTGCTCTGATTGGCCAGCTATCCAGTGTGTTGAGATTGGCCGAATATCTCAAGTGTCTGATGGAAATCCTACGCCTGATGCAGCGTCCTGGCTTTACGACAAAAAAACACATTACAAACGAGGCATTTGTTTCATCCAGTGGAGACATAATTACTGATTACTGATCATGACTTAGTTCTGTCTTTTTACGCATTGCGCCTCATAAACATAACAACATTTCTGCATTCGTGATCGGAGAAACAACAAACAATACATTTGAATAGTAAGTAGCAGGTTCTTTTAATAAGAAAATGTAACTTACTTAAAGGTTGTGAGTCAGAAGCGCTAGACTGTTCTTGCAGAGGTAGAATTTCTCTACTTTCTGTCTCTGTGCACAGCCAGCATAGACTGCTCTGTCAGGTCCTCTGTAAATGTGCTGAACACACTCTAATATTTGTGTTCAACTGTTTTGGAACAGTGTTGGAAACACAACTTAACACTGATTTCTAATTGTGTCCTCTTTTGGAAGCAGAAACAACATTTGGGCAGTGTTATTAAAAAAATAAACCCACTCTGTGACGTAGAAAAGTGGGGGCGTGTTTAAACGAGCCGCTTTAGGGGGGCGTGGACAAGACATAACGTTTATAAAGAATATCTCTTTGGTTTTGAAACTTTAATCTTTGCAACTATAGAGATCATATCTATGCACTAACCAATTATTGGTGAATCTTGCTTTTTCATCTTCACAGACTGTAACGGTTAAAGTGGTCTTTTACCTCTGTGCACTTTTTGTGCAACACCGTTTTTACATACCTTACTGCACTTTGCTGCTAAAACAGGTTCAATGCGTAAACCCTGGCACATATTTATTACATTGATATAGTTATGCTTTGTGACAGTTCAGAATGGATATATCCGGGTACTGTTGCTAAAAGTTAATGCTCTATCATGTTGGAAATATGCTCTACACCACTGAAACTGCAGTGATATGTACTCGTTGGTACGTATTTTGTGTCTCGCTAAATAGTGCACCAAGGTACATTGATGCCATGAGACCAGGAAGTAGTTAAAACATTTAGAGAGAGAGAGAGAGAGATAGAGAGAGAAATCTCAGTTGGGTATGCTAATCTTTCTTCCTAGACAAGTTTTTTTAGTAGAGTTTTTAGAGTCAAGTTCATTAAACAGTCCATATTTTGAACACTGTTTCAAAGCAATTTTATGAGTAAAACAGTAATAACGTCCTAAATTCTAAAAGGTCCTAACATAAACACAAATAGAAAGGACCAACAATTAGCAAATGTCTAAGCTATTTGTTTATATGAGCAATTGGTAGAACTGTCAGAAGGAAAGAACAACCTCCACAAATGAAAGAATTATAATTCAAACACACCCACCTCTAAATATTCAGGTAGTCTACTAGCTGTGTGCAAATGTTGACATCCGGTGAGTCATTCGCTCAGAACTCAGATTAAGCCGAGTTTTAAATTTGCCAGGAGGAATTGTTGAGCTTTACTTGGGATCACTGTGTGAGCAGGTGGTCAACTGTTTTGTGAGTCATATTTTCTTTCCTGTAAAGGAGAAGGAGGAGAGGGACCCGTGAGTTAATTAGCCATCATTATCCCAATCTCTTGCTTCCTGAGTGGGTGCTGTGCCTTTGTCCTGTTCTATTAACATCTCTAATAGAGCTGTCACCGTGACTCATGCCCATCAAACTGACACATGACCCGGCCTGCGCTGCCCAGTGTTATGTGCAAGAATGGCTCTGGGATGTCATCTGTATGCAGATCTGAAAAAGGATGTCAGGAGCAATTATCACAGTATAAACTCAATATAATTAGAGATGCATGGTATTTTGGAGGTGAAGTGTGTAAATTGTTTTTGCTAGCAACTAACTAGAAGCACTAAATGGAATTGTAAAAATGAATTAACTTTATTGCAAACTGTACTAATTTTTTATTTATGTAGTGAAGTGTGAAGTGCAAAACTTTATAAAGTTAGGGTGCTATACAGTATTTGCTACTAAACTGTAAAAAAAAAAAATCAAAGGTTGAGAAAACTTTCAAGATTAAGGCAACCAGCTTCAAAGATTTCTGAGTTTTCTCAACTTGTTTTTGTAGGAGATTATTGAGTTTTCTCAACGTTTTGTTGTATAAAGTGAAAACTACAAGTTGAGAAAAACTCAAAAATCTCCTCAAGCTGGTTGCTTTAAATTTTGTCATTAATTACTCACCCTCATGTCCTGACCCTCCCATAGAAAGAAATGTAATTACCACGATCAGTGTTCAAAAATGTAGCAAGGACTTCATTAAAATAATCCATGTGAAGTGTTCAACCATAATTTTACAAAGCTAAGAGATTACTTCTTGTGCGCAAAGAGAAAAAACAGACTTTATTCAATAATTTGTCTCCCTTGAGTGTTTTTTTAGGAAGTCAATGGGGCCCAAAAACTGTTTGTTTACCTGCCTACACACTTTAAATTATATTTGGTTGATTTCCACAGAAGCAAGGCACTCTTGGAAGTTTGGAACAACATGAGCATGACAGAATTTTCATTTTTGAGTGAACTATTCCTCATTTTTCAGACTGATATCTGTATCAACAGAAATGTTTAGAAAGTGCCACAGAATCAGTGTTTATATGAATGGCTTTCATCTCTGTGCATTAAACTGCAATATGATCAATTATTTCAATGTTGGAAAAACACCTTTAATTAAAAGTTACAGTTAAAGATGTTAATATTAGAAAAAGATTGATTGTTGGATAAGTATTTGACTCTCCGCTTTCACTTTCACACAAACACACAGGAAGCTGGGTTCAGAGTTAATGATCCATGGCTCTTTTACTTTGATTTGTTGGATTAAAGAGGTTTTAGATCAAGGAGAGCCCTCACACACACACACACACACACACACACACAATCATCTAAAATGGCGCTTCAGGTACTGAAATAAACACACAGCCAAAGACCCAAGCACACAATTCTAAAAAATCTCCAATAGCCACCTTTATCTGATGTCTGAAAGGGTCTCTCAAATCCCTCTCTCTCACACACACAACCTTTAAACTACTTTCATCTGAAAACCTCTCAAAACGCCCCTAGACTCAATCAGCAGTGGTAATGGAACAGCGGCCTTTATATCCTGACTCTAGCTCTGCTCTGAGGAAGAGAGCGAAAGACAGAGAGAGCGGTGAACATCCTAATGATTTTCATATTAAGATCTAAAGCCATGATATAACCAAGACACAAATATAGAGCTACATCCTGTCAGTGAGAAAGGTCATCACTTCCAGAGAATTCTCCTTTCATGGCAAAAATGTTTTAGTGGGAAGCCCTTTGCGGCCGTTACAAGGCATCCACTATTCATATGACTTATTAATCATTTCTGGGCTCTACACAATCATAAAAGTGTGTTTACTTTTGATTAAAGCATACTTTTATATTTTGAGCATAACACAATTCATATCCCAGAATTAAGTCTTTTACTCTGCAAGGATGCATATCATTTGTCAAAACTATATATACACACACAAACACACACACATACAGCCACAATTTTGAAAGGGTGCCCATAATTTTGAGAGTTTTGTGTGACATTATGTCAAATTAGCTTTTTTTCCTCCCTTTTTTTGTTTTGTTCCAATACACACAAAGAGAATAAACATGTGTATAGCAAAACACGTGTTAATGCAATACTTTACTGTGAGAAATACAGGGGTGCCAACAATTTTGGCCATGACAATATATATATATATATATATATATAAATTCTGTTCTTTTGACCTTTTTTAATCCTGGAAAAAGCAAAACAAAAATAAGTAGGGGAA
>JAUCMR010000056.1:12648959-12667516 GCA_032357425.1 Enteromius argenteus
ATTAAATAAAATAAATAAATATATATAAATATATATATAGTATTTTTGTAATCAGCTCTCAATTGAACTGAACCTGGAATATTCCTTATTAAAGCCCGTCAGCAGTATTCGTACTTCAACATTTCCCCCCGCAGCACCACTCGTCTACTTACTGATCGCAGAATCTTCACGCTTCTCTGATTACAGCTTCATTTTAACTCTACCCATGTCCCATACCAGCACGAGTCGCCCATGTCCCTGCAGAGAAGCTGTTTAAAGTGACGCCCAGCTCCACAGCAAGGACACAGGCAAAGATGAGCTGCCCTTTCTGCAATTACCAAAGGAGGCTAACAGGAGCCAGCTGGAGGAACATCAAAGAGCGCTGGATCAGAGAAAGAGGTGCCGAGGCTCTCAGCAGCCTTCACACTGCACTAACACGAGTGGAGCAAGTACTCATGGCCTCAAATATCTAGTCCCCCCCTTCCAAGTGCAATAAATCAAAGTGTGCACTAGTTCGCTCACTGTAGGATATGAGAGATTGGAGAGGACGGGAAAGTGAGTGCTGAGGGTGCCATGGTTTTAAACAGGAATATTTTAGTCTCGATGTCAGCGGAGTTGTTGTAGCCTCTGGCTTAGCTTAAGTTAGCATAGCGGAAACATGATGCTAATGAACGCTTTTTCGTGTTGCTGCTGATGTGTGTAATTTTTTTAGATGTTAAAACACTTTCTTCTAGGCTAGCTTAATATACTGAGACAACTATAAATAAGACATGCATTTGTAGGTTTACATGTGAAGATCACGCATAAGTTTGCACTTATTGTGCAAATGAACGTGCAAAATAAACTTAGTGGGAAAAAAGTGAACTTGCGGCTCTTATTGAAACTGAGAAAGCTGATATTGAGATCACATATGAGCATTGTATTTTTTTATTTTTTATTCCAGAAAATTCTTACAAATTATATTTATAAAATCTAATTATTCTAAAATTTGAATTGATTGACAGCACTAAAATATTGTATCATTAATTAGAAACAAAGTGGGTGGAGCCTCCTTGCCACCTGTAGCTATGGAAAAGAGCATCTTGAACATTTTTCAAAAGTTCTCCTTTTGTGCTCTACAGAAGAAAAAAGTCATACAGGTTCTGAATGATGCACAAAAAGAAAATGGCTTTGGTGTATCTCATTTATGACATGGAAAATTATATTTATATATAAATAAATAAAAAACCCGAAGTGAAATAAAACACCAAAATTAAGTTAAACAGTTCAAATTATGACATAACTTACAACTAAGATAATTCATAGCTATGACATAAGTCAAAATTGTGACAGCCATGTTTATTATATAATTAATTTGTAATCTAAATGATCACAAAGTCAAAATTATATGATAAAAAAAAAAAAAAATGAAATAAGAGATACAAACTTGAAATTATGAGATAAAAGTAAAATAAAAGTGACAGAAATATGCTTATTTAATAACTATGACTTCAAACCAAAACTGTAACTTTTTATGGAATAATTATGCCTTTCATTCTCATATGTTTGACTTGTTATGACTGTATATATATAAATAGTATTTGAAGTTAGAATAAAAACATAATTAAGAAAAGCCAAGACGTCTGGGTTTTCATCTCGTATTAACAGCCACATGACATGAACACATGACTTGATTTGTTACAGATGTCTTTATCTTAGCAGTAGTTATAAAATATATTTAGTTTTCTGATAAATAATCTTTATAATAATACCACAGAGTAATAATACAGAAAAAGGTCAAACTCGTTTTTATTCAGTACATAGTTTATCACAGAACATATATGGAGTATATCTGGATTAAAACTTTTGAACTGTATATTAAACTGTGATTTACTGCCATCATTAGCAGACCATACTTGGCATGTTGAGTTTTTCATCAACCTGATATTTAATTGTTGCATTCGTTATTAAGTCAGTGCCTTCATTGTAGAGGTATTACTGACCTTAAATCATTTTATAATCAAATGTTTGCCGTAATTACCTCATTATGTTGTTGGCACCTTCCTCTGTATTTGGATACATCAACACTTATGGATGTAAGGGATGTACTCAAGTGACATTTTGGGTATTGCCAATATAGCATTCAAAATGTAATGTCGACACGAGTCATCAATGATCCAGACATAAAATGCGATGCAGTCTTATAATTCTTTGACATCCTACCCAGGAGGCACAGCAAATTAAAGCTTCCTCGTGTATGTGGATTAATTATTAATCCACCGGCATTATAACTTGTAGCTGTACAAGAGGAGTATTGGGAGTGATTCTTAGCCAGTAATGCGTGAATGTAGAAAAGTTGCCTTAGCCTTTTTTGTATTTTTTTTTCTGACTTTTAAAAAGAAGTGTTGTTTTCTTTTTTGGGAGTTCTGACGTGGGAAGAGAGAGTTTATACATACTAACCGAACTAAACCATATGAATCATTCACAACAGACTTCAAACAACATCTCCTCTCGCACGAAAATTCAACAAACTTTCAAGTGGAAGTTGACAGACCGGGCTGAATTTTCTACTGCTCCTAAAAACCATGATTTGGATTTCACCACCCAGTGCTTTATACATTTATTTTGAAACGTATGTCTAAAAAATATATTCATTTTAAAACTTGGAGCTGTAGCAATGCTAAAACATTTCTGTGTTGCACCACTCAAGTGTGACTCCTAGTGCTAATGAGATGGTTCAGACTAATGTGTCTGTGTACTTGTGGGTTCCCTTGTTTCTCTTAGTGTGGTTTTCTGCATTAGCTAAGTACTTCAGCTGTTCGTGAATAGCCACTATATACTGTACACTGTAAAGCTTCAGGAACGACAGCTGCGTTGAAATATGAAGCAGCAAATTTGTAAGAATTCGTACAACCTCGCTCGTCTGATTTTGTACGATTTGTCTAAATGCCAGTGAAGGGTCGTTTAGGGCCGGGGTTAGGTGTAGGTCATTCGTACAAATTCATACGAATTGGCAACTCGTAAAATACGTATGATTTAGCAAAAATCATAAAAATTGTAAGAGTGAGATCGGATAAATTCCTATTAATTAGCCAACTCATAAAACACATACAAATTACAGTGAGATCGGGCTGACTAAGTTATCATTTCATGTGTGTACAGCACAAAACTCATCCCCAAAACTGTGATGACTGACATTGTTATAAATGTTTTGCAGTTTAGTCGTATCTGCAATTTTTAGTTAACTTAATATTATAGGAACCAAATACTCCTTATATTTGGCAATTTTAACTAAACCACCGTAGACAGAGCCATTTTTATTTTTTTTTATATCTGGAAAGTTATCTGCAGAGTGCACTTTCAATGGGTGGCCATGTCCACATATATGGAAATCTTAAAATGAAAATCACCCCATGATTTGCTCTCCCTCAAACCATACGAGGTGTATATGACTTTCTTATTTTAGATGAATACAATCAGAGTTATACGTATGTGTATGTGTGTATATATATATATATATATATATATATATATTTATTTATTTATGTATTAGGGCTGTCCCTGACTAAGGATGTTCACAGTCGAATCAGAATTTTTGAATCTTGCCAATAGTAGACTGACATTCGAATCATATGTTTGGGGGCGGGGCAAAATAAGAGTCATGTCAGGCATGCGACATTCATAATTACTAATGTTAACAAACAGGGAAAATGTGTAACAGACACCTCGCAGATATAAACGGGGTAAATAATGTTTTATATTTGATATTATATTTGATTTGATAAAAGATCATTGAAATCCTAAGAATTCACAACATTTCTTTACGGTAGTGCTCTCATTATAACGTTTTGTGTATGACAGTAGTTATTAATGTTCTGCATTTCTGCGCGCGCTGAAGGTGATCAGTAGTAGTCAGTGGGATTTGATTTATCTTATATAGAATATGCTTTGTTATTTATACATCATAACATTAATATTATGACTTGTAGGCTATCTGCACGAAGTGCTCTAAATGCAGAAGTGAAGGTCTCTGAATGAACTCCTTTGTGGACGCGTTCTTCACGCAACAATGTGCAGAAACACCACAGCTAAACTCAAAAAATTCACAGCATTTTATCATAATAGTGTTCTCACTTATAATGTTATTTATATATCTCAGTCATAGTTATTACTATTTTTCAATGTTTGTCCTGCTCGCACTATGAACCAAATCTTATAACCATAAATAATATACACAATAGATATAAACCAGCTGAAATGTTTTGAAAACACATGCACCCTACCTGCTCGAAAAAATCCAGTCTTTCACAGTTTGAGTCTCGTTAAAGATTTAAATCCCTGCCACCAAGATGCACCTCTGTTGGTCACAGATTATGGAAAATGCAACTAAATTTAAATCTGTAGGGGTGGGTGGATTTATTTACACAGGTTAAAATATTTATTTAAAGCTTATTTCTTTTCAGATTTTTATTTACAGCATTATTTTAATGGGCTGTATATTAACATGAAATGAAATTTTTTGGTGAACTATACTTTAAACGTCTTATGGAGTTAATAAAGTTGGCATATTTTGGCATGTGGCTTATCCCCAAAATAACACCTTTGGATTTACATTTATTATCGGCTTGATCTTATTTCCTGCTTTTTTTAGAACAAGATCTGGCAGCATTAGTGAGTCAAAACGTGCCTTGTTCACTGTAAATTTTCACACTGTGCATAAAGAAGAGACACAACTCCGATACGTCATTTACAACAAGTTGTTCTGTACACACTGCGTAGAATATAGATAAATACATATAGCCAATTTGTGTATGTGACCAATGTTTCACCTCAATAAAAACACATCAGGAAAACACAGCTGCTTTATATTTAGGAACGCAGCCTCTCGCAAGGGATCATCATTTTGGATCAACATATTGAAAACCTCTAGAATAAGATGAGATGATTTACACCCAGAAGTTTAAAGCTTGGTGCTTGTTCAAGTTCTTTCCCTGTAAGAAAAGCAACAGTGATATTTGCCCCACATGACCAGCCACTCGACAGGTGACCTTACATAAATGCATAAACAGCTTTCCAGTCATATTTATTGTAACTGGAGCTCTTTCTTGGTTGCTCAACAGGCATATTTTGGTGTAACAGGAAGGGAATACCTGTAAAGTAGTGCATTATTTTTAATCATCACTGTGACACTGAAGATCTGTATGGAAATGTAACTTGCCTGCCCTAATCAGAGGTCAGTATTTACATATAAATGGAATATGCAAAAGTAAACGTGGCTTGACATTATGCAGAGGCACAGATTTAATAGCATAATAAACAACTCGCACAATGAAGGAATGAAAACAGGCCTCAAGCACCAAAGTGCTTCAGGACCGCAAATTAAAGGCTATTTGTACATGCCAAACCTTGTTTTCAAAGTGTTTTATACCATCTTTATCTCCAAAATTGAACTGTCTGTGACATTTTATATAGCTGCATCAACTATTAAAATAAGTTTATTTGCCCTGTGGAGCATCTCTGCAAATCTTGAATTATTTTCATTTAAAGCTGCAGTCTGTAGGTTTTGCCTCTCTGTTTGAAACCTGCAATTTCAGTTATTTGCAGAATTATCATCTTTATGTGTGTTGAGCAACTGCATGACTTTTCAGTGTGGATGAATTTTTTGAGGATTATATTAGTCTGCAGGATATTCACTGTATTTGGAAGTATGACCAAAATAAGAATTTCCACTTGAACAAGTAAGTAACAAGTCTGCCACTTTTGTTCTGACCAACTAAGAAATTACAATAAATCGTGCTACCAATGGTGATTAAATCTAATATTTGCTTAGCTCATACACATCATGTCATGAACCATCGGCTGAATGTCTGATGTGTATGGCACACAAAATGGAAAACACTTGAAGGTAATTTCATGAATTCTACAGTATTAACAGAAGATGCATGTGTTGTGTTCTTTATCTGTCCACATGGAAACGAAGTCATTGTGATGCCAAACTGTGACAATAAGAACAGTCAGTAAACTTACTATGGGTGGGACTACCATTTGAACATTTATCTCTGTTTATTTGATAGCCTCTTTAATTGTTTATTATGCATAATTCCTGCTTTCTTGCTACCCAGCAGCCTCATTAAATCGCCCTTATGTGACATCATCTGCAACATGTATCATAGAGAGGTCAAAGCAGGGCACGGCGCTCATATTAAAAGAGGTTCAATTGAAGCCCTGATGATTCAATTTGATTTAGTACACTAGCTAGTCATAAAACAGCCTTTAACATCAGGTTATAACAGAAGAAGACACTGCACGAGATCCTCATGGGAACTTCGCCCTAATTCCTGCTGTGCAGTGCAGGAAGCTAAGAAATGAAGCATAGGGGAAAATGCTCTTTGCCATGGTGAATGACTTCTAGTGGATTAGTGCGACTTCAGCACTGAATAACAAGTCAGCAAGTTTACAGAGCTGGTGGCAACAAGAAACACATTTGATATTAAAAATTAACTTTCATTTGAATTGCATAGAAGCACTGTGGCGATTTTATGTAGCGTTTTATTTCCATGAATTTATCTCCACAGATAAAACCCTGTGAGCTTTATTGTCTTATTAATGATGTTGCCTTCATCCAAAATGCAGAGACTGGAAGCATCTCCACTGGAACAATGACTCCAGATTTCAAAACTCAGAGAGGGCGGTTAAATTATCCTGAACATACGCTTGTTTTAGATATGAACTTGAGGATAGCTCTTTTCCACACTTGGCTCCCTAGTGTTAGCACGTTGCTGAGCTAATCATGTAAATTAACGACAGCCAATATTAAGATTGTGAATCAATCTTTAACTATAAATTGAAACTTTTAAGTATGTTAATATTGACTGGAAGTAGTTTCCGGTACTAAAGTGCGGTGACAGATATGTCTGTCTATCTTTAAGCCTAAATCAAACAGAAAAGCTGATTTGAACAATAGCATTACCTATCCTTGGAAAAGCCTTTGAGCCTTGAGCACGTCTATCATGCCTTGAAATTGGTTTGGAACAGAGCCTACATATCAGTGTTGATTCTGTGCCAAAATCAATGGCAGGTTTACACAAAGATTAAGAAACTCAGAGATAGACAAATATACCACAAGTTGTACTTTTTGCTACAAGCTGACGTGGAGTTGTTATCTGAGTCTTGATGGAAGTGGTTCATGATGAATAAAACTTCTCTTTTTTTGAACTCCAGTGAATTGCCCACCTAGACAACATTTTAGGCACCATGGGCGTAGTGTTCTCCATCACAAAGGCTGTTCCAAACAACAAAGAGCCCACTTATATTGCCTCATTTTACATAAAATCAAAGGCGTAATTGCATGTATTCTTTGTGGAAAAGGCAATCCCAGAATGCATTGCAACAAGTTCATTGAACAGTCCAAGATGATGGACGGATTGGAGGGTATGAATAAAACAAATTTGATGTAATTAAAAATTGTTTCATACAATATTTATGTTTTTCGGTGCTTAGTTGCATATTCAGCTATTAGGATTAGATTACTAACATTAGATTCTATTGTAAATGTGAGTTGGTTGTCATAACAACGACAATTAAAGGGATAGTTCACCCAAAAATTCTAATTCTGTCATGAATTACTCTTATGTTGTTCCAAACCCATAAGACATTCATTTTCAGAAAACAAATTAGAATTTTTTGATGGAACTTTTGAGGTTTTTAAGGTTGAACCAATTAAATGACAGTATTAAATTTTTTAGGTGAACTATCCCCTTAATGTTGCTTAATGGTTGACTAATGGGCTAACATGCGAACATGAGATTCTACTGGAAATAATTGTGAATGTTTAATCATCTGGTTGCAAAAAGAGTGCCATTTATGTGTGTGTGAGAATGACTGTCAAGCTAACTGAACAGTAGCGTATTAAACATTAGATTCTTTTGAATTCACTTAACGCTAGTCAATCATGTAGGAGAGAATAGCTGTTAACATTGTTTGCTAAGAAGAGCTTTTTTAATTTAGCAGTTTTTTAGGTTAAATTAGACTCTATGTGGACAGCAGACAACTAGACATGACACGGTTTACTAGGGTTTGGAACCACATGAGGGTAAGTAATTGATGATGGAATTTTTTTTTTTGAGAGAGAACTATCCCTGGACCAGCTTAAACCAGCTCAAACCAGCATCCCAGCTTTAAAACATACAAGTGATTCTACAAAAACTCACAGGAAGCAGACATGTTTGTGTGTTTTGCCTTTTAGAGAAGCTTTTACTTCTCTGGGTTGTGGGGTGACATGGACTATCATCAGAGATAGTCTAGGGAGAATTTGATGATCATAGACACACACACTCGCACAAACACGCGCGCACAACTCTATATCATACTCCTCTAATATGCCACAGGGAATCTCTTTGACTGGTCTTCTTTAGTTCGGTGCTAGTTGTGTGTGTGTGTGCGGGCTGACTGACTGATCCCATTTTTACCCAGCTCAGATGTAGCCATACAGACGCTCCCTCTCTTTCTCTCTTCCATTTCTTCTCCATCTCTCTCTGTCAGGGATGAAAAGGAACCGCATTATCTTTCCTCAGCACACAGTTGACCCAGTTAAAACTCTGAAAGTATGACAATTTAAGAAAACTGGCAAACTCCATTCCTCTCCTCACTTTAGCGAGCATATGGGAAATCCACAGGAACATGGCAACTATTTAAAGGTGGTTTGTGACTGAAATGACACACATCAGATGATATTTTTAAGGACTGGTTGACTGTGTACTGTTTGCACTGAGCAGCTCCTTAAAGAATAGTTTGCCTAGAAATATATTCGGTCAAAAAAGAGAAAATATGAAACTGTCTTCATCATTTAATTCCAAACCCATATCATTGAACAGGTTCTATGGAATACAAAAGAAGATGCTTAGAAGAATGTTCATGCTGCTCTTTTCCATATTATGAAAATGAATAGGGACTGATGTTGTAAAATATGACAATAAAGCCCCATAAACATATTATTGAAAACTGTAATAGTTTAAAACACACCCTAAATTATTTTGTATTATTTATATATATATATATATATATATATATATATATATTTTGTTGTTGTTGTTTGTTTTGGAAATATTAAAAAAAGAAACAGGACACTAAAAATGTCCTTTTGGTTTAACCAGAAGTCTTCAAATCTTACTTACTAAAAAGATATTTTAAAGGAAAAGATTTTTTGGTGAACTATTAATTCAACATATATCGTTCGGAAATATGTTTTTGAGGAGTTGCACCACATGACATTTTATAGCCAGAAATAACCTCACCTAAAAAATCAAGGTCAAAAAGGTCAAATTATCTTGTATTTTAAGAGATTTTCTATAATATATTTCTTACATGTGAGTGTGTGTTTAATATTTCAAAATTACTTTTTTTTTTAATGAGGCTCTACACATTGGTTGGACCAAATGACTGATTTTGCGAACAAAAAGAATGTTCAGATATGAAGCGGTGAAGTAGTTTGGTTAAGAATTTCAGTTTCAGGAATTAAATTTTTATCTTTTAATGAGACTTTTGTCTTCATTATGATATTATGTTACTTTTATCATCCTGACATTTTTTTTTTACTTTATGCAAAATACTCAGGTACTTGTATCTCTCCTTAATAATTTTTCCGTTCCGATGTCAGTGAACCCAATGAACTCCCATTTTCCATGCATGCGAACCGGTTTATTTGATGAACACAGCTGCTCATGTCCTAGATTTCCAGATCAGTCCTTCTTGCCGAGGAAGAACTTTGTGAGACAGGTGAACTCAAAGGAAACAGTTGCTCAGCAGAATGGAGTTTTAAAAAGTGATTTTCAAGCATTTAATCAGTGCTCCACTTTTCAAACCGATTTCAGCTGCCACGCTGAGCAGTCGTGTTAAAACGCTCACAGTTTCCAGCGTCTGAGCCAATGTCTGGGTTAGCGCTGCAGTAATTAGCCTAAGGACACAGAGGAAATAGATTTAAAGGGATAGTTCACTCAAAAATAATGATAATGTCATCATCTTCTCACCCTTATGTCACTCTGTGCGATATTTTTTTCTCTTTTCTGTGAAACACAAGGGAGAAGGCAGCATATTGGATGTGAATTCTTGCAGATAAGCTCTAACAGGGACAAAAAAAAGAAGTCCAAGAAAAGTTGTCCATATGACTCATACACACTATAATCTGTAAGAGTTGTATAGCACTGCTGAGGAAGATCATTTAAGCTTGACAAGCTAGTCAGTTAAACTATTGTCATACAGCTAAAATGGTTAGCTAGAAGCTAACAAACAGCAAATAACAGCTATATTTATTGGATTTTAAAGCTGTTTTTTAATATCGGAGCAGTATTTGTGGTTTAAAAAGTTTGAGAGTTTTTAAATGAATCTTGAATCAGAATGAAAATATAACTGATTCTAATGAATAGCGATGAATAGTAGCTTACAACTAAATATTTTGCTAGAAAGAGACACACAAATGGAAGCAATCTCAAACTGAATTTAGGGCTTTTTGGTTTTAACTACAAATATAATAAAAAAGGTTGCTATAGTTAAACCATGGTAACCACAAATTAGTCATGGTTTGGCTAAACCAACCGTAGTTTCAACATACTTAGTAAAACTGTGGTTATGCAGATGGTAATCAGTATGTCAGAAAAACATGGTTACTGCACTTTTACCACAATGAAACCATGGTTAATTTTCGTAAGGGATTGTTTTCCTAGTACACAAGTTAGAACATTTTCAGAAGATATACTTAATGGTCTTATATAAAGATGTTTATAATAGTACCGATGTAGCATTTAGCGCTACACTGAGCGTTTCTGCCTTTGTCTGTTTACTTCCCAACACTACTATCTGTGCATGAGTGTGTGTGAGACTTCGTAATCAGTCTTGTTGAGGTTTTTGCCTCATGCTAGCAGTTTGAGATGCTATTTGCTAGCTGTGTCATCTCTTCATTAAGTGGAGAGGGAAATGTTATTCTCTATGAAGTTAATTCCTCAACAAAAATTCTTCTTTGTGAATAATTTATCAAAAACTCGAGTCTCAGCTAACAGTTTTGAAAAGTTTTAACGACTGCACGTAAGGCAGAGTTTGCCAAGCAAAAGTAAGATGTCTGGAAAACAGACTTCTACAATATGTACTTTGGTGTGTTTTTTCTTTCTTTTAGGTAATCATATGATATAACACCTACAGAAATAAGAGAGCACACTTTGAATGCACTTGTTAAGTGGAACTGTAGTAACGGAGGTAAAAATCTTCGAGTACATTATCTTCAAAAACCAGTCTTCACCTGTCTTGCCAAGGTCAAGAATCATGTGAACAGACATAAACAAGTACCTTTAAAGAAATATGATTCTGAAAGTGGATAATGGCAAATCAACCCAGACATAACCCATTTTAAAAGCATCTATCTGGTTTTCGACTCCTCAACAGGATGTCACTTCCTGACCGATTTGATTTTAGTTCCCTGCTATGTTTTACTTTTGAAGGAAAGTAGGTAATGAACTCTTCCCGTACATGTGCAGCCACTTTGTCAGATTAGTGCAATGTCCTGTGGGTGTTTCCACGGCCTCTGGAGAACATAATGATGTTAATACTTAATTTAAAGAGCTTTCTTCTCTCGTCGGCTCTCCCCTTTCCTTCGTCTTCTGTGTGGGAGGGATGCAGGGTGAACAGCTGTGTAGAGACTCGCTATGTGGCATTTCCTTGAGAGATGATTTTCCCAAAAAGTCTTAAAGGGAATTACGAGGAGATTAACGCCTTCTCGAGCAACATCAACAAACATTTGTCTGTTAGGGCAGCTGCCAACATCATTGCGTTTCTTGGCGATTTGCAAACACCATTTTGTGGGTAGTTAATTTCGCACCCATTGGTATAAGTTTGAGGAAGCAACTTTCTGTTTGACCAAACAACGGGAACGGTGACATCATCAACCTTAACTACAAATGTGGAAAAAATGCTAATTTGATGAATACTACGAATTCAGATAAACTGCTCATTTTGCATGTGTTTTTTAAATTGTATACTATTATTGCAAATGTAGACTAGCTACTCGTTTATACCGTACTATACAATGAATACTGCAAATTTGGACAAATTACAGTACCAACACAGTCTCACGACCAATTCGTACATATTTTGCGAGGTGGCTTATTCGTGTTAATTCATACAAATTCATATGACTGTCTAAGCGAGTCGTTTAGGGGCAGGGTTAGGTGTATGTCATTTGTACAAATTCATACAAATTGGAAACTTAAAAAATATGTACAAAAAAATATGTATTTAGCAAAATTCATACAGGTGAGGTCATATGAATTTGTATGAATTAGCCGCCTCGTAAAATATGTATGAATTGCTGTGAGATCGGGGTGACAGTACTCATTTCACCTGCAGTTTTTAGTATACTGTTTGATGCATACTATGCATTTGGACACACTACTCATTTTGCATATAGTTTTTCACATACTGTTTCATGTGTCAGATTTTTGTTACAATTATTATTGATATCTTTTGGTGCATAAAACACTGATTAAGTGTATTTCAGTAAATTTTTCTGTTCCTTTCCAAAATATCTTCTGATGTTTATTTCATGCTATAACTAATAGTAAAGAGGAAGAGATGATTGGTTCATGTGCGGCTTGAGTAGAGATCTATGCCCATGCTCTTAAAGTATAAATTAAGTATATAAAGTATATATTTAATTAACACACAGTCAAGAATATGCAGTGTTTTTATACATTTGATTGCAATGTTTGTAGCATTTCTTATTTATTTGTTATACTTTAGTTTTGAAAAACAGTTAAGTTGAGAGATGTTAATCAATTAAACATACTGTTTTTCACCTACTATACTGTAGAATAATTGAGTGTTTTTTTTAATGTTTTTACATTACCAGCAGACCAACAAAATCACAATACGCTACTTGCTAATGCTATCTATAGCGGGACTGTGTTTCCCAAAAGCATCATATGCTTAAGTACATCGTAGACACATTGAAACCAATGGAGCTACGATCAAGCTTACGATGCTTTTGGGAGACGCAGCCCTGGATGTTTTCACTCTAGACAGCATTTGATTGGTTTAATATATAGTTACAACCCCAAGTCCAAGATGATGCACTCCATCATTACTATTTGTGCCTTTTATCCCAAGACAATGACCTCTGTCAACTTTTAACACGTATATAGATGGCATCAAAGATAACAGACACAGTCTAAAATACACAATTAGATCTCCTCAAGGTGGATCTACCTTTCTGTGTGGCCACTTCACAGCTCTCAGTGTGTCCTCCATCCTAAAGTTAACCCTTTCCCATTCCTCCCAATTCTAATGAGGTATTATTAGCTGATTAGAGAGGACCCTCGTGAAAAAGATGAAAGCTAGAGTGAGCGAGTCGGAGAGAGCAAGCTGGATAGAGGGAGGGAGGTAAAAAAAAGATCAACTCACTGCTAGTTGTGCTGTGGAAGCAGTGGGATAAAGCTTCACAGTGTGAGAGAGAGAGGCAAACTGGGATATATTTCTATTTATTTCCCCCCTCTGTTCCCGTTTCTTGGCTTGTTGCAAAGAGGCAAAAAAAAAAAAAAAAATCAAACGAAAACAGTCGTAAATTTAGCATCCTAGCAGCCAGAGCGTCTCCTCTACGCGCTCGTTCAGAAGACTCTCCGTGTCTAATGTGACACATTGGGGTGGAATCGTGGGACATTCGGTCACGCAGAGCTAAGGGAAGGATGGATAGAGTGAACCGGGTTTTAAACATCGTAAGACAGATGTCTCCCAGGAAAAGGGAAAGAGGGTCTCATTGGGAGGCGGAGAGCCCGGAGACCTGCGAGGAGAGTCTGTGCTCTCTCAGCCTTTGCATCAGCGGTAAGACCACCCCTGGCAAACTTTCTCTCTCGCTCTGTCTCTCTCTCCGTCTCCCCCTCCTCCCACTCTAATCCTTTTTTCATTACTGCTTTGTGGGTTTGATATTAACTTTGACCTGTGGTGTTCGCCACATACACTGAGAAGGAAAAAAAATGCTCCCTCTCTCTTCTTTCCGTCAGTGTGGCTTCAATTATCGTCTTGTTTCCTCTGAGGGGAAGAGCGATTGAATTAATGGTGAAACTGAATGTGGAGGACGCGGTTTCTAGATCCTAATGTTGTTCCTGAAGAATTGATTTTGTATTAGGCTTTTAAATATTTGATGAAATGGATGTTTCAGCGAGGCTTCTTTTATCGGCTCAACTCATCATGGGTTATTCTCCGTCTTTGATTTGGTAGGGTCTTCAGAGATCAGTGAAGCCTTAACGATATCAATTGAGTAAAGATCATATCTCTTCATTAAGTTATGACTAGCATGAGTAATGGCTGTTTTAACAGGAGGGCTGACCAGTGCATTACTATCTACAGGAAGTTTGAAGACACTTAAGTTTGTACGATTGATTTTGTGTTAGAAATCAGTTGAAGAATGAATCTTTCTTCTACATCACCTTTCATCTCATGAGGGTTTTGGTTTCAATTCCTAGACATTATTGTGTTGATGTTCCGACACCTGTATGACTTACATTCTTACTATAATGACAGAAATATAGACATTTTGAAAAAGGTTTTTTTGTTTTCAATGAATGTTAATGGGGTTCACTCACTGTTGTTTTGGACCCCACTGACTTTCATTACGTAGACAAAAACAGCCAAACTTTTTTTTTAAATATATCTTTTTATGAGTTACACAGGAGAAAACAAGACACACAGGTTTTAGAATGACTTGAGGGTGATTAGATGATTTTGTAAATTAAATTTTTAAGTGAACAATCAATTTAACTAGGACTATCGAAGGTTTGCAATCAGAATGTAAAGGAAGTCTACTAAGAAGGAATGTATTTGCATGTTTTTGTCTGTTGTTTTAGCACGCTATTCATTAAAACCTTTTTAAAATGATACAAAAAAATTTAAGAAAATTAATTTGAAGAAATAGTCAGAATTGCTGTATAAAAACTCAGTATTGTGAGAAAAAAGTCAGAACTGCGAGACATAAATTCAGAATTACGAGAAGGTAAAATGGCAAGAGGTGAACTAAAAATTACATGAAAAAAGTCAGAATAGAAAGATGTGAACTCAGAACTGCAAGAAAAAAGTCATAATTATGAGATATACGCTTAGAATTACTAGACATAAACGGAATTACAAGAAAAAAGTCAGATGTGAACTTAAAATTGATCACATGTAAAATGAGAGAGAAACTCTGGATATAAACTGTAAAATGTAAACTAAGAACTGACAGAAAGTAGAATTGTGAAATATAAACGTTTACAAGAATTGTAAAAAAAAAACTCCACAATTGCGAGAAAGTAAAATTGCGAAATGTAAACTCAGAATTGTGAAACATAAACTCAAAATAGAGAGAAAGTGGAGTTGTGAAATATAAATTCAGAATTACATCAAAACATTCAGAATTGTGAAAAATAAACTTGATGTAAACATAGAATTGCGAGAAAGTATAGATTGCATGATGTAAAATTAAAATTAGATGAAAAAGTCAAAATGGCAAGATATAAATTCAGAACTGTGAGCTGCATAGTAGAATTGTGAGATGTAAACTCAAAATTACATGCAAAAAATTAAATTTTAAATGAGAACTAAGCAAGTAAGAACTAAGAAAGAAAGAAAACAGAATAAAAGAATTACATGAAAAAGGACATATTGCAAAATGTAAAATTTAGCAAGAAAAATAGTCAGAATTGCTAGTTTATAATTGTGAGAAAACAAGAATTGCATGATATAAAATCATTTTTGTTCTTACAATATTTATCATGCAATTGATAAATAAAATGAGAAACAGTCTGAATTGTGAAATACAAGTTGCAGTTATCTTTGCATTTTTTATTCTTTGGAAATGGTTTGCATCTCTTTTTGTTTTTACCTCTTGTTGCATATTCCAACTCAAACCCCAAAAAACTGCAAACGTTCCAGCTGATGCAATTTCCCTCGCGTTTCTTCAGACAACACCAGATATCTCGCGCAGTTTTTAAATATTTCATCTTCCATTCACTCCAGGAAGATTACATTGCTTTACATGTGATATATTATTTAAAACCTGGCAGGATATACTCTCAGATGCATTCACCAGAAGCCCTGCGTCTTTAATGAGGCATCTCACGTTTTCCACACAGGGGAGGCTGTCTCGTGCTCTGTGACACTCTGTAATTACAAGCAAAACTGTATTATTAGGTATCACTATTGTATCGTTTCTCAATGTGACACTGTGTCTGTTTCAGAGTCACAGCGTCCTGAAATAGCAGTGAATTATTCCGGGAATTACGTATCAAATGGGAACGCATTTTAATGCCTTGTGTACAAGCTTCCAGTTAGGCCTGCTTTGATTCAATGCTGTTGCGGTATAGCTGTAAATGTTGCTGTGTCGTGGCACTGTGTCGATCAGCTCAGACTGTGTTTAAATGGATGGTGTTACGGCAAAGTGAGGTCTAAATATGGCAGCCGAAGTGACTCAGTTTCTTGTAACTTGGATGAAGTCAGCGTGACAAGAAAGACAGAACGATGGGCTCCAGCTCAGTTGCTGGGTGCTAAATATACTCCATCTCTCTGAACACACACCGAGTGCACCTGGGAACTGTTCCCTAACCTTCGAAAAGGAGAGTTAGAGAGACTCACAAAGAGAGCCTTTGTTCTGCTTTTGGGTTCAGAGGTTTCGGAATTTACATTTTTTTGATGTTAGTTGAGTCCTTAAGCCCCGCCTTGAAATGTAACTGACCAATCCTGAATCAGCAGCTGTTGCGTTTCACCATTTAATGAGATAACTAAGAATTAGAAGAATTTAACCACTAGAATGTAAAACTGAATCAAATTTACAAAAATCCATATGTAACTACAGACATTTACGACTTTGCGGTATATTCATTTAAATTAAATGATAAGCTTTTATAAATATAATAATGGTAATTTAAGAATGCCAACTATTTATAAGTTTATGGTTGGTGATATTTCTTAAAGCTGCATTTATATGTTAAAAATACAGAAAATAAAATTGTGAAATATTGTCGCAATTGTAAATAACTGCTTACTACCTCAAAATATTTTCAAATATAATTTATTCCTGTGATAAAGGCTGAATTTTCAGCATCATTACCTCAGTCTTCAGTGTCAAATGATCCTTCAGCAATCATTCTAATATTTATTATTGTAACATTTAACGTTATTATACTTTTGATCAATTTAATGCATCCTAACTGCATAAAATTATTAATATCTTTAAAAAATATATAGGACTTAATAATATTATTCACATTAATTAAATGGTGAAAGAACACTTTATTTCCCAAAAGTGTCTAATTTACAATAATGTCAAAATGGAGCCAGTCATGAAGCAGTTTATTAGATGGAAACCATTATATGGATTACTTAAGAAGTTCCATTTTTACACTGTTTTTGCTTCAGTTTTACTAACTTAACGTATGTATTGATTCAGGTTATCATGTTAAAATGTTCACAGCAGCATATAATGAGCGTGTTAGGAACAGTCCAGTAATCTTCCAGTAATACAGTAATGTCATCAGCCGGAATAACAGTCAAACGAGGCTGTTCTCTTTTCAGCTGACTTTGAGGAGCGTTTGATTCTAATTTGCAGCCTCCACAGTTTTTAATCTCGTTACCGAGTAATTTAACAGTTCCTGTAGAGAAATGGCAGATAAAAATGCTTCGTCAATGTCACACTTCATTCCAGCCAATGTCTAAGAGCTCTCTTTGGTGACACTTTTTATGAAGCCTGTATTTATAACACATTATAAGGGTATTCTTAAGGCATTATAATGACTGCATAATGCATTATAAAAAATTAAAAAAAACTTATAATGTCTTATAAAATCTCATGAATAAAACAGTTTTAATCCATTATAATATTTAAGTATTTGTGATGATAACTTAAGAGTATGATTATTTATAACACACAATGCTGACATCACACACATCAAATTATATCTTAACATGTTTATTTCAGATCTGCACAGTATCTTACATCATCTTGTGAGTGTTTAGGTGTTGAGTGTTATTGGAGTGTTACTGTGAGGATAATATTGAGGATAATGTGAGCGAACTGAAAAATGACGTGTAGCTGCAGAGTTACTGATCAACAGAATAAAACTCAAAGCTAATGTGTCACATTACACATTCATCTGATCTGATATCTGATATTATGACTGTTTCAGAAAAAAATAGTATTGTTATTCTTATTACTTATAAGTGGTATTTGTCAGCTTTAAGGAAAGTAACATAGGCATAAAATGCAAGATATGAGACTTATAATGCATTATAACTATATATATATATATATTACATATAATCCATTATAATCATGTTCTTGTTCATTGTGTGTTATAAATGGTCATACTCTTAAAAACTATAACCTCAAATACGTAAATATTAAAACACATTGGAACTGTTCTTATGAATATTCATGACGTGATACAGTATGTAATAAAGTTGTTTATAAGGCATTATGCAGTCGTTATAATGCCTTAAGAATACCCTTATAATGTGTTATAGGCTTCATAGAAAGTGTTATCCTATATTTTTTAACGCTTTATTGGTTTATTTTAATTTATTGAAAGTCT
>JAUCMR010000056.1:12675013-12687238 GCA_032357425.1 Enteromius argenteus
GTTTTTCATGCATTTCTTTATTTCAACACAATTACAGGTAAATCCAAGTATTTTAAATTTGTGATTAACGAGATAAACATTTTTAATTGATTGACAACACTAATGTATGTACTATAGACACACACACACACACACACATATATATATATATATATATATATATATATATATGGTGTATATGGAGGTGTAATTGAATTGTCAACTATTATTCTACACAACATTTAGTTAATTCACCAAAATATTCAGTATCTCATTATCTAATAGTTCTATATTATGCATATTTATACATAACTCTATGAAATCGATCATTTGTGGCCAGACTGAAAATAAGCATCTTTTTCAAACTTCCACACAACTTTCCCTCCAAATCAGCTTTGGCCAATCATAGATCAATATCAGGGAGCCGCAGTGACATTCACCTTGACTCCATCATATCATTACCGAACAGACTTTCTCCATTAGGTCTGATAGCTGATAGTCTCAGTGCTGAAGCAGGACCTGTAGCAGCATGACAGTCCTCCTACCACCGCGTCCTCGCTGCAGAGACGTGGGCTGTACTGTCATACTCATTAGCCAAATGATGCTGCATCTGTTTCAGGACCTGGAGTAAACTATTGTTTCTTGTGTTCTTATTGTTTACTGGGTACAGTGTGATGGTTTGATCTCAGTGCACAAGACCAGTGCCTCAAGAAAAGACAAAGAGATAAAGCAAGTGTAAAAGTTGGAAAGCAGACAAAGAGAAAGATGCACACAAGGACCGGCAACACTGTGATTATTGTTTAGTTTAATTGATGGGTTGTCTGATATATGCCATTTCAAAGAAAATAAATATTGAGATATACTCTGGCTATATCACTTAGACCTACTGTAATTTAGAGAGAGAAGAAATGTTCAAATACCAGGGAAGCACACACATGCTTTATTAGTGGTTGAATCATTTTCTATTTGGCAACTTTATTATGTAGCACAGAATAGGCCTGAATGCTGCTATTCTGGAAATGGCCTAGTTTTTGGTCTGTTTTTTCTTAGGGTGGGCGGCAAGCATGCATTTTAATCAGAGTTTACGAGTAAATTACACAGCAAGCCCAGAGATCAAAATGCATATATATTTCCTTTTTTTTTTTTGAGAAAATAGAGGAAAAGCAGAAAGATTTCAGTTTTAGAGGAAAAGTGGTCAACACAAAACTGGCGAAATCTGTGAAGCGGTGGTTGTTTTGTGAAATTCATAAATTTTTCCAGTTGAATCAAAACCTTTTGCATTTTTTTTGTATAAAAAATATGTTGTGTGGAAAAGCTAGAAGTTTGCTTCTTTAGGAAGAAAGAAAGAAAGAAAGAAAGCCATTCATCAACGGATGAAAATGTGATGCAGTTAATGCACTAAAGGATGGAAACGTGATGCATTACCTTACTGTGGAAGCAAAAAAAAACATGATTATTAATGTGTGAAATACCTCTTGGTAAAATGATTATGAACATAATTTACTTTTCTTTCATTTCTATTGTTTGTCAAGTGTTGCACTCTGAGGGAGGTAGAATTAATTATGAACTGAAGGACTGTGTTATATAATGGTTTATTTTTTAATAAAGTTTTATGAAAAATTGCCATCACTTTCATAAATGAATGAGAATAGTGGGTGTACTGACAGCAAAATCTTTCAAAGACAATTTGCTTTCATAGCTGACGTACAGCAGTCATACTTTTTTTCATTCAGTTCCACTTTCTAAAGAGCGACTTCAGGAATTGTCTGCTGTAATCTGCCTTAAATTCATCATTTGGTTTGCTTTTGTGAACTCTTGCACTACAAGATTTCATTTCATTTGGGTCACACCTCCAATTCTGAGGGAATGATAATGTTCAAAATATATTCTACATAAATTTCATCTAATTGTCTTTGCATATTATGCTTAGATAATACAGAGTGTTTTAACGTCAGCTTTTATATAAAAGAACTCTCCATGCATTATATTTCAATACATTGGTGAAACGTTTGCATCTGCATTTACGTACTTGTGTGAAGTACTATGTTTATGTATTGCCTGAAGCTTTTAATAGACTGTAAATGCATCATAGGCAATGATGTTTTTAACCCTTTGCAGCATCTAGATGAAGCAGATCCAGTTTTCCATAATAATGAGGCATAACAGAAGTCTTAGTGTCTGTAATGGCTTTGCTCAAAACAAGTTGATTGATTAACCGCTGTTTGTAGAGAAGTGCAATGGCTTAAAAGTCTGTAAACTTTTTCATAACTTTTATTTATTTTTAGTCATTGAAATAGTTGAAAAAAAAATATTGTATTGACGAGCATAATGGAATTAGGTGGCTGTCTGAAAATGACAGAAAATATCTACTGACATCCACTATTTAGTTCTCATTTCTCAGTTTAGCACATGGTGTAGATTTAAACCAACATTACATAACAATAGTAATGTAACATGAATTAAAAATGAATGTCTGTGCTTGATGCGATGAAATATCAATTAATCATTATGTTTAACGCCTTGTGAGTCATGGCTTTATTGCTTTCCATTATGCATGGTCTAGGAAGTGAAATGAGTTTGATATGTTGCATTAAAATGTGTATCTGGACTTGTAATGTGTAAGATTTCAGATATGCATCGCACATCAAAAGGCACTGTGAATATAGGGATCCATAGGCAGCTGTTTAATGTTTTATTAAGAAGCTCCAACATTTACATATGTTCATTAACTAAGAAGAACTGTGTGTAGTTGTCTTAGAATAAGGAAACGATGAAAGAAAATTCTGAAGGTGAGAAACTTTATTAATGAGCACTAGTATCCAAATATGTAGTTAATATACACTATGGAATTACCGTGTCGCTGAATACACCATGCTTCATGAACTTATGTTGTTTGATTAGTTTATTTTCCTTGTTAATCGGGAGGATCATGTCCTGTGTGAAATCTATGTAAATCCCAAATCATACCTTCTATGCTCCAGACTTTAATTGGGCCAAGTACAGAGCCCTGGGGAACTCCTTAAATCATGATTAAAAGTCATGTGTCTGTGGGTAACATTTTATTTTAGAAGCTGTCAGTGTTCAGAAATATATCTTTACTTATAAAGGGAGATTCCAAAGCTGTTTTGGTTTACAACAATTGTAGTTAGCAACTTGCATGCTGTTCTTATATTTAGCACAGTGCGAGCAAGTGTTCGTTTTGTGCATCCTCAAAGTGCAGTTGCATTCAGCCCTACCCCACACATCTTTACTGCACCACTTCGCTTATTAGGAGTATTATGAAGTTGATGCATTGTGTGGAGTATTGTGATCATCCCTTAACCACAACTGCATTACATGGAGCGATAAACTCAGCGCTGATGTGATTAATTATAGCCGAATTCCAATATGGGAAAAGAGAGGAGTAACTCTATTCAATTCCCAAAAGCTTTTCAGCGTTACCGGCTGGGCTAGAAAGACAAAATGATAGAGACAGATAAAGAGTGATCAACAGTGCAAAAAATAAAAAAGACGAAGGGCAAGAAGCGCACTGGAAGAATCGAGTGGGAAAAAAAAGGAGAAGAATACCACAAAAGGAGGGAGTGATGTCGGGAAAGATGAGGAGTTATAAATATTGATTACCGTTCTTGTACCGATCCAAAGACATGACAAGGAAGCACTCAGATGCCGAGGTGTTCTTTGGCAAGAGCGCGAAATAACTCGTTTGTTCCCAGGCTCGTTTTTTTTTTTTACTCCCTCACTCGCTCTGTCATTCTGACAGATGCCGCCTTGCCTGAGAGCGCCACAACTTTCCTCAGCTAGGATGGGGATATAACATGTAGAGAGGTAGAGAATGAGAAATTGCCTTTTTCTTGTTTCGTCTCCTAGCCATTGTGGAGTGGCGGACTGCTCCTGAGAGTGCCATGTGACTTCTTCTACAGTGCTTTGGAGCTATTTTCCCCCTCTCCCTCTCTTTTTTTCCCTTCCAACGATGAGTCGCTGAAGAGGAGAGGAGGCGGTAAGAGGAGGATATGTTTTCCGTTTCGCTCAAGTGCCGGATGGGGGTCATCAGACGCAGGATCAAGGGTATTGTGCAATGCACCACTTTCACACAAGCTTTTGGGATGGGGTCTGAACCTTTCCAAGTGTTGGGAGGGGGGTGAGTCTCGGGATTAGTGTGTAATTAGGATGTGTGATTAACTCTGAGTTGTGTGTATATAATCTTGCCTTGTCCACTGGTTTTTGAAACTTGATACAAGGCTTGTCTTGTATGCTTTGATTTTGAGAACTTGGAAAGCCAAGCTGCTTGCTAAAGTCAAATGTGAACATCCTTTTAAAATCCAAGGATGAGTGATACTTCAGGTGTGTTGGTGAGTGCTTGAGTTGTGTTTGCCGTATTGATAAATTTCTACTAGGTTTAATATGTTTTTTTCTAAACGAGTGGTTTATTTTTTATTATCTAGTTGAATTATTCATACACTCTTAACATCAAGTGTGCCAAAATGTTTTCAGTTGCTTTTCATTAACGTTTCATTACAGCGAGTGATATTTTTAGACTAGAATTAAAAGGCCTTTATACTTCTTTATAGTGACGTTAGTGGCACAGTTTTCAGATGGGTGTGATTTGCTGCATGTATTTGACTGCAAAACTTGAAAGCATCTTAGTGTTGTGATAAAATTGCATCTTTTTTTAGTTTTGTTGTACTCATCTACTTTATATTTGCCTTCACTGCAAACAAATATAAACAGTATATAACTGTACAGTTCACTTATAATTGTTAAACACTTGAAAGAATGTTAGTTTTGTGAAAATATTGTCTAGATATATTTGCCAGAACTGCAAAAAATATTCATATATAGTTGGCTTATGTAATTGTGAATTTCGCTTATAGTTCTTCAAAATACATAAACTATTACTGGTTGGGATCTTAAATTTACCCGGCCTATAGGAAGTGATTAAAAAAAGAGATTTTTTTACTCATCAACCACTTTATTTTGCCAGAGTTGCAGAAAATACATACTATTTATTTATAGTTGGCTATATAGCAGTGAACAGATCACTTATAGTACTCAAAAATGCATAAACAACTCTTGGTTGTGATCTTAAATTTAACAGGCCCGGGCAGATATCAAGCTGATAAGTTTGACATTTCTTCTGAACCAACCGTTTAGAAGAGCTCGTTTTTATGCATCTCGGGATCTCTAGCCTTAAGCAAGTTTGCAAGAAATCAATAAAGCGTTGCCTACAAAAGTTCAAGACTGTAGAAGCAACATCAGCTGTTGATGGCAAGATGTGTGTGGGGGTGCTGATAGTTTCAGTGCTCTGGTCTTTGGCGGAAGTTCAAGTTTACATGTTCAAGTATCAATGGTGGGTGATACACACGAGGTTTCCTACTCTTTCCTTGGGCCTTACACTTTTTTTTCAGTTTTTCTGCTTTGCATAATCTATTGTTTCTCTGAAAACTTGTCTTAGAGACATTTGATTCTCAAGTTGCAGTCATTCCTCAAACTGACACAACATATTTTTATTTAAAAGAAACCCGGTTGGCAATCTAGTCATATATAGAGAAACAGACGTAGGAAGCTGTGAACACTACATCACCTTGAATATACAATCATAATGTGACTAATGATGTAACGACAACAGAAAGTTAGTAACGTCTTTGGATTGAACCAATAAAACAAATCTGGTTCCAGTGTTCCAGTGATTGATGAAGGGAATTTCATGTACTAGAACAAATTGGGTCTTTAGTCCTCATGTTATTTGTTGTGACAACATCTCTTTCCACATGCTTTGTCCAAGCTTATGGAAATTGTAAAACTTTACTGTATGTGCTAGCTTCATGAAGACTTTATGTAGAGAAGACTGGAAGTTTAATCTGAGAGGATTGATCTGCCGCGACAGTTTTATTGGATTTATATATGGAGAGGTGGGCTCAGGACAAGCTTGATAAAAATGCTGAGACTAGACTGACTGCGCTGGAGATTTCAAGCTGAAAATCAACTTCTCAGTCAATTTAACTATGCAACCAAGATAGTAACTGAAAGCAGCAGGCCGTAGACTTGCAATTATATCAGAGTGGCTTTTTTTAGCTTTGTGTAACTGATATCCTATTCACATTCTTTGAGGAGATACACATTGCATTGATTTTATCATGGCTGTATTTTTCACTAGGAATGTAGAAACAGTTTTAACTCTATATTTAAAAAATAAATAAATAAATAAATCAAATTACTTAATGACGACACCGAATTTAGCCACTTTTCAGGAAATCAGCTAGGACTTCTGGTTAAATGCTAGATAGAATATAAAACCTGTGCTAATTCAAAGAAAACTATTTAATAATTCAATAATTGGCAAAACAACAACATACACTGTAAAAATGACCGTGATTTCAGTGATAAAAAAAACCTGAAAATGGTACAGTAAAAACCTGTTAAATGGTTAACGGTAAATTCCTGTAAAATTCCTGCAAAAGTTGCATTTCAAATTTTAAATGTTTTTCTTTGAAATAACTCTGTTTCTTCTTAGTTTTTTTCTTCTCAGTTATGTTTATTAGGGTTGTGTGTTACATGTAATGTTATTAAATGAATGTTTATTGTATTTTAGTGAGTATGTAGTTTAATGAGTCATCATGATGGTGTTTAGTGTTTGTGTGAATGACTCTGAGCTCCTTCTATATATGTTCATATTTAAAAGCTGTTTGTGATGGGCTTTGGTTCATCATGTGACTTTCTCATCATTACCTGCATTTGGTGTTTATCAGAGTATTTCAAAGATACAAAAAGAAAAAAACTTACTCACTACTTTAACAGCTTGGTATCATTACTGTATATCAGTTAATGAAATGATGGTATTTAACTGTAAACTTAACTTAAAACCATAAAACCTAAAATGTTGTTTTTCACAGTCAAAGTTTTTTACCATAAATTTTACAAGTTTTTTACAGTGTTTGTGTAACAAAGATAGATAGATAGATAGATAGATAGATAGATAGATAGATAGATTTTATGACTTTATGACTTTTTCGATTTGTTTCTGTGCCAGTTTTTTCCGTTCAGTTTTTGGCTTCATTAGCAAATGTTATGCTCAGCATAGAAGAACAGATCAAAGAAAAGCATGACTGTGAAAAGAATTGAACATGGTCCCAACTGACTGACCTCACATCCCAATAATATGAGAATGGAGGATGAAAGTACATTTAAAGATTGAAATTGTAAAGATTTACATGGCCATGTTGTTAGCGCTAGAATTCTGAGCAGCAACTGATTGAAGAAGATGGAATAAGAGGCAGATTAAAGCGAGGAGATGAAAGATGGACGTGACATTGTGTCTGGATGTTCATTTCTAAGTGATTCACAAGAGACCTTGCATCTATTCCCCGGTATTTTCAGACAAAAGGACGTACATGTTTAGGGTGTTTGCTTTGCGCCGTGCTTTGAGAAAATGAAAGCTACAAGGCCCCGGCTAATGAGTACAAATAAAAGCTCTTCCTTTTGATCCATGTCACAAGCTGCTAGCATAGAAGATGTTGCCAGATGGGGGTGATTTATTGCTTTCTCGCACATGCATTATTTGACTACCTGGAATGCTTTAGGGACCTTACTCACTTTTATTCACTCACTGCTGTGCAAGTTTTTCTGCTAAGGGAGTGTATGCAGGGCAAAAAGATTGTATAGCATTGTTTGAAGATGTTACTGTTTATATTCATCACAAGGTGCATTTGCCTTTGAAATGGGTTTGTTGTGTCTACCTAAAGTTTGTGGATTGGAAAGTTTAAAAACAAAGTCTTGGACTGTGAAAGAGCTCAAAAGATTTGTGTCATAAGCGTAACAAATCCTTTGAGTGCAAGATTAATTGTTAAGAGTCAGTATTCAAAGGATCTTTTGTATTTTGTGGTTCTAAGTTGAAAATGTTTCAGTGAATTAAATCATGACCCAGACCTTTTTTTTTTATTTTTTGTAAACACTGAGTCAAGAGTGAGATGGTGTTTTCATTAAATTGCAAATGGGAGTTGTAAATATGTTTTCCTTATGGCTAGAAGCCAACAGCTGGGCTCTTTTATGTGTTTATCAAAGTAAATGATTTTAGCGCAGAAAACGTATTTAGCACAGAGAAGGACTGTTTGCTGTAGCAATTATTTTTTAATGATATTGTTGTCAGTGTGGCGATGGTGTTGGCCCAGGGCATGGCTTAACAAGAGAGAGGAAATCACTGTTTTTCAGCAATTTGTTTCACTGCACATCCAGCATGTTAGCTCATTTTTATACAGTGTAAAAAGCTCACAAGCTAGCAAGTCTTTTTCAGAGCAGATCTTTTTGCACTTTTTAACCAAATGAAATGGTAACACAGGAAATAACACAAGATATCTTGTAGATAGTAAACCAGAGACAATGTTAGGAGTATTGTGTCTCAATATAGTGCCAAGCAACATAAGTTTTTATCTTGTCCATGTAAAACTATGTTTTTAGCCCCAAGGGTCCATTTTTTTTCGTCTGCATTGGTGATTTGAAAAGAATTATGAATGAAAATGATTCGAATGGTTTCTATGGATGTCAGCATCCCTTGTGAAAAAGTGTGCTTAATTGTATTTAATGTGAACTTGTAGTATACTTCAAATCTAGGATATTAAAACAACTGGAATTGCAGATAAAATAATTAAACTTAAGTGTACTTAAAACAGAGTGGACTTTCATGACTCATGAAGTTATGTTTCAATAATCTTTTGTCATGCTTTAGAGAAGTACACTTATTTTGATGTGATGACCAACATACTAAAGTACATATAAAGTACTTGATCATGTTTTTTTCTTGTAGTGAGTATTTTAAATTGTATTAAATTAAAAATGGTGACATTTTAAATGTATTAAATTACAATTTAGACATGACATCAGCAGAATGCCGTTGGATTTTAGTTTACCATAAATGCTTTTTCAGCAGTACACTTTAACCATATTTGCATTTACTACTAGCACATAGTCAAAAAGCAAACAAAAATTGTAATTGCATTTAATTGCAATATAATTGTAAACTATAACACATTTTTTAATATATTTGATTACAATTAACATGCAATTAAGTGTCTGAAAATGTCTGAAATTCTGTCATGTCATTACAAACCTATATTGTTCTACTGTGGACCAATATATAAAGATGTTTAGAAAGCTGTTCAACTTCTTATGTATGTATAAGTATAATTTAGCACATATTACAGAAATACTATAGTTTGGTGAAGTCTTGAAGTATATCCTTTTCTTACTAGGGTTCAGGGGTTAAATTTCACCCAAAAATAGTAATTTACTCACCCTCATGTTCTTCCAAAACTCTGTGATTTTCTTTTTCTGTGAAAGGTAAGGACACATTCTGACACTAGACATTGTCATTGAATTTGTAGATCGAGTTCACTGTCCCATCCACATTTCTCCTTTTATGGTCCTCAGAAGAAAGAAAGGTTTGGAATGACTGGAGGGTGAGTGAGTAAATTATGCCAAAACTTTCATTTTAGGGTGACTTACACTTAACTATTCCTAAGTCTCTGATTTGTGATCTGAGAGGACAAGGTTGGCGGTCATTACGGATTCACGACTTCATAATTAGGAATATTAATTGGTTTTTAATGAAGATAATGAAATCGCCTTCCTCTCAGGATCATAATTCATTCCACGGCGGCCCGCAGTGCTAACAACCTGAGCTGCCTCGCCGTTGTCCCTCTCAGCTTTTAAATTACGCCTCTGCTTGGCAGCCTTTCAGACAACTCTCCCTGTTTTTCTTCCCTCCTTTTAAAAGACCCCTTCATGCAATCAGTTTCTTCATGCTCATTTTCTACGTCCATCCCTTTTCTGGTGCAGCCCACTTGTCCGCTCTCGAGAGGCCGTGATGGTGCATTCAGTTAATCAGTGCTGTGTCTGGGCTGCTCGCTGGCACTGCATACTGAAAGGATGGTGGCATGTGTCCCGTGTGCTGATATGAGCTCCAGCGCTCGAGAGATACGGAGCGAGAGCATGCCATATCTCAGCATGCTGCGATGGCTATCAGACCTCCTACTCGGTGCCGAGCTTCGTTTGAAGCTCTGCTTGGCATCCTGAGGCGGATCTGTATTGATCTGGCTTTGTTTGGCTCCATTTGAGAGGCAGGAAAGCGAATGAGGTTTGGCAGAGTAGCGGAGTCTGCCGATCTGATAGACTGTGAGGAAACTGATGAGGTTTGCAAATTGCTGGGGCCAGGACTCTACACCTTTACCATGTTTTATTATCTTACATATTTGGAAACTTTACTTGCAGCCTAGACCACAGGTTTCCAGTCCCGGTCCTGAAGAGTTGTGCACTAACCCCGATTAAACGTACAGTACATGAACGTTTGATCTTCAAGGTTTCTAAAATCTTCCAGGCAGGTATGTTGGGACAAATTGGGGCTAAACTCTGCAGGACTTGGCCCTCTAAGACCCCTGACCTATACCAAGCTGTTATTAAAATCAACATACCTTGGGCTCTACCTCAGAGAAACTCGATTACAAAATGGATAGTGGTGGATTGTAGGCTAGTCATCGCAGTATGTTCATTGATATAGAACTTAAAACAACTGATAGTTCTGGTCCTTGATTCTGATTGGTTGAGCCACATTCAAAGATGTTGAGAAAGACCATTTGTTTATGTCTGTGTGTTGCTCGGCAACCACTTTGTTGCAACCACAATAGCTTCATTACATTGTTTGGTGGAAGAATAATATTTTTTATCAATATCATTAGCCTTCATTTTATTTGCTTTCTTTTATTTTGTGCAACATTGCTACATATATGGAATAACCATTTGATAAAAGCAATAAGTCCTGTGAAGCTGTGGTTATAGCTGGGGTTAGCTTCACATCATGCCTAACGACACCCCTTAGCTCTAATAAATTCACTGTAAACTATGATTTCTTGGAGCTTACTGCTTTATTTTTTTAGTCTTATTAACAATAAGTGCAACCATAACCAAAATGCTTTGTCAACCGAGTGTAAACAGAGACCACATTTTTCCTCAAGCATGATACTGAGCTAAGCATACAGTAATACCAGCCTAAGATAGGTTTTATATTGGGGGACGTTTGCTAGGTTTCCGTCCAAAGTTGTGAATTTAATTTAAATTTAAATTTTTTTAATTTAAATTTACTAAAAGTAGGAGAAGCCACAAGAATATATAGTCATTTTCATGTATAATATATTACTTGCACCATGAAGCACAATAAATGTGGCCATTGCATAAATGTGAGTCTGCAGCTCGTGCTGGATGAGCAAAGCAGATGATTTCAGTTTAGAATTAAAGTGACTGCTGTCCAACTAAATTAAATGGCTTTACTTCTATAAAAAAGCAAACAAAATAATAGCATTGCAGTGGCATTTTCTATTCAATTGTAATTTGCACACTTCATGATGGTGATATTGTGAGAAATTCCTCATTGAGAAATTTTGTCACGTTTTGACATCGCAAGATTTTGTGGCGCGTAATTTTGTCACACACCTATCGATATTTAATTACTCCCATAATATTTTAACAATTTTGACACACCTGCTTTTAAAAAAAATGATGAGAAAAAAGATCTTGGTCGTTCTTTGTTAAATTTTTGTTTAGTGATGCACCTGAAATTTTGGCAAACAAGAATATTTGCCTAAATTTGTGGTTTTGTACAAAATTGCTTTGGTGTGCTGAAAACACGCACCAAGGTGCCCAAGTTCAGGGTACGTTTACATGACAACAATGTATTAAAATGGTAAAGTTTTTTCTTTGTCGTTTTTGAGAAATATTCCGAAGCTAATGACATTTTTAGAAACTAAAAATGCTGTAATATGCATGCTAGGCCAGTAGTTGGTGATATTACTCGTAAAGAAATGCAATATTAGTATTGTTTTATAAAAAAATTGCACTTTGTAGTCAGTTTTCAGAAGTTTGTATTTGCAAGCCCCTGAAATGCTGTTGTCATGTAAATAAACAGTCAAATTGCATACATTTTTATTTAAACGGTGTTGTGTAAACAACCACATTTACAGAATTACAGAAATTTTAGGTTTCTCTTTTTTTTTTTACAAAGCCTAAAGTGAAATGAACGCATAAGCTATATTAAAGCTTAATTTGGCAGATTTTGTGATTGTTTGTTGGTTCATCAGCGTTTACGGTTTCATAGCATAACTGGATTTCCTCGCAGTCTTGGGGAGTAACTAAAACGTCTAGGTTACGAACGTAACCCACGTTCCCTGAAGGAGGGAACGGAGACGTTACAGATGGGAACTCGCC
>JAUCMR010000056.1:12694554-12723781 GCA_032357425.1 Enteromius argenteus
ACACACGGTACATCCAAACATTGACGAGCGAATTCACATACAGACAACCGGAACTTAAATACACAAAGAAACTAGGTGAGTGGGTGGAGACAACAAATGAAACCATAAAAGTGTGGCCATAATTTATTAAACTGAGGAAACAAATCAGTTTAAAGTGAACGCAATTTCAAAAAACAAGTGAAAAAAACAGTACAATGTGGTCAACAATGAACTAAAATGAGGGAATGAATCAGCACAACATAATTATATGTGTTAATCACAAATTGATTAAAAATAAAATTAGTTTAAAATTAAAATTAGTTTCTATCTGTCATGTTACTGACTAAAACAATGTTTAATTGTTCAAGAGAAATTGTTTGGGCTAATATATTGAGAAGTTTGAATTTACTATGTGTTTACTAGGGTCGAATAAAATCTTCTATGACTGGTTTAATTTTTAAAAGGAGAACATGACACCCTGACCATCATTTCCTTATATAACATCCCAAAATGTGTAAAAAAAACAATACATGGATGGAAAGCCGGCTGCTGTGATCATATATAACTATAACCATTTGCCAGTGATTTGCACAGTACAGCAATTTTATAGAGGAAAGACAATAGCCCTTCAATGGACCTCTATCACTCTCAAATACTAGCGCTCATTTCAGTCTCTCAGCAATCTTCTCTCAGCAGTGCAGGGTTATTGCCTCCAGTGCTCTATATCCTCAGGGTGGATCAGACAAATTTAATTCCCCCATACTGTTCCCATGAGGAAGCTTTCAGCTCAGGCCAGAGGAAGACCAATAAAGCGTGGGTACAAGAGTTCAGAGGTAATGTCTGCTAGAATGGACAGAGCTGTTAAACAGCAAGTACAAATGCTTTCACATCTCTAGCTGTAAGTATGAGCAACAGTGATCGTGACACTCGCTTTAACTTGCACTAATAATGGTGATCTGATTCTACAAAGTTACTTTTTCACAATCATTTATTTGGCACAAATGTTTATAAATGCATTAATGTGTATAATAGTATCTACAGTAAACAAAAGTAAAAAGATAGCGTCATGTTCTTAACAATGCAGTGTTTGTTTTTTATGGGTTTGAGAAAAATAAAAAAAGTTTTCATTTATTGACTGATAGAAATATCATGTGGTGTAACCATCTGTAAAAGAGTTCACACATCCCAATCCTTTTTTTATTATTATTATTTTTAAATATATTCTTTAAGGTTAAAATTGTTTTATTTCAAAAATATAAAATATAAATTTGATGAACTGTACTAAAATAACTTAAACACATTAAATAAAAATAAACTAATGTAAAAATTACAAAAAATACTAAAACTTAAAAATAAAAAAGTGCAAAATATTTTTAAATATCTAATTCCAAATATTAATGAAACTAAACATTGACATCTGATATTTTCTCCCCAGAACAGTTAGTTTGAAATTAAATACTTTTACATTGAAAATGCATAATTAATCCATAAATAGCCTTTTTACTGAGATTACATTCGACTCCATGCGGACCTTTATCAGTTTGAGGACTTTCACGATCTGCCTGCTTCAGTTCTCTCACCATCAATACAGCAGGGTTAAGATCTGGACTTAACTTGGCTTTTCCACAAACCTCTATTTCTCAGGTCATTGTCTTATTTCAAGCTTGACTTAAGGCTTAACCATCATAACAAATGCTCTCTGATTCAATTTGACCAAAAATCAACCCCAAACTCAAAATGAGATTGTTTTTGAAGCACACAATCCCAAAAGTATACGATAAAAGTGGAAACTTTTGACTTCGGCCAGTACACATCCACTCATATTCCCCTCAGAAACACAGTTTTCTGAACTGTACAGAAGTTCTGACACCGCCGATCCAAACAGAACAGGTTGAGGAGGACAGAGCGAGAGTGTGTTAGTGATGAACAGATGAACGGATGCAGTAATGCTATAATTCATAGACACGTCCACCCCGTGGCTTCTCTCTTTGGCTGTGAGCTGAATTAATAGTTCTGTCGTCTAATTTTCCATACACATAATAGCTCGCTGAAGACCCCACTGCTTCGGCGTCCTGAGGCTGTGAAATGACGCTGTGCTGTATCACGGTCATTATTGGCTGTGTATGAAGTCTCTGTATCACACTGACACTTTGATGTCTTTTAAATATCTCACTACATCTCTCCCACTGGAAATCCTTCTGGATATGATGCATGGAATTCCTGTTTAATACGAAGTTTTGTTTTTATTTACTAGCATCTGCTTAATAACGTACAACACGTGTTATTTTGGAACGTTATCAGATTACTTTTTAAAGTAAGTACTAATGTAATGCTTTACTTTTCTTTTAATTGAAAAAGATATTTGTGATGTTTTTAATATTTAAAATCAAATAAGCAAGCCAAGTCCACTTACTTTTTTGTGGAGTTACAACGTTACAATGTCGTTACTGTTACTGACAATAAACGTCTCTGTTACATATTGTAACCCTCGTTCCTTGAAGAAGGGAATGGAGACGTCATGTCGGTGACCGACGAATAGGACTCTTGCTTTGAGATGACCAATCCACTCTGCAAATATCTGCAAGCAAGGCGCCGCGTGCTAACGCCCAGGACGACGCTACACTTCTTGTTGAGTGAGCACGTACACTGAGAGGGCAGGGCACACCCTGTGCCTGATAAGCCAGGGTGATGGCATCCACTATCCAGTGGGCCATCCTCTGCTTGGAGACAGCATTCCCCTTCTGCTGTCCACCGTAACAGACAAAGAGCTGGTCTGAGGTCCTGAAGCTCCATGTCCGGTCAACGTAGCATCTAAGTGCTCGGAGAGAGGTTTCTGGAAAGGCAAACAGGTCTACCTGAGCGGCTCCGAACGTCTCCCAAATCAGCTGGACTGACAGGGGATGGAGTCTCCATTCGCCAGGGAGTGCAGCCCGAGACAGCTGCCTGGTTGCAGACACCTGGAATGTGAATGGCGCGAAGCGACCTCAGATGCTTCCAACTCCATAGGAGGAGGTGGCGGGCGAGCTGCGACATGCGACTGGAGCGTAGACCACCTTGATGGTTGATGTACGCAATGGTTGCTGTGTTGTCCGTGCGGACCATAACGTGATAGCCCTGTAGGTGTACCTTGAGACGACCCAGAGCTAGACGTACTGCTAGCAGCTCGAGGGAATTGATATGCCAGTGCAGATGAGGTTCCGTCCAAACCCCTGACACTGCATGCCCGATGTACGTGGCCCCCCACCCGGTGGTAGAGGCATCCGTGAGGACAACAGCATGTCTGGGGACCTGTTGTAGGGGCACTCCCGCCCGAAGAAAAGTGAGGTCTAACCACGGGGGAAAAGGTTCTGCGGCAGGCCGGTGTTATTTAAACCCGGAAGGTGTCGCGACACCACGCCCACCTCGGGACTCAATCGTGAAGCCAGTGCTGAAGCGGTCTCATATGGAGCAGCCCCAGCGGTATCACCACGGTGGCCGCAGCCATATACCCCAGGAGCCTCTGACAACGTTTCAGTGGAACCGCTGTCCTGCCTTTGAATGTACTTAAGCAGTCCAACACCGACTGAGTGCGTTCCTGCGTGAGGCGCTCTATCTGTGCAACCGAGTCCAACTCCATCCCGAGAAAAGAGATCCTCTGCACCGGACAGAGTTTGCTCTTCTCTCGATTGACCTGAAGTCCCAACAGGCTGAGGTGATGTAGCACCAAGTCCCTGTGTTCGCACAGCTGAGCTCGGGACTGTGCTAGTATCAGCCAGTCTTCGAGATAGTTGAGAATGCGAACCCCTTTCTCCTTGAGCGGAGTCAGGGCGGCCTCCGCTACTTTGGTAAACACACAGGGCGACAGGGAGAGCCCGAAGGGCAGAACGCGGTACTGATATGCTTGGCCTTCGAACGCGAACCTCAGGAATGGCCTGTGGAGCGAAAGGATCAAAACAGGAAAGTACGCATCCTTCACTCGAAAATGCATTTCAGCGTTAACATCTTGAACGGAAGCCTGTGAAGGGCCCGGCTCAAGACTCACAGATCCAGGATCGGCCGTAACCCACCACCTTTCTTGGGCACTATGAAGTAAGGGCTGTAAAAGCCTGTCCTCATATCAGCTGGAGGGACCAGCTCTATCGCTTCCTTCGCTAGGAGGGTAGCAATATCTGCACGCAAAACAAGGGTATCCCCATTATTTGCGGACGCCGCTGAATTTTAGAGCGCCAGGCGGACTGAATCGCATAGCCGAGCCGGACAGGGCGGAGTTCACTGAGAACTTCTGGGACATGACCACCCTCGTGCAAGTGCTCAGTGCCTTAGCCTGATGGACTCGCAACAACGCCGTAGCATGTACTGCAGACACAGCTTCTCCACAGACCCCATAAACACTGTCGACAAGTGCCTAAAGGCCCGGGAAGGAAGCACAGGAAGTCCCTACCCAGCGGCAGCGGCGCTAGCAACCACTCCACTGGGGGGAACCCCCATATACCCCCTAGCTGCACTGCTGTCAAGGGTGGTGAAGGAGGAAGAGCCACCAGACCTGTTTCTGGCAGTGAACCATTCATGTACTTCCGGGAAGAAAGGTACCAGGGCGGGGCCCTGAGAACCAGCGCGAACCACCCCTAAGTACCAATCGTCCAGCTTTGGAGGACCCGGGACACGGTGGGACTTCCCACTCGAGCCCGATCCCCCTCAGCGGCCCGGGCAAACATAGCCATCAATTCTGGATCTGTGTGCGGCAGCGTGGAACACCCAGTGGACGCTGCGCCAGCCGGAACTTCATTTCCAGAACCTTCTGGCTCTCCTTCCAATGCAGCAATCGACATCCGGTCACCAGGGGGAGCGCCAGAGGTAACAGCTGGTACCCCTTGCGAGGGTCCAGACTGTCCCAATGACAGCTCCATTGGTAGCAGAGCGCCGGTGGAAGGAGTTGTTTTTGGTCTTCCTCGCCATCACCGTTAGACCAGACTGCCCCCTGCCAGAAGCAGTGCTCATGCAACTTTCATCAACACGAGCCTTACAATTAAACAGAGAAACTGTCGCCCCGCCCCTTTGCCGGCAGCGGGGTCTGGTTCGCAGCTCCGCGATGATCATCTTCCCAGGTAAAGATGACTCATCCACAAGAGCCGCCTCAACGTGCTTTGCCCAGACACGTGAGACAGCGATTGTGATCGTCACCCGATGCCGAGAACGAGAACGTGAGAACGAACAGAGAACGATCGCATCCAGAAGCGCACGAGTGGTATGACATCTTTAAAAAGACGCGTCTTTACAAAGACGTACCACCCGTGAACTAGCTCTTTTAGACTTTGCTCTTTTGGGAAGGCTGAAGCGCACAGGGGAGATGGTCGCTCGCTCACAACAGCAGGTAGTGCAATACTGCTGTGGCCGCCACTCGACCGGAACCACCGTCGTTGAAACGCCGTGACACCAGCCGTCAACACTGTCAAAGTTGATGGTCTTCTCAGGAACGGTAACTTCATGTAAGGCTTGGCTCCGAAGCAAAAAGCTAATGAGCGCTTAATCCGCTGCCTATTTATACTCGCGCTGCGATCAGATGCAGCTGGATGTTAATCAGCGCATGCCAATTTCATTGGCGTGTTTTCATACACGCAGAGTAGATTGGTCATCTCGAAGCGAGATTCCTATTTGTCGGTCACCGACGTGACGTCGGAGTGACCGACTGAAAGGGAACTGTGCTGTTACTATAATTTACTATAGGTTTAGTTGACCTTAATGGATGCGCAGAGTAACGTACCTGTATTTGATGTACCATAAACTCTAGTGTGAAGCGCACAGGTCGCCGACACTTTGACTCGCAGACCAAAGAAAGATACAGAGCTAGAGAGTCTTACATAAAACGCCGAATTGACGCGCTGCATGTAAACGATAATCTTTGTTGTATTTTCCTTTGGAATCCTTCAGCTTTTAAGAACTGCCGGTTTCTCTGATAATGGGCTGAGCTAATGGGCGGAGCTAATGCACTAACAACAATCTCATTGGCTGGTTCACCTATCATCGTCCCTGTTTCAATTTCAGGAAATCAATTTGAGCAAACGCAGACAACATGATTAATATTCATGAACCCAGCAGCTCATTCATTTTATATTGTTATTAGTACACTGTAAAAAATAAGTGGAATTTTAACTGTAAAATCGTGTAAAAACTCTGTTAATAGGTTAACAGTAAGCCCCGGTACTATATACAGGGAAAAAATGAAAAACACCTAACCACATATTTAATGAAATTTTACAGTAAAATACTGTTAATTGTAGTTTTTAGAAATAAATAGAAAAAAATTATGTATAATTTACAGTCAAAATTGTTAACTGATATTCCCAGAATTCCTTGCATGACACTTCAGATTTGAAAGTATTTTCCTTAAAAGGTCATGTTTTTAAATAGTTTTTGGTATCAGTTATGTGCATTTGGGCTTTATGTTACATCTTCTGTTGTTTAATGAGTGTTTCAATAGTTCACACTTCCACTGCGATAAATAAAATGCTCGTTTGGCGACTGTCCGGGGAACAGGCAGGGAGCCTGGCCGACCCGGAGCCCTAGGGGATCTAACCCTAGAAAGCGAGGGTTGAGTGATGTTCAGAGTCCAGCCGGGTCCCCGCATGCCCACCGGGAGGAAGAATCAGGGGAAGGCGGTGGGATGTAAAAAACGAAGATGCTAGGGGAAGGAAGTGAGCGATATTTAAGGTGGAGGAGAGAGTTACTGATTGGGTAATTTGGTAATGAGGAGATTTTTTGCTTTATTTAAGTGTCGTGTGTGTTATGATGATGCTGTTTTGTGTTTGTGTGAATGGCTCTGTGCACCTTCTATATATTAGTATATACTTCTGCCTGTGGTGAAGTTACTTGTGATGAGCTCTGAGTCTTCTTTTTTACTATCTGTATTTTTATAGTGGTTGTCAGTATGTTAAAGATATAAAACAGATTTTAATAGCAGGGTGTGTTGTTTAATTTAGTGCTTTACATTCAACATTTCTTGTTTTTAAATTATAGTTTTATAATGTAAAAGTCTTGTCTGTAAATATGTTTACAGTTTTACTGTAATTATTCAGAATAATTCTGGCAAACACAGCTGCAATTTTTTTTTTTTGTTGTAAAAACTACAGATTTGTTTTGTTTTTTTAAAGTGTAGTAGAATTTGTAGTATTTTGTTTTTAGTGTATATGTTTTTTTATCACTTTTCATTCAAAATCTAATTAATATTTAGAGCCTATGGGCAAGTTTTATAAAACAGGGCAAATTAACTTGAGAGCGCAATACCAAACCAGCACAATATACCAAGCACAGCACAAATTAGCGTAGTCACGAATAACTTAAGAAATAAAGAAGCCACAATATATTGAAAACAACCAGAGGCCAGAAATGAAGGGTTGCTAGAAGTTTTGAGAGAACGGATATTGAATGACTCCTAGCTGAGGGTTCCAAGTTGTCTTTTATTTCCTAAAGCAAATGAAAAAAAATGACTTGGCAAACAATACGTTTGGATAATGTGTTCAGTTTTTATTCCAAATAAAAACAACAACAACAAAAAAAGCTCTTCTTTCTATCATGTGCTCTCTGTTCTTCTTGCAGCAGCAATTGCTGTCATTCCAAGCACAAAATAGTTAAGACATGCTTTTATGGGGCGTTAAATAAATGCCAGTGATTTATTGAGCGCAAATGTTTTTTTAAATCTCGTTGCGTGATTCAATCTCCTCACAGAAAGTTTTTACGTCTGAAAGAAAAACTCCTAGAAATGTGTATTCAATAAGGTTAGGCACAAAAAATAACTGTGTCTGTGACTTGTCAGCGCTAATTCTTAACTGCGTGTCCTGACAGTATGATTTTAACATCACAGGACTGTTTGCACTGGCACAAGCTGTTAGTAAAACTGGCCCCAAGTCTGATCATGACATTATGTAAACTATTGTTTATGAATTCTGATCCACAGCTCCTGAATATTAGCTGAGTGTGTCTCAGTGTTAACAGATCAGACACCGTTTGTCTAAAAAAAGTGCCTCTCTCTAGAGACCTACAGATGCTCTCATACTGTAAACCTGAAGCTGTTGGGATTTTCTGTAGCTATCTGTATCTCCTAGCTTTATGAAAGCGTGTTATTGCTATTGTGTATTTTACAGTATGCCCATTTGGATGCCGCTGATACTCAAAACAGAAAATTGAATGCAACATCCTTTTTTCCTGCACTAAACTATTTTTGGCCATTTCTAGTCCCTATATTGTCCCTGTAACTTTCAATTTCTAGTAAAGTGAAGAGAAAGCTGTGCGAGTGGCTCTTCTCTCTAGAGTCAAACATTTGCTCGACTTAAAGCTGCTTCTCAAAACACTTACTTCTGAATCTCGTTTGGACTATTGATGAAATTAAAGTCATTGCATCGGAGACTACAGCATGAAAGCCACAGCCTACCCATGATCCCCTTGTTTCATATTATAAACAGACTGGCGCTGCATGTTAAACGCTGACACAGTAACTTGTAATGATTCTTGGCTTCTCTGGGAATAGTTGTTTCTGCTCAGGAAACTACAAGAGTCTGATTCAGGGAAAACTGACAGGTCTATTGTATTTAAAGCAGTGCCTGAAAGTTTAAATAATTAAAAATAATTAATAATAATCAAAAATGTAAATGATTGTATTTTTATTATTATTGTATTTTTATTTTATTATATACTTATTTCAATGAATAACAACAACAACATAAATTACAGTTAAAAATAAAAAAATACAGAAAGATAAATAATAATAGTAATTATTACTACTACTACTACTGGATAACGAGTAATAAGCACTTAAAATTCAAAATGATGAATTATGAAGCATGATTTATACATAAAGCATCCACTGTTAGTTCATAAAAGGGTTGTGTGGGTGATTCATTAAAGTGCTGAGGTGGTTTCACTAGGGTCTTTGTGCTTAGATTGTATTGTTCACAGAATACACCGTTTCTGTAGGTCTGTACATCCACACAGATATCACACCACATCTCATGGACAATTTTATCAATATGTTGTGGAATTACAATCTGAATATAAAATAAATGTATCTGTAACCTTGTTACAGTTAATCAGGAAAAATGTGTAACTAAATTGCAGTTATTTATTAAAATGTTAATGATTACATCTGAATATTTTCACACACATACAGATTTGATTGATTTATTTCCCACAATGATGTTTCAGTAGTGTAGGACACATGCTTATTCAATAACTGTTTTATTTCCTATTTGGGTTTATGCTTTATTATTATTGTTATTATTATTTATAACACAATATTTTGTTTAAAAATATTATGTATAAATAAGATTAACAGGTTTTTTGTCACAGATTTTATTTCAAAAACAGTATCATAGCTATTAAACGATATGTTATTATTTTGAATCTGTATTTACTCATCTTAAAGAAAAACGAGCTGCTGAAGTCTGATGTTGTGGTGGCTGTGCTTTAAAATGTAATTATTGTAAGCCTAATCTTAATTCTAGTGAAGAAGGATTTTTGTGGTCTGACAGTAATCAGTGTTGAGCATGACTGTAATGTTAACTCTGCCTGCTTTAAATGTTTCAGAATGATTAACTGTGGAAAACATTCATTAGAAATGTACAAAAATCTAAATGTAATCACATGTAATCAGTTTAATAAAGCTTTAAGAAAGTAATTGAAATAGTTACATATTACATTTTAAATATGTTAACTGGTAAACTGTAACCTATTTGATTTCCTTCGACATTACTCCATGTACGCTCTTATAAACATAAAGGTACTTCACAATCTCATAGAAGAACCTTGTCTAAATGGTTCCATGAAGAACATTTAACATCTGAAGAACCTGTTTCACAAAAGCTTCGTTGTGGTGAGAGAAGTTTGTTCAGATGATAAAAGTTTATAGTTTTTTTTTTTTTGTTGAACCACAAATGGTTGTTTTATACGGCATCTCTGAAGCTTTTAGGCTCCTTCATGTTAAAGAGTTTACTCAACAGGTGTGAAGTACATCAAAAGGTAAAAGTAGAAAAACTAACCATTCCAAATTACACTCATGTAGAAGTCTTAGATGCTGTTTACAGAGCACGGAAAATGTGTTGTGTGTTTGGCTGTTCATTTTCATGACAGTGGAGATTTGGGTGCCTAAAAAGGCAAACCTTTGTCTTTTAAATTGCAAGTTTTTGATAAAGATACTGTTTTCGTCTGTTTGTATTGTCTGTATCGTCTGTGGAAACAACACAAATGGTGATATCGGGCAAATTACATGTTCATTTTATAGTTATATATAACTTTACAAAGTGACATCGCCACCTTCTGGCCAGTCATGAATAATGCAATAAGATCAGCTTGAGCTGGATCTATTTGGACGATGTTGGCTATACGCAAAACTAAAAAAAAAAAAAAAAAACGCAATAGAAAAACATGTTTTTAGTATATTGTTGTCATGTAAATACTCAGTACCAGGAATAAATTCGTTTAAAATATTTAACATTTTTATTTTATTGCATGATTTTATAAGCTTATAATGATGTACACAGTTTAGTGCTGCCAAACGATAGATCGTGATTAATCAGATCCAAAATAAAGGTTTTTGGTCAAATAATATAGGTTGTAGTTTGTTTATTTATTATGTAAATATAAACACACACATTAATATATATTATATTTAATATATTTATATATCATCAAATCTATATTTATATTTCATCAAACCTAAACTGTGTTCTTGTCTTAGAACAACTTTGATGAACTTTTTTGATCCACTTCAAATGTTGGCTACTGTAAATACTGTGTGTGTGTTTTTATATAGACATACACAATACACACACGTATGTAAACAAAAAATTTATTTGGATACGATTAATCACAATTTATTGTTTGACAGCACTGATCTCTTCATCAAAATCTTTGTGCTTACATTTTCTCAACTTTTCTGAGAACTTTATTTGTATCTGATTAAGCAACATCATCCATTTATATGCTCTAGATTGTATGTGGCCAACACACACACACACACACACACATCCTCACAAAACTCATTAAAACACCTTAAACATCACGCATCATTTTTACAGTAAAGTGTATCAATATTACAACCTTTCATAAATACCTCTTCATTGTGCTAGTTCCATTTATATGCAGATTTGCTAAAACGAACTCCTTTTTCATCAGCCCTGATGCAACCCTGCTCCACAACTAAATCTCTCAGACTGTTTGTGTGTGTAGGTGCTAAAGAGCAGTCAGAAACCCCAAAACCTACACTTGTGTAAACCCCTTATCTTCAAGTTTATTCAGGAAGGCAGCAGTTTGAGGGCAGAGAGAAAAAAGGCAGAAAAAACTAGGGCATCAAAAGTCCCGAAGGCTTTGAGCATACATTTTGCATTTATTAATCACAGCGAGCACGCCGAGGAGAGAGAGAGATGGAGAGATGGTGACTTCGCATAAAAATTACGGCTAATAACGACTAATGATTACAGCTCAGATGAGTAATTTAAAAAGACAAAGGCCGAAACGTCTGGAGGTATCATCACGCATCACGCTCGCGGATAAAGGCTTGTTTTTCCTCCCAGATCTTTGATTTTGACATTGATTGACAGCAAAAAGTACCTCGTTGGTTCATAGACGAGACGTAGCTGGGAAGACGCACTAGATACGGAGCAAAGCAGCAATCAGGGAATATTCGCCGAGCCGAAGGAAAGGAGAAGGACTATGCTCTTCCTACAGGCTATCCTGAGGAAAAGGATACTCAAAGGTACCCAGATTCGTTTCAAGTGTTAATTGCAATCAAAGACTTTCTTTCATCACCATCTAATGTTCGATTCAGGCATTGCACGGTATAGTCTTCTCGGATAGAGCCGTGAACTTGGTGTTTTGGGTCATTTTAATACTTTTATGCACAGGTTTTCGGGTGCGTGTCCGTTTCGGCTTCTCGTGTTTGTTGTAAATGCGATTATGAGTTTATGATAACACAATCTGGCAACCACAAATAAGGCATAATATAGGGCTGGGACTTCTCTGGAGTCGGGTGGATGTTGGATGCACCTGGAGATTTTTTTTGAGAGGAGTTTATGTAAATAGCTAGGTGAAATCCTGAAATGTAATTGGCACACATTTTCATCTTTAATATATTGTTTGTGTGGATGTTTAGATGGTGTTTGTCTTGGAGAACTTGCGTTGATTTGTTTGATTGGTCTTTGTGGGAAGGTTTGTTTTTCTTCTTAGTCGCTTATCTGTGTTTACTGTCACATTCACGCTGCTGTTAGTCTTATGGAAGAAGTGTGATGAAATATTTATGAGACGCTGATCACAGCTTTGAATAGCCTGTGAGGTTCAGTCAACAGGAGGAATCTGCCACCTGTTGGCGGACAAACAAATGGACAAGCTGCATGAAGTCCTCATGTGTCCTGTGTTGTGTGCGTTAAAGAGTGTGGGTTTATCTTTTGTTGTTTTAGTTTTGATGTTAGATATTATGTTTTATGTTGTTTTATATTGTTTGATTTTCTATTGCAATTGTGAAATGTTTTTGTAAAGTTGTTTTTTTAATGCACTTCACACTTTTAAAGGCACTCTGAAAACATCCTGTATTGAATGAATAGTGTATTTACTATATTGTGACATTAGTGCTTCATTTTAGTTTTAGTTTTGCTTTGCTTTTGTTTTGCAATTGTAAAGCCAAACAAATCTATTTTTAATAAAATGTTTTTGTTTTTTTAATAACACTTGCCACTTTTAATGCCATTATACAGTATGTGTATAGTATAATGTTTAAGGTTAGTATATATTTGAATGATACCTAAAAAAAGAAATCATTAAAATATAGGGACAAAGTCATTTTCAGTAAAATAAATAAATATTTATCTATCTTGTGTTACATTTTTTGTTTTGTTTATTTATTACCTGATTTATTTTGGTGGGGCTGTTTTATTTTTTGTTATATTGTTTTTACTTCTAAAATAAAAATTTTTGTAAAAAGTGTTTTTTGTTTTTTTTTAATAGCACTTGCCACTTTTAATGCCATTATATGCATGCATACTATATTATTCATACGTAGTATGCATGTGCACATATTGGAATGACACATAAATAAAATAATTTGACATAAGTGCTTCATTTGGTTTTGTTTGATGCATTTATTTAGTTTTTACTTTTTTTACTTGTTTGTTTGTTGCTTTCATTACTTTCACGATTCTAAAATCAATTTTTGCAAAATATTGTTTTTTAATGCCACCTGATGCTTTTAATGGCATTACATGTATACAAGGCTAGTATAAACATGTCAGTACTAAAACAGCCTGTATGAAAACCCTTCAAGTGAAATATTCAGTAAAACACAGCACCTAAAACACTTCCAGTAACACATTTTGACACAAAGGCTTTGTTTGAGTTATCACCTGTGTTCAGGCGGTTGATGATGACAACCAGTCGACTGCAGCAGACAATTTATCATAATCCTAAAATGACTTTGACCCATTTTTGAAGGCAGTGTCTGTCATGATTAGTATTGTTTTACCGTCACATTTATAGTGGAGCACAAAGCACCTTTTTTCCAGCAACCTTTAATACATTGTCAGTTATTTGCTTAAGCTTATGGAATACTATTAACAACATGTGTTCATTTTGTTATATTTTAGGTTTTCATTTTGTCGATTCACAAACCAGAAACTGAATTTTGGCTCTGTGTTACACTATAAAGGCAGAAAGATACGCTCTGCTTTTATCTTCACATTCACAAGCTCCAGATGCCTCGTATTCTCCACACACGTTTTCTCTTTGTTAGCCGAGGCTGCGACTGCATCCTGCTTTAATTTGCACGGATATATGTGACGGCACCTGCTATTGTCACATAGCTGCAAGAGGGCAGCATATGCATCTTTGTTCACGCTCTTCTCCTCAGAGCAATAACGAACTCCCGTTTGTGAGTCAGGTGTGCATGCAATTGTTTCAGAAGTGCAAGAACTGTCACGAGCGGCATGCTTATGATTAATTAGAAAATGCATAGGTTTGCACTACTGTAGATCTACTGCAGCTCCAGAGTATAAATCTCCTGTCGTGGAGTGTTTCATGTGGGAATACAGTGCGATATAGTTAATGCCCATCAGCTACACTTTGTATGCACATCTTTCCTTTTCCTCCAAGATGCTGAAGCAGCATCTCTCTCTTATTTCTCTCTCTCTTGCTTTGACGCCACTTTCAAAATGAAAACAGCGGCTGATTTGTGGAAAATACTTGGAAAATGGATTTGTTTCCCTGGTTTTGTCATTAAAACCAGCCCGTGGGGCGTTCGTTTCTAATTAGTAAATTTTTCATTGTTTGAGTTTCTGTTTGCCCTCGCAAGGCCCCCCGTCCTGAGATGTGGTTTATGCACACAGTTCTTTATACTTTTAACATCTGTACTATCTGTGCCTGAATACTACAAAAACTCTGTCTAGCATTTAATGGGTGTGAATATAAACCTCTACGCCCAAAGAGATATTTGTTGGCTACCGAAATGTGTAAATATGATAATTAGTGACTAATTAGTTAATTTGTGTTAAATTATCACATATATTATATAATCAAAACTGCTATTTTATAAAAGAAGTACACTTGTACCAAAAATACACTACAACATACTTTTAAAAAGAGATCTTATTATGTGTGTGTGTGTATGTGAATCATTTTTATTTACATTTTTTTAAATAAAAGTAGAATATTTTTAGCTGCATTCATGGTAATTGGTGATAAATCAATAGCTGCCGTTTTTTGAGAATACAAAACACATATACAGGCAATACAAAATTAACACTCATGATTCCTGACAATATATTGAGATATTTACACACCTATTAAAGGGTTAGTTCACCACAAAACCCTCATGACCCTCATGCCATTCCAAACCCGTAAGATTCGTCTTCAGAACACAAAATATTATTGATGAAATCCGAGAGTTTTCTGACTCTCCATAGACAGCAACACAACTGACATGTTTCCAGGTCCAGAATGACATCAATAAAATAGTATGTGTGACATCAGTGGCTCAAACACAGTTTCATAAAGCTACTAAAAAAAAACTTTTATCCTCAAATAAAATGTTAAAAAATGAGAAAATAACAATTTTGTCCATTAAAGCTCTACAGTATTAGAAAAAACAAACAAACAAACAAAAAACATTGTTTTTCTCCGATATAAGAAAATTTTTAATAAAAAATACAAATCACCAGTTGAATAGCTCGATTTGAAAAATCTAATTTGATTGGGGTGATTAGGTGAGTAAATCTGCATAGAAAATAAGCAAAATACAAGGATACATACGATTGTTTTTCTGTGTCTTCTTCGCTGTGTTTTGATCTTGACATTCAATACTCTTTCACAAGATGCATATAGCGCCTCCTACTGTACACCAGTGAGTACACAGAAAGTCAGACAATGTAATCAATGGCGGAGAAAGAATTAAGGATAACCATCCTTTAATTATGTACAAGACATTGTGTGATATGATTTTGAAATATGTGTAAGTGACCATGTGATAAGAGTATTACCACACTCCTCACAGTGAGGGGAGAATTAACCACAACAACGTTTTCAACTAAAGACCAAAAGTTGGCCTTCTGGTCATTTATTTACACAAAAATGGTGTTTTGGGAGCCTGAATACACAAAACTGTTTTTTAAAGTGCATGTTTTTGAAAACAATCTTCTCCATGTAAATGATGAAAACGGATTTGTCAAAATGGTGATGTCATGTGCATGCGTAAAAACTGGTCACTAAGCTTACAATAATGTTTCATATTTGAAATCAACAATGAAATCTGTCTCATAAAAGTTGTTTATTTTACTCAAATAGCATTAAAAGGTCACATCTCGGAATGCTGACTGTTTCTATAGCAACTGGGACTTCTAACGGCAGCTGCAGTGATGCGCTGACTTTACTGATTGGCTATTTTAATTAGAAGGCGGGGCTTCTTTTGATCGAGTGGCCATATTGAGGGTTGCATTTATTCCGCAATAAAAACTATACAAGTGACATATGTTGAGTATTCTATAGTTTTTAGTTTACATAGTATATCTGTTTCTTTACCTACTCACCTGTCATGACAATACACAATTTGTAGTTGTTTTTGCCGATCCATGTTAACAGTGACCTTTTGAGAATGTTTCCCTCTGTACGCAAAACAAAAAACGAAAAACACAAAGAAAAAACTTTCTAGTTTTTAGTAAATGTAACCTGATTTTAGTAGTACAGATGTCTGAAGGAAACTTTCACCTCTTGACTATGGAGGTCTGTTGGTGCCAAAAACAGTAACCCACTTTTAGTGTGGGTGTAATGACTGGGACAGACAAGGGCGGATCCAAGTGCAAGCTTTTATTAAAAATCATAGTCATACAGGCAGAGGTGATCAACGGCAGACAGAAGCAACGGAGACAGGCTAAATCAGAGATGAATATCCAGGCAGAGATCAGGGCCGGCAGCAAACAATCAATAAACAGAAAATCAGTCCAAAATCACTCACGGAAGAAACAACAAAGGAGCAAACGCTCAGAAATGCAACACAAAGGGAATACAAGACCTCGCGATGAGTGAGTGTTTGGTTCTGGCTTATATGCAGGTGAGAAAGGGTGTGGTGATGAGGAACAGCTGCTGGTGCGTGAGTGCGAATTGCAAACAGGTGTGAGTGAGAAATGCATGATGTTGAAGTCCAAGGTTGAGGTGGAGATATAGATGGAGTGCCCTCTGCAGGAGCAACGAGGAACTCCATCCTAACAGTGGGAACGTTTGTGTTTTAATTTGCACATGGCTAGCTTTAATCCTGTTAAAGATGAAACAAGCAGGGTAAATAACTCACAAACCCTGCGGCATGAATTAACCTGATATGGTCATTGTGTGTTTTGCTGTATTTATAAGGATTATTTATTTACTTGTTTAAGTAATTAATTTATTACTAGCCCTATTTAGCTCTTTGGTTAAAAGAAGAGCATTTGCAGAGCAGCAGGTTTGCTAGCACAGTGAATTTGTCTGTAGTAAGCACTGCTTTTGATCCTGAAAGCTGTTGTAGCTGTAGTCTTTTAAAAATGCTTGTATTGTAGAATAGAGACACGCTCAAGGTCTAAAATTTCCCGTTAGACACATTAAATTGGAGGAAAAGGTATTGATCTCTGAAATGCCTACAAGACTAAATTTCTGATACAGTAGCCTTTGTCATTAAACTGGCTGTGTTGTACTTCTCATATTTAGGGCTTGGGGTGTTGTGTAATATTGAAAGTTTTCTAGACTAGCATAACGCTTAAAAGACTTTTAAAAGCTTACAGTGTATTCACGGTAAGCATTTAGTTTTTATACTTTTTTTCCAGTTCAGCTAACAAGAAGTCAATATAAAATTTAAATAGACCATATTTACCGTATTTTAAAGTGAATCCCTGTCCTATGTTTTCCCCTCACTCACTATTCACAAAATCTTAGGGTGTACTTTGTCTATGTTTGCTTTGCAAGTGTGTGTGTGTGTGTTCTATTTATGATCAGCTTATTCTTTTGTTTTGTTACTATTTATCTGACTAAGCACGTTTCTCATGCCCTGTTGTTTGTTTTGTATTTATCTGTTTTATTTTATTTAATTGTTTGATTTGTGCTTTTTTATTACTTAGATTAAGCACATTGCACCCATTTAGCTTTGTCTTTTGTTTGGTTTGCTTTGTTTTTTTTTTATTTGTTTTCACTTTGACTAAGCACATTGCCCCGCCCTATTATTATTTATTTATTGAGGGGGGTGGGGTGCTACGCTCATTGTCTCTCCCTATTATTTTTTCATCTTTTGTGTTATATATTTATTTGTTTAGTTAGTATGTGAATGTTTAAGTATAAACATAGTGTGTGTTGTGAATGTGGTCCAAGTACTCATGCCTCAGGTGGTGTCACAGCAGGCTTCATCTACCAAACGTCAGTTGCTCTGATATAAAGCTTTAAAAAGGCAGATTTCATGAGCTCACATCTGAAGTCTTTCCCTCACCACATGCGATCGTGGTCAGTCACTCCAAAAGGAATAGCAAATGTCTGGAAGCACTGAATTTCCTTTTAACTGAAGGTGAGAGAGAGCAAGACCTTTAAAATACAAAGTTAAGGTTTCATAGTAGCAGGATGCACTGCTGAGCTTCGTTCTGTGTTTATAAGTATTTATTCAATTAAAACATTTGCATCAGTTTGATTACATGATATGCTGATAAATTAAATCACATTATTTTTGCTTGTGAGCATAATAATAAATTAGGACATTGTTTACGTACATGTTAAACAAATAGAACAGTTAAACATTCATTTCAGATTTGATTAGGGATTCAGTCTTTTTGTTAAATGAAATCCCTATAAATTGATTAGGAGTCCTATATATTGAATAGAACATAGTATTCAGATTTTGCGGTACTAGAAGTACTTTAAGTGTCATTCTAGCTTCTATTTATTAACCTAAATGAATACAGCTGGGAAACTGACTGAACAAGTGTCACTCTATCATGTCACGCCTGAAGGGATTCTTGCACTTAAGAGACCAAAATACTTATACAGTATGCTGTCAGGAGTCAAACTAAATTAGCTCACGTTAGTGAAATTAGCATTTCATTTTGTTTCTGAACAAGAAGTCTGGTGTGAACATATGAGTTAGAAAAATATGAGTCAATTGTTCGAATAATTTATAATCAGTGCATGCATCATTAAGTGATAATAATTCAACGTACTCCTTTTGGCCACAGTATTAAATCATGTAATTAACATCTGTTATATATAGCAGTTGTAGCTCTTCCCTGCACTGGTTGCAGTGCTAATTAATTTTTGCCTGATTCCACAGGAGATTAATTAAATTTTTATTGGTGATCATTCTTGCATGCTGGAAGAGCCACATCGATGTGAGGATGTTTTATGAACTCCACGAGTTTCAGGAAGGGAATGTAAGTTTCAGTGACACACAACTAATGGAAAGAAGGTTGCACTTAGTTCTTAAAGTGACTGCTCACCCAAAAACAATATTTTATCATAATTCCACCCTCATGTCGACCCAAACCTGTATAACCTAATTCCTTCTGGGGGCATAAAAAAAGGATATTTTGAGTTCTTGATTTTTTTTTTTTTTTAGTTAAAGTCAGTTGTAATTAAAATGGTTTGTAAGCTAAACATCATTCTTCAAAATATCTTACTTTTGTGTTAATTTAATACAATTGATCAATATCTATCATAATAAATACATTTGAAAAGAATTTAAGGAAAACAAAGTTTTTAAGTTAAATAAAGTAAAATGCAATCTCTTAAAAGAGCTAAAGATAAGTTAAAACCAAGCTCTTAGATAAGCTATAAAATAACCTGGCTAAAGATAAATGCAATTTGTTAAGTTCAATTAAGATAAGCTAAAGATAAGATAAAAACAACTTCTTAGTTAAAGATAAGTAAACTTCTAAACAAAGTTACAGAAAAGTTAAACACATTCTTAAATAAGCTAAAGATAGGTTAACTTCTTAGATAAATTAAGCACTTTTTAGATATGTTTAAAATAAGTAAATGCAGGTTAAATAAGCTAAAACAAACTTCTTAAATAAATGCAACTTGTTAGATAAGTTCAGTTTAATAAACACAACTTCTAAGACAAGCTAAAGATGAGTTCAAGATAAACACAACTTCCGGGTTAAAGATAAGTTAAACATGATATCTTAAGCTAAAACTCAGAGGCAAATATGTTAGGGTAAGTTTAAGATAAACACATCTTCTTAGATAAGCTGGGGTCTGTTTCATAAAACAAGTTTACCAAATAAGCCAGGTTTATTTCAGGTAGTCTGATTTATTTAGAACCACATCAAGTCAAACTAACTGAAATAAGCCTGGCTTAATTGGTAAACTCGTTTTATGGAACAGGTCCCTAAAGATGCGTAAACACAACTTCTTAGCTCAGTTAATGATAAGTCAACTCAATTTCTTCAGCTAAAGATAAGTTAAAGGCGGCTTCTTAAACTAAAGTTAAGTTAGACATAACTTCTCAAGTTAGAGAGAAGTTAACCTCAACCTGTGAACAACAACAAAAAATCCTCAGGTGCTAGAGTTAACTGTTGTTTAATGCACTCGGTATCCTAAAGTGTTCGTTATTGGCAGCTAGATTCTTACTGTAATCACTGAGTTTCAGAAGGCTTCAGGAACCTAATATTTGGAAGAGCTTTCAAAATATTGCCTTAAAACAGGTTAGTGGGTATGTTTAGCATTGGCAGAAATCTGAGTTTTCTGAAGAAAAGAACATTTTGTTAGCTCCTGTTGGCCTCCTGGACAGCTTTGCCCTGCATGTAGTTTGCTGATGTGAAGCTCATTTCACCAAAGAGCAAAGATACTAAAGCCCTTTAGCTGTTTTCCAGCTAAAACTGCTAAGCAACACGGTTTAGTCGTTGCCTAATTCTTCTTTGAGCTTTCCTCTGTTCACAAGCAATCCAGATTACACCAGAAGTGTTTTAGTTTTTTTTTCAGGGAGAGCTGTACAAAACAACACCGAGAAGGAAAGCGAAAATGTTTAAAGCTGTGGAGACGCGTGTGCCGCCTGCCCTCATTGTGTCAGGTTGTTGTATGTTATCGGCACAGAGGCGAGAGATTCAACAACAGCTTTAATTTGAGGGAATAAGAGGGAAACATGGGAAAAGGAGCGAAGCAGCTTTTGGGGGATCCATTTGCATTTCAAGCGCAGGTTTGAAAACGTAGTAACATGCTGCTTGGCTTAATGGCTGATGCTTCGTTCTCAAATGTGTAAAGTTATTAAACCACAGGAGTCACGATTGCGGCGTACATTTAGGAACAAGTTCAGCTGAAAAGATAAGTATCCCATGATGCTTCGCTTCTCCTTCTTTCTGGGTTGAAGAACCCATGAAATGATTTGTTCTGTTTTCAAGGAAGACAAAGACTTAAGATAAAGATAAAGAGATAAAGTTTATTAGAGTATGTTTCACAAGGAAATACTTCTTCGCCAAATATGATCTGTCTCTTTGACAGACTATGTGTCCTTTAAAGTTCTAGCTTTTAAAATGACGTCAGATTTAAAGCTATTTTAATCTTAAAACCTTCTTTCGTGTCATTTTTATATGAATGATATAATGAAAAAAAGCTTGACATTTATTGAGATGTATGTTGCTGAGAGTTTTTATTATTTGTGACAGGGCAAGTGAAAATATTGGCAAGGGACATCAATCACTTTTGTTCATATTGTAGATGATTATTGTATTCTGATATTTTATGCATGTATTTATTTAGCTAGCTATATTGTTCCTACAATCAACAACCACTTCATTTCCAGTCATGTAAGTGTTTTTTTTAAATGTTTGAATATTTTATAGACTACAGTGCACACTGTTTACGGGACTCCCTTAAACTGTTCATTTACCAATAGATTAAATAGCTTCTGTAAAAGTCCTTTGTAATTGCATCATTAACATGCAACATGCTAATTTATTCAAACCTCAACCAGAAAGGTTCAAAGTGAATCCGCTAATTAATTTTGACTATATTAATTGCCATTTAATTTTCTTTTGCGTCATCAAAGAGCCTCAAAAAGGAGTCATTATCAAAGACGTAATATGCTAGTTCATTTAACAGTCTCTAAGTTACAGCAGGGAAAAAAGCCTGATAGCGAACACACACAGACTCATGTCCCTGACGTAATGTGCTTCAAACACCACCTCAAAAGACTGTCAGAAAGTTAGCTAACATGCCATGAGTAATTAAACAGCGCAACCATTGAGTAATTATACAGTGCATTATGTAGCAATTTGACTGATGTTCTCTATTACAAATCATTTTTTAAGAGGTTATTAAAAATCTTAAGTGTCTTGACACTTTAATGAGCTTTATATAAGCAATGTGTGGTACAGAAGCAATCGGTATCTCCCACTTCTAGTTTATCTTGTATTCTGCCCCACTTCTCTATATCTTGTATGTTTTCTCCTATTCTTTGATGGATGGCAGACCATCAGATGAATAATCCTCCACCACATCAAACGCTTGCATTGAGGTGAGGGAATTGTGCCGAGAGAGATATTCATCGCATTAGATCTAAAAACTGAATTCGGCGCACCAATAAATCAAAATAAAATCTCGTCTTCCCAGATAACGTAGAGTTTCAGGAGCGTTGTGTAACAGATTGAGGAACCTAGATTATTTTAGACTAGAATCCGGTCTTAATAAATGATAACTGGGATGCAAGAGGGATTTAATGATACTCTGCTGATGAAGAGGTTTGTTTGTGTGGTTGTTTTACTGATTGTATGAATTTATGGAACCGTATGCATTTATTTATGGATTTATAGGCTAATTCATAATTTACAGATTCCTTTAAAAACCCATCAAATGGTTTGACAAACTCATTTCTTTATGAAAAGACCATTAATAATAACCTGCCTGGTTTCAGCAAGCCAACGTGCAATTCATGTTATGTTCATGACTCATGCTACAGAAAATAACCAATAAATCTGCCTTTTTAGAGAGAAAAAAAAATAGTTACTGATTTTGTATGAATTTATTAAAAATTAAACCAAATTAATAAATGCTACAAGTGATTTTAGGCCTGTAATGAAAAGTGAAAATTAGTTTATTTGGGTTTTGTTTATTTATTTATTTTGTTAAGTGAGCGTTAGCTAATGGCAAAGGTAATCTAAATGTAAAAGCATGATGTGGTGCATAAAAAAGTAACAATATTGAGGCCACAAATTAAGAATTTGTTCCCATTAATTTAATTGTTCATAAAAAATAAGATAAGGCCACAGATGAATTAATCGTTGGAGTGGATCCTTGATTTGTGGAGACAATATATTTTAACCATTAGTTGTAATTTCCATATGACAGTTTCAAAATATATATATATATGTGTGTGTGTGTGTGTGTGTAAAATATCATCTATTATTATAGTGATGTATTGTTCACTGGAAGATGTAAAACATTTTATAAATTATTATTATTATTAATTTCTTTAAGATATGGTAGAATGACAGTTAGTGATGTACGGAAATAAATAATAAACACAATTGTGTTTCAGATGTATGTCGTCCAAACTAGGATTTAACCAAAGCTATAATTTGTAAAAATAACATTTTTTAGTTAGCTTGCAATCAGACCATTTAAGATACTACCTGATCACGCCTTCCAAAAATTTACCATGAAAACCATAAAAGAAAAGAAAATAACCATAAAACCAAGAAAACATGGTTACTATAAATTGTTTTGCTACACTAACCATAGTATAACCATGGTATTTGTAGTAAAACTGTGCTTACACATGGTAATCAATATGGCATAAAAATGAGAACTGTTCAGTATTTGATTAGACTGCTGCGTCTCAAATCCAGTGTCTATTAAATTCAACCCAATCTCACGCCGATTCGTACATATTTTACGAGGTGGCTAATTTGTTCGTGCTAAATCTTACATATTTTTTGAGTTGAATATGAATTTGTTTGTCTAAAGCAAACAGCCCATTCATCGTACTAGCTTAGCATACTGCTAGCATAGTATTCTAGCTTTTTCTGCTTTTCCGACCACCCTCTGTTGTTAGAGTTTTTTTATTGGTGTAAATTTGTTCGTATAGATACAAGGTTTAATTTTATATGCTGTATTGTACAATTCTGCTTGAGTAAATTCCTGAAATGCAAAAGAGACTGATATACAGGGGCAGATGAAGAGAAATGGGGTTTATTAGTCATTGGTGTTGGAGGGGCATGATGGGTCGTGGGGGGCAAGGAAGAAAGAGAGGCAGTACGATGATTCAGAGTCGCTCTGGAAAGCAGCTGAAGAGGACAGAGCAATGGTTTGTAGCTGGAGCTGCTGGGTGTCATTGTTGGTATCCGTCTAAACAGGGTCCTGGGGGAGACAGAGAGGGAAATAATGCCCACTTTCTCTTTCTTTCTATTTTTAGTTTTATTTGTATGTTTTTACTTAGCTTTACGTGTCAGTTGTTTTACAGTTTTATACTTTGATTTGAAACCACGTAGGTCTTTTTATTTGGAAATACATAACGATGTATTTCTTTGAGAGTGGGGTGTTTTAAGTTTGGATTTGGTCATTTAAACAGGCAGATGGAGCGACATTTATTGGATTTGTTGATGAAAAAATGTTCTTGTGACTTATGGTAAATGAATTAACTTAAAAATATTATTTCATATATCTTACCATACCATATATTTTTTTATAGTGCACCTACAGGTATTATGGATTTTTGAAAATGTTCTTTCATGCAGTGTGTAACAAGTGAATGAAAACATCCTGTAAAGTTTTAAATCTGAGAGTGCACTGTTAAGTTATTGTAATCATTGGAACGAGTCGCCATTAAAACAAGTCCTAGGCCGTTTAAGGTTGAGGTCAACATGAAGTATTAGCATATTGCCTGTCCACTTCTTGTGCAAACAGACCCGTTGGTCTGAATGAAAATGCAATATCATTCTTTGGCACTAGGTGCCGCTTTTGAAATGTTGAAAACTCAGAAACACTGCTTTAAATAAACTCAACCAATCACCAGAGGTTTGTTTTTTGCACATGGTTCAAATAGAAGATGTTTAATTTTGCAATCTTCATACTTTATTAGTATTTCAGTATGACTATATGTGTACACTCAGGAGTTCAACAAATGACAAAAAAAAAAATTAGAATAATAATAAAAACATACAAATAGACAAAAAATACACACTGTACAATAAAAAATGTGATGTGATGTAGTAATATTATTCAATACATCTATTATATGTTATTGCACTGATCTTCAACACTGTTATACAGTTGAAAAGTGTTAGTGATTGATTGATAGATTCATTCATTCATTTATATTACTAAAGTTGTATAAAATAATGAAATAATGGGCTTGAAATATGTCTGAAAATGTATGGTTAAATTTATATTAGATTAGATTAGAGATTAGATTTATGGAGATTTAAAATGTTTTGTTTTAGGCTTGAAATAAATTGGGTCTCAAAATGTATGTTTATGTTGTTGTTGTTTTTTTTCATTTATTTATTAATTGTATTTTAATGTTACAGGATTTAAATAATGTAGGTTTCAGTTACATTTTGGCTATTTATCAGTTCCATTTATAAGTATGAAAACTCAAATTGTTTGGTAACAGGGTTGAAATAATGTAGTTATGATTTAGTTGCATGTGCTAATAGGGGTAACAGTGGGGTAATTAGATGTTATTAGATTACAGAAACAGCCGTGTTTTTATTTACTTATTTATTTTCAGAATTATATCAGCATTACTCATCCAACAACTGCACATATTCACTTTTTATAATGTATTTTGCGAGACATTTTAACCGTTCCCTGATACTCTGAGCCTGAGGTGGGCAAACCGTTTTTTGAAAGTTCAGCAGTAACCTTTTCATGTGGAATTAAAATAATTGACATTCAGATCTGCACTTTTTTCCTTAAAAACGGCCGTGAGACAATAGCCTGAAGATAACAGAGAAGACGTCGGCTTGCTTCTCCTCCAAGCAGAGTGTTTTCAGCCATCTTTTACATCCAGCAGAATGAATCTCTCTCATTCAGCTCAGAGATTTACAGCCGTGTGAAGCAAATCAAAGGAGAAACCGAAAATCTGTAGAGGAGGAGGGACCGCACAGCCCCGCATGACAAAAAGACAGCTTGCATAGAGTTAACGGAGAGAGAGAGTGTGTGTGTGTGTCTCACACACACACACACACACACAGAGTCAAAGCGTGTGAGCAGACAGGGGGGCGCTTGCTTCTGTTGCTCTCAGAGCTGCGCTTCTGTCTCTCGGCTGGAGTGTGTGTGTGTGTATGTGTGTGTGTCTGAAACGAGAACGCCAACATGCTCTGTGGGCTACGGAGAGAAGTCAAGACCAGTTTTGGTGAGATTGCTCTTTGCTGGATTCAGTATTGGTTGATTAAAGTGGATCTTTCAGTTTTATAAGGGAGAGATGTGAGATAGGGAAATGTGACAGACGTGAGGTGAAGTTCAGCCAAAGTTTGCTTGTCAAGATGCTGGGTTTGATCTTGTTATTTGGACTGGGTTAGTGGTTTTTCTTCAGTGTCTTAAAGTTTAATGGCTGCTTGTGTTGTAAGGACTAATGAATGACATTCAGGAACTTTGAGACTGAAGATATGTTAGCTTGTATATTGTGTTTTTGGAGATACTGTCAATTTTACACATGCTGATATGTGTGTATATATATATATATATATATATATATATATATATATATGTATGTATTTATATATTTCTTTTTGCTGTTATGGTAAAAAAAAATATATTTGATCTTTTAAGTAATGTGTGCTACAACAAAGTACCATAGTATTACTGTTTTTTTGAATATGGTACAGTGGTAAATGCCATGAAACCTGTTTAAACATATTTCAATCGAAAGAAAAGCATAAATTAAACATGTTTTTCCCTCTTCCAAACTATCATTACTAATGCAGAAAACCTGAACTCTCATTACTGTAATACAACTATATATTTAATAAAGGACTCTTTTAGATCATATCGTGGAGTAGTAATTGTTGTAATTTATGTCGTCCGAAAAGAATTACTCAGATTTTATTTGTGCACAATATATTCTTTCATTTGTGAGTGTATATTATTATTATCATTAGAGCATCACAATTATGATTGTGCCTTTTATTTAGGTTTGAATGAAATCTAATACATTTTTATCCATTAAATATTATTATAAATATTATTAATGTACCATTTGCTAAACACATAAATAATAAATACATATGTTTTTATGTTAGAGAATATATATATATATATATATATATATATATATATATATAAATGTATATATAAATAATAATTTTATCGTATGCATATTTTAATAAAAATACATAATGAATTTAAAAATAATATATCATTATAATAATGTGATCATCGTCATCATAAGATCATCATAATCATGATTGTGTTTGTTAGCATTTATGACTGTATGTAGGTTTTACTAAAATAAAATTTAAAATAAAATGTATTTTTTGATTTAATTTAAATTTTTAAATAAGTTTATCTTTTAAATTAATATATAATTATTATTATTTTCCTTTTTTTAATTGTTTTTATTGATATTATTATTATAAAACAAATCAAAGGAATAAAAATTATACATAGAAATATATAAAAAAATAAATAAAAGGTTGTTGCAAAAATGCCCAAAATGTTTTATCATTTTATTTTTGCAAAATGTAATTCCTTTTTCTCTTTTTTTTTTTCTTTTCTTTTCTTTTTTTTTTTGTTTTTGTTTTTGTTTTTGTTTTTGTTTTTGTTTAGGAGTAAAATACAGATAATTACCAGGGTATTTCTATCCAACACATTATCACTGAAGCCCTTTGTGTAACATGTATAATGTGTTTGACTTCTATCTTAAAGCTGTTGTTACTATGGCAATAAAGGGTCGTAAATATCGAACGCATAAAGCGCTCTGACTCAGGCTCTATACCTTTATAATTGCTGTTTCATGGGTTTACATGGACATACAGTAACATGTATGTAGATCGCCGCTGTGATGTTTTTTTGCTGCTTATGAATGACACAGTGTTTGGAGACGAAAACCGTATTTATGGGCTCCGCTGAGCGAGTCAGGGGACGCTGATCTAATGAAGAGGAGCAGAGGAAGCCGTCACGCAACAGAGCTCAGTCTAATGTTCTCCCAGCGGGGGCCACAGATGAATGTGTGTGTGTGTGTGAGTAATGATGCTCAGACACTAGCTGAGATTGAGAGATCTTATCATCTATAAGCATGCTTTGCTGTACTTGTTACCTGAGCTTGTACCACTATTTTTCAGTTCCACACACACACACACACACACACACACTACAGCCAGGTGATGTTCTCCCATAATCCTGTCAACAATTACAATCCTGTAAAACACCTCAACATCCTTCAGTCTGATACCATCTGCATGTTTAATGGGCTTAAGATATTTGTCTTCACACCTTTCTGAGGTTTTTTCTTCTTCTTTTCTTTGTGCGCAGAGTTTCTGAATGTGCTGATGGTAAATTTTCATTGGCAATTAACTAGCTAAATAGTTTATTATTCTTATTATTCTTATTTTTTTAATTTATTTATTTATTTTACAAATGATTGAATCCAATAGTAGAATTATACACTTCTTGTTAAGTATGTTGTGATTTGGCTTTCTGCACATATTTATACACTACCAGTCAAAAGCTTGGAAACAGTAATTTTTTAAATATTTTTATAAAATATTTTTGCCATTTAAAATAGTGGGTTTCTATTTTAATATACTTTACAATCTAATTTATTTCTGTGATGTGCAGCTGAATTTCCATCATAAAGTGTCACGTGATACAATATCCTGATTTATTATTAGAATTATCAATGTTTTTTTGGAAATTGCAATTCTTTTTTTCAGGATTATTTTATCAGGATTAACTTTTTAAATAAAAAGTTATAAAGAACAGCATTTATTAAAAATATAAATCCTTTCTAAAAATATAAATCTTTGCCATTACTAAATCATTAATTTAAGACATCCTAGCTGAATAAAAGTTCTCATTTCCTTCAAATAAAAACAGAATAAGAATTTACTGACCCCAGACTGTACTGCACTACAGATGGTAGTGTATATTGACAGAAAAGATTTCTGTTTAAATTAAATGCTCTTCTTTTTAATGTTTTATTCATTCAAGATTCCTAAAAGAAATATCACGGTTTCAAAAAAATACGAAGCAGCACAACTGTTTCCAGCACTGATAATAAATCAGTATATTATTATGATTTCTGAAGGATCATGTGACACTGAAGACTGGAGTAATGATGCTGAAAAGCTTTGATCACAGGAATAAATTACATTTTAATGTACATTCAAATAGAAAATTGTCATTTTACATTGCAATAATATTTCACAATATTATTTTTTTCCCTTTATTTTTTATCAAATAAATGCAGCCTTGATTAACATAAGAAACATCTTTTAAAAAAATATAGAACATCTTACTGTTTCCAAACTTTTGACTGGTAGTGTGTGTGTGTGTGTGTGTTTATATATATATATATATATATATATACTGTATATTCATTTATTTTTTGTTTAATAAATGTAACTTAATATTTAATTAATTATTATTTAATATTAAATACATTCAATGGTTTGGCTCACATCAATCACTTTTATTTATATAGCGCTTTTAACACTACAGATTGTAGCAAAGCACTGAACATTATCAAATAGAAGAACAGAGTGAGGGTAATGTATAATGACGAGATTAAACTATTTATTTATTAAATGCAGAGATGGTCTCTGTAATCAAAACAATGATAATCACTAGAAATTAGGTG
>JAUCMR010000056.1:12731721-12743825 GCA_032357425.1 Enteromius argenteus
GAACGAGAAGTGAAACAATAATTTAAATGGAGCGGGAGAAAGCAATTAAATAAGAAGAGACGATGCTAGAAAAACAGAAAAGCGCCATTTGAGTAATCACTCCTACCTGCTGCCAGATCCTTCATTCACTGCAGCTTTCCTTCATCGTAATGCACTTGTGATCCTGTTCCTGCAGACTTAAATGTTGTGACACCATTGGCTCATCCTCTTTTATTCCAAACCTTTATATTTTATTTTTTTGTTTGTTTGTTGTTTTGTATTTAATTTTTGTCAGTGTTTTGTTTATTTTTTTCTGTTGTGTTTGTGTTCCATTTTGTGTTTTGTTTGTTTGCATGTTTCATTTCTGTTTTGTGTGTTTTTTTCTTGTTGTTCTGTTTATTTGTTTAGTGTCTGTTTTGCTTGCATTTGTTGTTGTTTTGTGTGGGGTTTTTTGTTTGTTTTAGTTTCTGTTCTGTTTTTTGTTTGTTGTTTGAGTTGTTTGTTTTAGTTTCTGCTTTGTTTTGTTTGTTTGTGTTTTGTTGTTTTTTTGTGGCGTTTTTTTTTTTTAGTTTCGGTTTGTGTGTGTGTGTGTGTAACGAATGGAGACAGAGGCGTGCGGATCCAAATGCACACTGTTTATTAAAACTCACAGGGTAATCACAGGCAGGGTCAATCACGGCGAACTGGAACATCAGAGGCAAAGACAAGAGAATAATCCAAACACATAGCAGGGGGTCGAGCGAACGGGAAAGGGTATCCAGTGGGGCAGGCCAAGAACGAGAGTCTGGAGCAGGCAGGGTCGAGAACGATAATCCAGGGCGAAAAACACAGGGAAACAGTCTCCGTGGCCGGCTCAGGGCTGGCCACTAGTTCAACGACCTCCGTGGCCGGTTCAGGGCTGGCCACTAGTTCAACGACCTCCGTGGCCGGTTCAAGGAAAGGCACTGGTTTCGAGGACATGTCAAAGGCAATTACAGGCAGATGAGGAGTTTGTGCAGCCACTGGCAGATCCTCCCGAGTGTCTACGGTTAGAGTCGACACCTCGGGTGGCTGTGCAATCACCAGCGGAACCTCCAAACCTTCTGTGGGTACTACTGATACCTCCGGGGGTTGTGCAGCCACCAGCGAAACCTCCAGAGACTTTACGGCTGGCACCGACATCTCTGGAAGCCGTGCAGTCACTGGCGGAACCCAAGGGGAATCAGGATCACCGGCAGGCTCTGGCGGATCGGGCCACGGCGGATCAGGATCACTGGCAGGTTCTGGCGGGTCGGGCCACGGCGAATCAGGATCACTGGCAGGCTCTGGCGGACAGGGCCACGGCGGATCAGGATCATAGAAGGGTTCAGGAATGGCAGCCATCTTGTGCAGTGACTCAGGAACGGCGGCCATCTTGGGCTGTAACTCGGGAACAGCGGCCATATTGTGTGGTGACTCGCGAAACACAAATGAGTCTTTAAATACGAGTCAAAACAAGCCAAGGGGGCAGAGGAACTAATGGGTCGCCATGACAACAAACCAGCTGGGAGGAGACAAGAGTTCATAATAAGAGTCCTGGGAAAGAGAACGGAGATACACAGAACGACATATAGATGGGGCTGGAGTGCCATCTAGCGGAGCTTGATGACACCTCCAGCTGTACTGTTACAGTGTGTGTGTTGTTTTGTTTGTTTAGTTTCTGTTTTGTTTTTGTATTTTGTTCGTGTAGTTTAGTTTATGTTTTGCTTTTGGTGTTTTGTTTTGTTTAGTTTCTGCTTTGTTTGTGTTTTGTTGTTATTTTGTGTTTTATTTGTTTTGTTTAGATTCTTTAGGTTTTTTGTCTCTCTGTTTTGTTTGTTTTGTTATGTTTTTACATTGCTGTTTCCTGCACAACTCTATATATTACTAAACTATTATGTCTCCCACTTATACATAAAACAGAAAAGTAAAGTTATAGAGGTGACATATAAGGGAGAGTAAAAGGCAGACTTTTTATTTTTAGATGAAATATTCCTGAAAGACTTTTCTTTGATTTAAAGGAAACACAAGCAAAAGTTTATGAGCTTATTAGTATCATAACAATGGCAGCAACAGGTGTTACGTTCTTTTGGCTGAATACATTAATAGTGTTTGTCCTGCTGGCGTGAAAAGATGAAGTGAATTGTGCCAAGCGTAAGGAAGCTCCAGAGACGCTTAGTGCTGATGAACCCAGTGCACAAGGGGAAAATCCTAATTTATGTAGAAACTTTGAAGAAATTAAATCTATGCTGCTCATGAATATTTTATCCGCTCCAAATGAAGCAAGTGAACCCAGGCATCCGGCTTGATAGAAAACAATTCGAAATACGTTTGTCACACAAATGTTTTCTATAAAGAAGGATTGTGTTTCTGTGATTATTACTGGCAATAGATGACAAATCCTCATTAGCATGTCTCTGGATGCTAATATCCACTGCACTCATATACAGTAGGCACAGTTCATCTGTCTATAAATACAGAGGTGATAGAGGTGTAATAGAATCTGTTTAAAATGAATAAATGTGTTTCCTGTCTACCTGTATCTAACTATCTGATACAATGTATAATACATACAGTATATATATATATATATATATATATATAAATAAATAATTGTAAAATATATATATTGTTAACTTGTATTGAATTTTAATGCTTTATTAATATAGTTTAGATGTTATTTTGTTTAGATGTTATTTTACTACTACTTCTACTACTACTAATAATAATACTAATACTAATATATAATCACATTCTTTATAATATATTATATTATATTATATTATATTACATGATATTTATATTGTATTGTACTTATAATATTAGTATTTCACAGTAATGGTATTTTTTATTATATTTCTGGTTTAGTTTAGTTTAGTTTTAGTATTATTTTGTACATTTTTTATTTAAATTAGCGAACATTAAAGCCAATTAAAAATACTAGCATGTTATACACACTTTTGCAATGACAACGCAATTATTATTTTTTTTACTAAAAGTTTAATCAATGTGTTTTTCTATTAATGCACTAAAACTCACACATGTATATAACATTCATTTTCACGATGCGACCCAGGTGCACTCTTGACCGTTTTTGTGGGACTCACTCACCAGTAGTCTTTTGTATGAACACACAGCTGATGTCATTTTTCACAGGTGGAATGCTCTCTCTAAGGTCTTTTTTATTGCTTTTCTTGTCCTGCAGATGATGGGCCGTACTCTAAGGGGAACAAAGACTCGACGGGGCCAGATAACTCGCTCACATCCAGAAGACAAAGCATCCCAGGTACGCTGACTCTCTTTCTATGCCGTCTGTTTGTGCCCACACAAATCCTCCCAGCTCCGCTCCTTCAGCATCTTTTGATCTGGGGCATCGTTTCTGTCTTTGACCATTGGGGATGTTTGAGCTCTTCTTGCCACATTGGTTTGGATGGCTGTTTGAGATGGAGAACGCTGGGGGTTTGAGGGTGTTGTTAGAGCTGTATCCAGATGTTTCCTGCGGTTCTCGAGAAGTGTCTGTCTGAGTCATTCTGCTAGCTGGAAGCGCTTGCTGATCCAAGACCTCTTTCTTCTTTAAAACTAATTGGATTATCTGAGTCAACTCAAAGTGTGACTTTGGAAAAGTTTCAAAATGATGTCTTAAAGCAGAACAGACATTTTGAAAGGTTTTTTTTACATCTGACTTGTGTTTTAATTTCATTAAACAGTTTTTTGTAACCTGCCGCAGCTTATTTGGCATCTTCTTCATACAAAACTAATGCTATGTGTATATCTTTAATTTTATAGGTGTGTTTTGAAATGTGTGTGTATATGTAAAACATTAAATTTATATACTAAGTGAGTATAAATACAGAGTTATTTCCGATAAGTCTAACTAAATCTGAACTAATGACATCATTATCGCATGGCACAGCTGATTGGTTTTCTCCAGCATCAGTAGCCAACGAGCTCACTGTTCTATATTCAAATACAAGGCTTTTATTTGTTTAAGCAGTTTGGCAGCGCACTTCAGAAACCCTCCACCTTCCCCAGCTCCACCTGTATACAGTAGGTCTGCTATGAGATAATTTGTGATCAATTTGATGTATCCTTCTTGATCAAAAGCATTAATTTTATTTTAAAAAAATTAAATGAAGATGTTATCTGCATATATAGCAATTTAAGCTATTGATATAGCATAAATATTAACAAGCATACAAGAGTTGCTGTTTTAATAATAATATATACTCAGTCATAGAAAATGTTACTAAAAGTTAATTGGCAGATTAAGGCATTTTCAGAGCTAATTTAATGGGAATAATTAAAATAGTTTGAAAAGGCAGAGCTGATTGTGTGCATTCGGTCCATTACATTTTTACTTGTGAAAACCATTTTAGTTCCAAGCTGTTCACATTTAAACCCACACAGACACCGGCGTGATTAGATTAGACTCTGTGAGATTTCGTGACACAGCTGGATTCCAGAAGAAAGTGTAGTATCACAATTTCTGCTGCATTACTGGTGTGTGATAGATGTTTTCTTTCATGTGCCTCTTGCTTTGGATTTTCTGTTTAAGAATTCATATAATCACAGCACGAATTGAAGATTAGATGCGCTGTAGCATTTTAAAACAAACTTCAGCTTTCGTAATATTGGGAGTTTGTAAAAATTCTCATCTTTAGTTAGATGGGAGTAAATGCAGCTCATTTGCATTTCCAATGTAATATCTGAGACCATCTGAGTGATGGAGGGTGAGTGTCATCATAACATGCTGCCGACTTCTGTCTCTTGTGTGTGTGTGTGTTTGTCTGTTGTGTTTCTGGCCTGAAGAACTGCGTGGGGTTACGCTGGTTGAGCTGATTAAGAAGGAAGGAAGCACTTTAGGTCTCACCATCTCGGGTGGAACAGACAAGGACGGCAAACCACGCGTCTCTAATCTGCGGCCGGGTGGACTGGCGGCTAGGTGAGGACTGGAGCTGAAGTCATCAAGGCAACCTCACAAATTCATAACTGTATCAGCCAATCAGAGAATGACAAAGTGGTCACCTGACCTCTCAGAAAAACACCAAGCCAAATTGACAGACGTACTTGACATGAAAGAAAAAACTGACCTTAGCAGTCAGGTTACATATGTTAATGCTTATGTTAGTGCTTATTGAGTTTTGTTGTGAACTTGACATTAGTGTTTAGTAGGGGTGTGACGAGACACTTATCCCACGATCCTCATTGATAAAATATATTGGGAAAAATTTTATTTTATTCAACAAAAACATTCCAAAAAAATGTAGGTGCATTTTGTAATCAACTTTTTAAACTATTTTAATGAATTACATGCAGTAATAAACAACATGTGAACACTGCAAAATATTTTGCCATAAACTGACAGGCAAGTAATTAACAATACATAACAAAAAATGTAAAATAGTATAAATAAATAAAAGCAAATAACACAAATATTCCTTTAAAAGCAGGGTAAGCGATTTTTTTCAAAAAAAGCTTCAGAAAACAAATTTAGGCCGAATCCTAAACAAACTTGTCTACAGCAAACACTGCACCAACTTAAAGGCCAAAGTATACTTCGGCCATCTGCATTACATCATTTTCACCAATAGGAGGGCTCACGGACACTCGCGCACCCTGTCCGCGTGCAGGCAATTTTTTGAGACCGCACGGACTGTCCGCGTACAACAGTGTATGCGCGAGAAGAATGCTGAAAGAGTGCAAGTCAATTGGTGGCACTGCGCATGTATCAAGCTCGTCTGTCCGCACTAATCCGCGATTGAGTATACTTTGAAAGCTGTGTGGACACGGCCTTAAGTCTGTCTACACTGGATGCGATAACGTGACCATTGAAAACCATTTGGAATTTGTGTCAGGACTTCATAAACAGAATGCAGCAGTTTCCTGTCAGAGATTTGTTGCGTCGCATCATACCACTATCGCGAGGATATCGCCAAGTTCTAGCGAGACACATCGCATCTTGCGAGATCTCGTGCCACGAGATCTCGTCACACCACTAGTGTTTAGCATTAGCATTTTTGAGTTACTGTGGCAGTAACAAGCCCAAATACTTGAGTGGTTGACGGAAATTTTAAAGGGTTATTTCACCCCAAAATTTAAGTTTTGTCATTAATCACAGTTTTCACAATCTCAATTTAAGATATTTTGGATGAAAACCAGGAGGCTTGTGATGGTCCCGTTGACTGCCAAACAATTACCCTGTCAAGGTGCAAAAAAGTATGAAAGATATCTGCCATATGTCATCAGTGGTTCAATCTGAATTTAATGTGGCAAAGAGAATACTTTTTGTACGCAAAGAAAATAAGAACTACTTTATTGAACAATTTGTCTGTTATTTTTATTTTTTACATACAAAAAGTATTCTTGCCGCTTCAACTGTTAGTCTGCAATTACATTAGCTGACCTGAATGAGAAAACGGACCATAGATGCAGCTAATTATATTAATGCTCTCTAATGCAGTAACGCAATGTTACATTCTCAACACTAGTGTTTTGCACTATCGTTTTTGTGTTACTGTTGCAATAACCAGCCTCAAAACGCACGAAAGAGAAAACTGACCATAGAAACACTTCACTCATGCTAACGTTGTGTACACACCAAAAGCAAAGTGAGTATTTGTGTAGATTAGTCACGCGATTTTTTCTTGTCACTCACACAAATTAATCAAATCCATTTTCTGATACAACCATTCGTGTCCATAAGCTACAAGACATGCAGATATTTCGATCTACTTAAAATTTCTCAATTTGCATGGAAGACTCAATTGAGGCGAATATCTAATATATATTGTTTCTATTTGCTTCTTTGCTTTGAATTTGTATGTGATCTATTCATGCAAAAAAAAAAATATTTGCTTTTGGTGTGTACATACCACAATGCCTGTGAATGTAGCAACATGTATATATTGCGTAACGTTATTTACTTACTGTAACGTTATTGTTTTTTTGTGCTACTTTGATAGTAACAAAGCATCAATGCTCAAGTGGTCAACAGAGCTACCTTAGAATATTTTTGTTATTAAAAAGGACTGTGCTGTTTAACAGGGTAGTTAGATACCTAGATAAAACATAACAACAATTCACCGTAGAAACAGCTCATTTATGCAACACATTCTGTTACATTATGACATTTTGGAATACAACAGTGCATAAACTACTGTTCGTAGATACATTAAGTTGTGAGTCTTCAAAATCTGATAAACTGTCGTTAAATTTTCCTCATACTCACTTTTTCTTAAACTAAATTTCTGTGATGTGAAAGTTTTCCCATCTTCAGTTGCTTCTTCTTTCCTTGTGGCTGGTATGAGGATGTTATGTTATGGAGCGCATCTGGGCTGATGACATATTTTTGTCAGGCATCATTGTGCTAGCTCATGTACGCCCAGAGGACAAAAGGGAATGAATAGCATTCATTTGTCTAATTAGCATCTAAATGAGCATATTTATACTCCCTGTGGGGTGTTCAACAACAGATAAGGAGTACTCACTTTGCATTTACTTTCCATTCAAAATATAATTATGTTTTCTATGTTTTTGACCATTCACGGAAATCTTCTCTGGTCCTTCGTACGTTGTCTTATTAATTTCTCTACATAAAGCGCTGAATCCTAACAAAGCTAAGTTCATTAAACACTGGAAAAGACAACTTTTACATTGTTCAACAAAAAAAAAAAAATAGTGTGCCAGATATTAGCTAAACTGTTTAATTACTCTAATTCCAGTAATTAATTAATTGAGTTACATTTCATTGTGTCTCAGGAGCGATCAGCTCAATGTGGGCGACTACATCAAGTCAGTCAATGGCATCAACCTGACCAAGCTGCGTCACGACGAGATCATCAGTCTGCTAAAAAACGTAGGCGAGCGCGTCGTACTGGAAGTGGAGTATGAACTGCCTTCACCCGGTAGGAAGTTGAGTATTCTGACTTTTGCCTGACGTGTGGCATGCTCCTGTCAATGTAACCCCAATCTCAGACCTCATGAGTGAATATCATCGTGAAAATGTCTTTGCGTCAGTAAGTCCACTTCAGTTTGTGCATCTATAAGTATACACGGTAATGGAAAATGCATGGCTGCATGTCGGAAGCTGATGCGTATCATTTCTAGATGTTAAAATACTTTCCCCCAATTTCAACAGATACTATCTATAAGTAAGCCTGTTGGTTATTAAAGTATTACTTTTGGCGGACATAAAAAAACATTAGCTTTACGAATTTACCAACATGTGATCCTTAAAACGTCAAGCAATAGTTTTGAAGAATGCAATACCACAATATCAATGATGGACTGATATTTTGCCCAGTGATGCTGTTTACCCACTACTGCATGGGGTGTTTATCCTAAAAGTATTGTTAGTTAACTATGGTTGCAATTCTAATTTAACTCTATTGGTAACGATGGATGGCTAATCATATTTGTTTTCCAAAACAACAGTATCTTTGTGGCACAAGTCGTACTAACTTGAAATATGATTCTAACCATAGGTCATACAGCTTTTAAAATGTTTGTGAATGTTATTTGGAACACCACATCTTTAACTTTTAACCACAGCTTGAGAATTGTAGTTCAATCCAAACAACTTTGTGAATGTTTCAACGGCAAATTGTTGAACTATGTAGGTAACAATGACATTTGCGACCATAGTTGGCAAATAATGACAACAAACTCTGCTTCTAAACACAGGTCAAGAGCTAACCATACAAGTTTTGATTTAGAAAAATAGTACTTTGTAGAACTATGTTGGTAATGTAGTTGAGAGCTGTAGTTCCAGCCACAAAGATTTGTGATGCTGTTTATGAATGTTCTTTCAGGAAACAGCTAATCATAGAACTATGTTGTTCGCTAATGTCAACAAGAAGCTATGCTTCCAATAACAGGATGAGATCTGTAGTTCCAGCCACACAACTTTACGATGATGTTTATGAATGTTCAATGGAACTATGGTTTCAGAAACAGCAAATCAAAGATTTTTTGATTGTAGTTTGCTAATACTAACAGAGCTGTAGCTCCAACCACACAACTTTGCGATGCTGTTTGCTAGTGTTCATTGGAATTATGTTTATTTTTTTTTTCTTCACAGAATAATTTAGTATGGTAGTAATAATGAAAGTAACGAAATACGCTTCTACACAGTAGTTCCAACCACACAGTTTTGTGATGCTGTTTGCGAATGTTTGATGGAACTATGATTTTGGGAAATATGCAAACTATATGGATAATGACTTAACTTTTAACCATAGTTCACTAACAGTGCTTTTGGAAAATACACACCCCACTGACTCATTGGCAGATGTTTGGTCAGTTGGAGATTGTTGTCTGTTTACCCTCTGGTAATCAAAGCAAATCAAAGCTTGTATGAAATCATCCAAGATTGTAAACCTTGTAAACAAATAATGAGCATTTTTGTTTGGTTTTGAATGCATTTTGCAAAATGTGTTGAACATTTTCCAACTATTTCTAGTTCACATTGGCACTGACCAATTAAAAAGAAAATAGAAATGATTGACCTCTTGTTAATATATCATGACTGAAATTGATTATAATGGATTGAGGTGAATGTCTCTCATTGGCTCGGTTTGGCATGTGTTGTGATATATTGCAATCGTTATCTTGTGCATGGCAGATAAATTGTCTGGTTTATAAGCTCAGTGTTTCTGGCTGACCTTCTGCTGAACGTCAGTTTGCATCTGGGTTTATTTATCTGATTGTCCACCAGAACTGGCCATTTGCCCAGTAAAAGGTGCTGATTTAGAGATGCTATTGCCTCTCTCCTGTCTCTGTTGTCCCTCTTAGCGCCAGACAGTACCTCAGGTGTTATTTCCAAGACAATCGAGATCTGTTTGCAGAAAGAAGGCAACAGTTTTGGCTTTGTTATGCGAGGTGAGTCATTTTATTTTATTTATCTGTTTTATTTGTTTTTGCAATATCCCTAAAATTGAATAGTTGTAGATTTAACTACAGCTTTTTAAATATGTGTTATAAAACAGGTGGATGCCATGAGGACTGGCACAGATCTCGTCCTTTGGTGGTAACACACGTCCGACCTGGTGGTCCTGCTGACAGGTAATGCATAACTCATATTCAATTTACTTTTTTTTCCACTGATGCCATTTTGTAAAATGACTCAATAAAATGTGATTTCAAAATGGCCACCATCACTGTTGGCTACCCATGTAATACTGTATAGAATAAAGTTGCCTTTAAAATGTATTTGCCAGATAACCTGCACTGGATATGTTAGCTTAGTAGGCTAATTGATTAGCATGCTCATGGAAAACATAGCTTCGTTTTGTTGGTGATCAACTTTTTAGGTAAATTCTGATTTTAACCAAAGACATGTATAAGTGACTCAGTTCTTGTTGTAGCCATCTTCCATGTTTGGAGCATCAAGAACACACTATTTGCATTTTATCCAAATCCAGAAACTGGGCCAGAGATTTTCCTCAGCTTAGATAGCTAGCTATTATTCTTAGTTTTAGGATTCTCCGTGCTTCTTTTATTAACCACTTTTCACTACTTATATCAGCATCACACAACCTCCCAAAAGAGAAAAATAAATAAACATATGTGTCTGGAGAGTAAAACCTCTTTGATGTCAGAGACAAAGGCTGCCTTGATTGATGGGTGGAAATTGTATACATTGTCTTTCCTGAAGGCCCCCAGATGTTTCATGAAGGAAATATAGTGCAAGTCCTCTTACATGTAGCATTAATCATTAGTGTGGAATATCAAGAGTATTTTAAAGAAGCTAACTACCTAGGAAGAATATTAAGGCATCAACCACACTGCCTTACAAAATACCAAAAATTCATCCAGTATGATGGATGAAGTGAGACCGTTAGGGACTAAATGCTTTACTACTTTAAATATATTAATTTTATGAACTGTTATTAAGGAAACATTTATTATCACATCTGTTCTGTTTAGTATTTTTGATGAACAGAAAATTCCATCTGTACTGTCACTTCTGATAAATTTAATGAATCATTTCTGAATGAAAGTATTCATTTAATAACTCTTACTGACCCCAAACTATTGAATTGTAGTGTACGTTAAATATTTCAGTGATAGTAAAATAGGACTGATCCACATGTGTTCTTGTGCAGGGAAGGGACTCTAAAAGCGGGCGATCGGATCTTAAGTGTGGATGGTGTGGTTTTACACAGTGCCACTCTGAGCGATGCTCTTACAGTACTGACTCAGTGTGGCCAGGAGGCTCTGTTCCAGATCGAGTACGACGTCTCCATCATGGGTGAGTTACTTCAGTTGGACTTCTTTCATATGTTGACAGAATGAAAATTCCCATTAACACGCTATTTGTTTTGTATTTTGTACTTTGAAAGGAAATAACAATTTTATAATTAACAAATTAATTATAAAACACCCCATAGTTATTTATTTATTTATTTATTTATTTTATTATGAAAGTGTGCATGAAAGTTAAATTTTATTACCATGTTATTACTGCATTTACCCTTTTTTATTACATACAAAATGAGAAACTATTTAACTACACATGAGCCAAACAAACAAACACACAAACAAAATATATAATTGTATGTATTTTATAAGAAAATACTATGAATAATCAGTATTAATTCTATTGTAATGAATGGAATTAAATTCATTTGAATTAATAGCTCATAATTAATTGAAAACAGTTTGTGAAGCCTACATATTTATTTATTTATTTTAAAATGCATAAATATTACTCTGAAAAGTTTTCAGACAAAATAAATGTATTTGACTTGTGGTTTTACATTGATGTAAAGCCATAGTTAATTTTACAAAACATTAGTAACACTAGTTGTATTCCCATACATACCCTGGTAATACCCAAGTAAAAAATTGTAAAAATTCAGAAAAATAAATATTTTGGTGGTCTTTTACAAACCATTTACAAAGTTTTGTTTTCCCTACTGAAAAATGTTTTTTTTTTAGAAATGCTGGTTATTTTATGGTTACAACTATTAGTTGTTTATTAACATGCATATTACTAGAATATTAGCTATTTATTAGTGCTAATTAAGCATATATTAATGCCTACATGAGCTTATTCTACATCCCTAATCCTACCCAATACCTAAACTTAACAACTACCGCACTAACTATTAATAAGCAGCAAATTA
>JAUCMR010000056.1:12790559-12819438 GCA_032357425.1 Enteromius argenteus
AGATTTTTATGGTCTGATTGGTTATGGAGATAAACTCATGCATGACAGTGACCATCTCTACTTAAGGGTATCACAGTTACAAGGATTATAATTTATTATGATGGGGAAATCATGAGTATCTTGCATTTTTTACAGCATTTAACAGGGTTTTGTTTTAAAGTACTAGCACACCAAATTTATACCCTATGCATGAAAAAGCGCCTGCTCCAGGACACCATTGTGAATAGAAGTTACATTTTCTGTTTACTATTTATACTTACCATAAACCCAGGCTACAGCAATACATTCAAAGAATGCAACCCATAAAAGGCACACGCCGCTGGCTGCATAGTAGTCAAAGAGTTGAAACACATACATGCCACCCTGAAAAACAGACACAAATAACTATTGAAAAAACGAGTAGGCTCTGGTACATGCTGTAATTGCAATGCCGACACAATAGAGGACTGTTATGAGCAAGGACTGGCTAAACACTTGACTAGTTTTCTTTTGGTAACAAAAACATTTGTTGCACAATTCATTCAGGGGTGACATAAGACATTATGTCACAGAAGAAATGGGACACTGAGTGGCTCAAGCCACAGAATAGTATTCCCAGTCTATCACTGTTCCAGGGGCTTAGCAATCAGGGGCCGAGATTTGAAGGGGGACAAAAAAAATCTTAGATGTGCATTGTCAGACCAGGCCGGATCTCTTAGTATAGCAGTGTGATTCCTCTGTGGAATTCTCACTCCTCAAAGCAGGACAGGACATCCATAAAAAGACATGGAACTGGGAGAGATAAGGCACTGCTGGGAGTGCAGACATCTTCCTTATGGGAGAGAGCTTGGGCAGTAGATCTGGCATGAGTGTGGCGTTCTTGATTACAGGAACTGTGGGTTTGGTTGAGAGCCACACACTATCAAATGACAATGTCAATAAAATCCTAAAAGGAAAACATATGGTGCCTGACCATTCAACTAAGCTGCATTTGATACGCTCTTTATTTAGCCAGGAGAAACCAGCTGGTCAAATTTGTTTGCAATGTGGTAAAGACTAGAATTAGTATGGATTTGGAAAGGGAAATCTTTCTTAAAAGTGTATTTGACCATTGCACTTACCTCGGTGACCATGGTAAGTCCCAACAGGTAGCTCAAAAAACAGACAATAGCTATGAAGATTTCACGCCGATAACCCTTCCTTAGGAAGGATGGATACAGATCCACTAGGGATGTGATCTGCCCTTCCACTTCGACAAACTGGGAAAAGAAAAGCAACACTGATCACAAACTGGTTTCTTGTTTTCCGACTCAAGCTGAAAGAGCAAAGATTTCATATTTTGAGTGAATATACAGTATAAGACGATTAAGAAAGAAGGAAGCTCATGGAACTGAGTTTGTGGCTTTTGGTTCATGATTATTAGCTATATAATAGGAAATAGGTCAGTACAGTCCAGAATCAGCTTGATAGTTGTAACATACTATTATGAAATGTATCTATTACTGTAAGGAGTACTGTACATAGACCACCTTTAATGTTATCCAGCACAGCTGCATGAATATTATTTTAGATACTTAATTTAACAGTCCAAGCGCCACACCTTAGTTTAGTGGACCCTCTGGATGTGGATGGACACTGATTTAGCAGAGTGTTCAGTTTCACTGGGGCTGAGAAATATGATAGTACAGGACTGCTGCATGGGCGATTAGCTGGCAACAAAGTTTTTTTTTTTTTTGCCCTGTTTGTTATCGTGTTTTCTTGTGTACTGTGGCTTAATTTGTTACAGTGATCCGTTGTTGGATTTACAGAGCTTTTAAAATTGTATTTAACCTACTGAGCTTTAATTGTTAGCTAAGAAATTAGCTTTAGCCATTAGCCAGTTCATTCCCAAAATGTTTTCTGAAATGTCCACAGACTGGGTTGAACATTAGCATCTGGATGTATGCAATTACTACTCTGTAAACTAACGGTACTCAAGCTGTTTAGCATGTGATACTCACCTGACTGTCGAGGCCCAACAGCAGAAGCATAATGAAGAAAAGAATTGCCCAAAATGTAGGAAGTGGCATCATAGACACAGCTTTAGGGTAAGCAATGAAGGCCAAGCCAGGACCTATTGGGAAGAGAACAGAGGGGGGGTGGGGAAGTGGAGAAAGTATAATTAGCAATGCTAGCAATTTGCACACTTTGATCTATGCCGGTGTGGTGCGTTTCATTGTCGGCACAGACCAAAAGGAGACATGAAAGAAAAATTGAGCGAATATCTACATGACAAAGCGACAAGCCAGGCAAAATTACTGCCAGTGGTTCGTTGATAAACAGTCCAATGACTGTTTCAGTGCATCTTCTTGCGAAATTAGCATCTTGAAATTAGCTTCGGCTGTTTCGAAATCTATAAAGTGTTTCATGAGCGGGGTGATATTTCCCCTGTGTAATACTACATCTTCCATATTCAACACTGCAAAGAACAACTTCAGAGGTAATATGCAAACATCTCCATTTGCTACTGCAACATAAATGTAGGATCCAATCTGTTCAAGAGGTTAGATGCAAAAACAAGCACAACACATACAGTATATAATAAAACCAAACAAATTAAAACAAAGACCAGCATAGCATAATGTCAAAGTACAATAAAATGCACTTTCCGCAGAGTCAGGTTGATGCATCTATGACTGACCTCCCCAAAATGTACTTCTCTTTTGCAAAAAAAGCGCCTTTTAGCTTCTTGGCATTTGTGATGTTTAGAAATCTATCCAACCAAATAATCCTGAAAGACTCCCTGATAAGGATCCTGTGGCTCCATACAAACCTAATTGTGCCGATATGCACGGAAGTTCAAGTAAAGTTTAGGTTTGTGTCTTATAAACAAAGTGATAAAGATGTATGTTTTGTGCACCTCTCATGAGCCAGACATACTTAGACCAAAGTCTCCACAGAGGAGGGCCAAAGCATGAACAGTGAAGAAGACTAGACATTTGGAAAACTTAAGCTTAAAAAGCAGCCTTTACATCAACTGATCTCTTTCACCATGAGACTTACTGAAGATGAACCTGAACCACAGGTCTAAAAGCAGCGTAAAGGACAAAGAGCCATTTTGAGAAACATCTGATATGTACTAGATGGTCAAAAGTATGTAGACACTAGAACATTTCACCCATGTGTACTTGCTGAACATTTACTTTCAAAATCATGAGCATTACAAATAAGCTTCCTCCCTTCTTGGAAGGCATTTCAGTAGATGTTTGACTGAGGTCTGGCTCACAGTTGATGTTTCAGTACATCCAAAAAGTGCACAATGGTGTTCAGGTCTGAGCTTCTTCCACAAGAGTCTTAGTAAACCATTCTGCATGATTGCATACTTCACTGTAGGCACCGGCTTGTACAATAAGTAAAGGGTGTGGCTAAAATAGCCAAACCAACCAAACAGATGCAAGTGTCAACATACTTTTGGCCATGTAGTGTGTCCAGGGTAGAAAAAGTAACCAATAGAAAGTGACGTGGCAAGCTTAGTCAAACTGTATCGAGTTCTCAAGGACTTAAACCCAAAGTCTCCAAAAGCATGTTGTAAGTTGCCTCTATCCTGAACTTGGCACAAGATGCTTCTTGATTAGGGTCACCAGTGGAAACTGTCTTGAACAGCAGTCATTGCAAAAAAGTAGATTCTTCGCCATTAGTGGACTAGGACCTAATGTTCCCAGTGGCTCCAAGAATGCACTTTCCGTACATTTCTACAGTTGATTCCAATCGAATTCCGCTTTCCACCAAGAGACCTTCTACATTTCTTATTTATTATGTTTTTTATCTGATGATGACGAAGGTTCCAAATTTTAGGCTCTCTTTTTAGTCCTAGGTCCTGGAAGTAGTTTTACTGGCTCCGAATGGTTTACAGACGTCGATTTTTGCCGCTACTACAGGGTTGACCAAACTTTTTTGGTGTTATTTGCAGCAGCAGTGCCCACCATCACTGCTGCTTGACCCTCGTACCTGACTCTGCCACATCGGCTATGTCCACCCCTTGCTCTTGTGCCATGAAGCCCAGGACGGAAAATATTGCGAAGCCAGACACAAAACTGGTAGCGCTGTTCAGGCCTCCCAGCAGCAAACAGTCCCTATGTCACACATATGTCATGGAGTTTGTTAATTAACACAAAGGTACCCTACGTTCCCACTTTGCCCGTTCACTGGACTAAGCCCCCCCTCCCGCCCCCGGGACGTTGAAACACACCTGTAGCAGTTGTATTTGTACTTGTTGTAGCTTCCCAGTGACGTCATGGCTCCAAGACAGATGGCGTAAGAGAAGAAAATCTGTGTCCCTGCATCGATCCACACCTAGACACAAGACGCCAAACCATTTGCTGACTGACAACATGAATTCAGCAAACTCAAATATTTGCATGTGTTTAGCCTCTTATAGGTCCTCCAGAACTGGATACATCATGAAGGACTAACATAAATTGTTTCAACAACTTCATGTCATGTTTAGATTTGTAGCTTTCTAAATGAGGCCATCGTGAGCTTTTTTATGTCGACTCTTTTGCATATCTTGGGTTTCTCTCTGTAAACTGTACATCCGAAGTTTATTCTGGGTTTAAGTTGCAAAGGGTCAATGGTGTACATTATGTCGACAAGTGTAAACAGCACTTTTCTTGCTGAAAAGTCCAAGATGGCTGATTTATAATAGTTAGTGCTAATTTAGTAGCTATACAACTGGTGGGATAACACAGACAAGTTGTTCACCAGCAAAACCATAGTTTTGCAAGTAGATGAACCTACAGTGGGTCTTTTAGTTGCAGCTAGTTGACTAAGGTTGTCTTGCTTGTTAAGCTAGTTCATTTAAAAATAAGCTGATAGCCATAGAAACCAAAATGGTGTGAAATCATGTTTTTGTTGGTAGGTAATCTTATAAAACCTTTTGTAATAGCTATGAGATCTTACCTCTGGGTCTCCAAGGCGAGTCACATTTGGGTACAGATAAAATTTGATGCCCTCGGCTGCCCCAGGAAGAGTGACACCCCGTACAAGTAGAACAATTAACATGACAAATGGGAATGTTGCCGTGACGTACACAACCTAAGCAGAAAAGCCAAGAACAATGAGGTTAAATTTAATGCTACGGTTGTATTAAAACCCACAAACTTAGTACAGTTGGTTATTTGACAATTTAGAAAACTAAAGCAGAGCTTTTTCACAGGGTCTTTAAAAGATTTGTCATACTTTCCAGCATTCTGAGATGACATTCTGTCAAAAACGTTTCCAAGGCTAACATGCAATTTACAGCTTAACATCACTGACAGTTTTATATTGGCTTTAGTGGATATTCTTTCTGGTCAGCTGTTTTCCTCCCATCATGTAATGTTTAGCTTGGCTAGAAATGTTATTTTGACCACAATGCTGAAAACTACACCAAAACATTAAGTACATTTTAAAACTGAAAAATTGTATGAAAAATATGCAGACAGTCACAAAAAAATAAAAATAGATAATGTAACATAATTTGTCATATGCCACCTTTAATGGAGCTCAGTCACATGTTTTCAAGATAAAATGGCTTCAAGTGAAGAGCAACGTGAGCATTTTCAAGGCTTTTTATCTTTAATCAATTTCCTAATATACTAAAATCCAAACACCATCTTGTTTTTAGGGCGGCATGAACCAGCCTTCATTGCATTAATAAGTCCATCCTAAAGTGGCTATTGCTAGAATTGCTATCCAGCAACATATTCTGACAGTGTCTTGGCCTGAACCATGATAAGGTTCACAAGTGCATGCTCAAGGGAAACTTGTGCCCAAGTCAAGAAGTGGTGTCTGTTGACTGACTTTACGGTCTCTATTAGGAAGGAGGTGTGCTATAGTTACTATTGCTGCCAATAACCAGGGAACTTCTGTTATGTTTATGTTGACAACACTGACTAACTACTAAACTGTGATTAGTAGCTTTTAAATTATCTGACTGAAGTTGAAAGAATGTGTGTAATGCAACCAAGCTCACCTTCCCAGTGGACTTAACGCCTTTCCAGATGCAGAAGAAACAGATGACCCACACAGCGAGCAGACACAGAGCCAGTTCCCACTTAATGTGACCCACATGCTCTATACCATCTGAGATGCTGAGGACATTTCGCCTGTGGTGGAAAGAATGTTTGCTGGTGAGACACTCTAAAGCCCTTGAGGGTGTTTAAGGAGCTACCATTTAAATAATCAGAGATGATGTTTAATCTGCTTTGACAGAAGAGTTCTCTATAGAGCAGGCGTGCCCTAGAGGGCCGGGGTCCTGCAGAATTTAGTTCCAATTTGCCTCAACACACCTGCCTAGAAGTTTCTAGTATGCCTAATAAGACATTGATTAGATGGTTTGGGTGTCTTTAATTAGGGTTGAAGCTAGACTCTGCAGGACTCCAGTACCGAGTTTGGACACTCCTGCTATAGAGGAAGATGTGTATAAGTACAAATCATTACAAGCAGCCAGTCATCATATGGCAGGTGTAGCCAACTAGCTTCTGGGGTCTAACTGTGGGTCTCATGAATAACCTTAATATATATTATAAAGTATGTTGAAGACGTCATAAAACGTTATTTACAATGAAAACATCACTATGAGGGTAAACAAGCTCCAGAGTGTTTGCTTCATCACCCCACAACGTCTTCTCAACATGGATGGATTTGGATGGCTTTCAAAGTATGCCACAATATTGTACTCAAGTAACGTGTACTTACTCCCAGAACTCAGTGACGGGGGAAGTGAAGTTAGTGGCGTTCACAGCCCCCCAGAGTGTCTTGTTCCTGCGGAGGGTATCCTCCACACAATTTTCTGTGTTCCATTTGTTATTGCAGCTTGCCCAGGGAAGCTCTGGCTGAAAGCACTGGAACAGGTAGTACAAGCCCCAGGCCAGAATCACAATGTAGTAGATGTTCAGCAGAGAAACGATCACTATGGAAGCATACCCAATACCTGTACAAAGAGAGGAATGATGGCATTAAGCCAGTGGCAATCTTGACTGACTCAGCACATGGTAGTTGTGCAAAGTGTTTGTGATTTGTTACTACAATCTTAATGAACACAATGAAAGGAGTTGTGCTCCAGTGGAGCGTGAGAATGGATAAATAAATGACAAACTTCCATGCAACCTTCTTGTGCTTTCTGTATAAACATGGAATAAACTTGTTCAGAGTTGGAGGCAAGTGATGCAAGACATTGGTTCAGAGCTTGAGCTGTGTAAATCAATGTTGGCCAGGTTGACTGGAAAGCAAAACAGACCAAAGCTGTCACCTCATTCACTGGCAGAGGGATGTGGGTAATTCAGCAGTGTGCATGTAATGATTGCTCACTGGTAAACTCTGTTTAAATAAGTAATGAATGTGTGGTCAGAAGACATTTTTGTGAGCTTTGATATACGTTTTGTTATATAAAGAGATATTTTGGTGGAAATGTGTTTCTTTTTTTCCCAATTAGTCATGTACTCTGGGTTTTGGTCCCTTTCTTTAGGTTACAATGGTGATTGTTGTTTTTTTTTTTTTTTATGAGACTTGAACCAGCAACTTCCTGATCTCTAGATCTAGCTTTAGTCACTACACCACAGAAGTTGAAGATATGTCCAATTATACAAGCTACTGTTCATGAGCAGCTGCCCTTCTTGCCCTTCTCAGCTGTTGATGCTACCTTGTCTCTGCTACTAGCCAGGCTGAAAATAAAACTACTACAAGTCCCTAGAGTAGTAAGAAGACAGACTGCAATTAACAGACTGCTGACATTAAAATACACCAACGGTGACTACTTAAGGACTATTCGAGATGTGGCAAAGACATGTTTATCCATGTAGAAATAATCTATTACATATCACTCTTAGTGCATATCAACATTTCCAAATAAAAGTGTCAAATTTAAGAGCACTGTCAATACAGTTTACTTCTTTGCTCTACATGAATATCGCCATAGGAATTAACAGATGGAGCCATGATTAAATACTAGCACATAATGAGTACTGTATTGGTTAATGCAATTTTATAAATTAATTATAGATTTAATACAAATAAAAATGAACTAACTTAACCTTTTTTAATATAATACTTATTAGTGGCTCTGAGAAGTGAGGAAGATGGGGTAACCACTAACTGGTAATTTTTGTAAATATACATATTTCCTATCAGACACTTAACATGAAACCTTTAAATCTTGCACAGTCTATCTTCAGATACAGCTGGTGGTATCTGTGACACACCTCCCACTCTGTGTCCTTATCAAGGGGTCAGAGTGCTTGGCATGGCCACATTTGCCCCTGCTGGTAGATAATGTAACTACACCTAAACTGGCAGCATTGCACTTCGTCGATAGCCATTATATTTCATTTTAATCTCTGGTAAAGGAAATATTAGATAAAAAAACTCACCTGTAAAAATGGGGCAAAGTTTTTCCCAACAGGTGATTCCTCCCTCAGAGGTGAACTGACCGAGTGCCACCTCCAGGAAGAATACAGGCAGTCCTCCACCAAACAGGAAGATGAAGTATGGGATGAGAAAAGCACCTAGATGGAGCAATTATTGTATCCTATTAAATGCGAGGAGTTCATCCAGTGCAGTATAAGGCTTTGACACTTGCTCTCATACTTTTTCTTTATCTCTGTTGTGTTACGACAATTACATGCTGTTGACTCAATGCAAGGGAAAATCTAAGCGTACTTTATAAAAAGCTACTGTAAATGGAATGTGTTTAATGTGTTATCTAATTAAAAGTTAGTGCATGGTTGATGTTGATCTGACAGTGTATTAATTATTAAGCCTTAAAGAGACATGCTCAAAGATAAATGTTGTTCCAAATGTGTTGCATTATTCAGTGAAACAGAAAAGACTTTTCATAATGTGCAATATTCTGTCTTGGATAGTGATGTATCGGTCAAACTTCAAAAAAAAGCACCATAAATGTAGTCTATAGAGTTTTGTTTGTCAAACAGACTTCACATTATTCACTCTCAAATCGTATGTGCATGTGTTTTTAATTAAAAATGTGTTGTATGACATGAGTTTTCATATAGCTTTAAAAAAAACCTTTATGGTGCTTTTTAAACATTTATAAAGTTTGACAGTTTAATAAATCTCTTGTGCTCGATGGAAAAAGAGCAGTTTCTAAACATCTCCATGTGTGTCCTACAGAACAAGATTATCATTTGAGTTTGAAATATGATGGTGAGTAAATGATGACATAATTTTTATTTCGAATGAATTTATCCAATTAATAATCTTTGGCGTAGACTCAAGAAATGAGGTCAAGAAATTCAATTTTTATCACTGTCACAATGGTGTTCAAAGTCCAAAAGTAACAACAAATCTGCTCACCTCCGCCATTTTTGTAGCAGAGGTACGGGAACCGCCAGACGTTGCCTAAACCAACAAAGCCCCCGGCGACTGACAGAAGAAAGTCAAGCTTGCTAGCCCACTTTTCTCTTTGGGGGTGTTTCCCCTCAGCTTCATCCTCCGGCCTCGTGCCTGGGCTCTTTCCCGGGGAGGGTTTCAGAATGTCTTTGTGGAAGTCCTTTAGACACTGAAGTTTCTCCTTCTGGGCCATGCTAAAAAGAAAACAAGGAGTCAGAACTCTTCACAAAATTCCAACGGCCTTAGGTTCAGACATCAACATTTTCTCTGTTAAATTTAACCATTTATAAGTAGGCCAAATACAAAGAGTTGATTTAGTGCAGCAGCTTTTTCAGGTTTGAGAAATGTTCACATGAGAATATAACATGACTGTTAACGTAATGTCAACTGTCAACCAATGATAAAAAGTAATGGCAACTTTTTGTGGTTTGAACACAGGAAATTTTCTGGTATGGCAACTTAAAAGCAAGTGTCATGATACTTGGTACAATAAGTTAGCTATGACCAATAGAACATTAAACCTTATCATAAAACTGATAAGCTTCATCGCTTTCTTTGTTGCTCGTGAAGTGTGTCTTTAGACAACATGAAAGGGTAACAACCAGAAACCACACAGGCGATGAGTAAGATAACACATCAGCACTTAACAACAACTAGTCAGCATAAAATCAAAATGGACCCTCTTTAGTTTCCTAAAACATGTCACTGGCCTTGTTTTTTTATTATTTGTACATTATAAACCTAGTAACACATTATTTTGTTTTGTCAAAGTTAATCCATACTATAAAAATTGTACTTAATATCACTGGAAATGCCATTTTCACAATCTATTCACTTCCTCATGGATAAAATAACCATTTCACTCAGAAATGCATCACATTGTGGCCCACGAGGAAACCTGAACGCATTCACGCACATAAACTAAATCCAATTTAATGAAAAGGCCGGCACTGCAGTTTCGATGCAGAACTGGTATGTGTTCATCTTGCCCATGTCCCTTTAAGTAACACAGTGTTTACCCTGTCGGGATTCTATTCAAGGATGAAGTAATTATGTCAGGCTTGGCGTCTTCTGTTTCAAAGCACGAGCCAAACTTGCCATGGAGCCCCTAAGATGAATCCCAGAGAGTAAGATACCAAAGTCAGCTCCAACATCCCTACCCGTTCCAGACTCCCTTACAGCTTGGCAACGCTTGAACAAACTATAGCCCCACTGTGAGGCCGGTTTCTTCAACACAAGCCTGCTTTTTTCCCCTGCTCTCAAGGAGACGGAAGAAGAGGGAGGAAAAATCTTCGGTGTGTTTGACAATCAATAAAAAGACACATATTCTCTTTTCCGTTGCTTAACTAAACATGCGACGTAATAAACATGCTAACTAGTGTGGCAGCATGCCAGGACTCAAGTTCTTTCAAATTTACTTTCCGGAGGCCTTTTACTGCAAAATAATTCAAGTGTTATTTTGACACTACATGGTTCCCTCTGAATTGTTGATCCTCTGTTATATTTTCGAATTTAGTGCAGAATCTTTCACCTGGCAACAAGAGAAGGTCTAGAAACTTCAGGAAATTGCGTTTATTCTCTTTAGGTAGGTTAAATCTGTATATTTCAAAGGCTTAGGAGCTCGCTACAACTCAAACACGTTCTGTTACATAACTACAGCGAAATCCTCCAGACACTTTCCATTTCCACTCAAAGCACTGTGGTGACAAACTTTACTGGCCGAGAGTCAAAGAAAGCAAACAAGTTGGCTAGGAAACGCAACTAGTTGGTGCCTTGTTGCAATGCCATTTTTGCCCACGAGTAGACAATAATCATTTAATCGTCAATAAATTACTTAGAAGTTTTTAATATTCAACATGACAAACTCCATCAAAGACTCATCTTTAACCTTATTGCTCAAACGTGTCCCCTCTCCCATTACCCACAAACATTCCGCCTTTCACTTACATTTCTTTCATGGCTGAATCCAATTGGTTTGTGTTGTTCTCTCAGCAGACACCATACCTCTGACCGCACTGCCCTAATCTCTCCAGGGCTCAGTGTAAGCTGAGGTGACACCACGACCCGCCCACAGACTAAGACAATTAAAAGCAATCAGTAGATTGGTCGCAGCTTTGGAGCAGCAGATAACCCGAGCGGCATGGTAAATTTCCACTCCCCAGAAGCATCAGAGGTCTATCTGAAACTATTTATCTTTGCATGTGCTGCGTCCACTTGTGGCAACCCGAGCTGTAGACGCGACAAACAAGAGCATGTGGATGGCAATCCACACCTCTTTTGCGTTTCACTTGAACAGCTGATGGTTTCCAGGCTCCTGCCATTAATAGCTTTTCTTTTCAAGACAAGTAGCTTAGCTTAACATACTTTGACGTGTAGTCAAAGAACAATAAAATCCCTTTTTGTTAAGTGGTTTTAAGTCAGAGCACAATATTTGACTGTCTGACAAGTCTGACTTAGATTCAGGTCAGCAGCGAAGCAAAGACAAGGCCCATTGCATTTGCATAGGGCTAAATGTGACGAGTAACAAAAGCCTATTGTAAGACTTGTTTCCCTCAGCCTTTTGCATTTGGCAGCACAGCCATGATGAAGGGACAATGGCGATTTGTGCTCACAGGACCATTTCTATGAATTTTGGAACAGGCAGTTTGTTCAAAAATACGGAACAAAAAGGATCCACTAGCATTTTTTGCCCTTTTAGCGCACAGTATTGGAATGCTGCAAAAATCGTGACACATGGCAGCCTACTTTGGGACACTGACTAGGCCTGTTTGATTCTCAAGTAGAAACAATAGACTTCAATCGCACCTTCAATAGAAGGTGGAGCAGCTTCACTGTTGAATCCAGAATCAGTCGCCTCCAAGAAGCTCCTAATTGGACATGATTTATTTTTCCTCATCTATAGGTCACGCAGCCTGTGGCCAACAGGGATTTGTTGGGCCATCAACTGGATTGCTACATAGTCCCAACTATCGAGGGAGACTTCAGGTCTGGAGTCGGCACGAGGCACTTGGCTCATTACATAACCATCCCTATTTTAGAAACATGTACATTTCCTGAGTGCTCTCACATTAAATTCCTTCCTTTCCGCACTTGTTCCACCACATAAACGGAGTCCGGAGCATTAGAAGCACACTCTTATCCATTTATGTAAACCTCACAGTGTAGCAACGATGCATGAAACTGAAGTCATGAACATTAAAGTCAAGTGTTGACAGCAGAGTGTGATCCACTTGTACATAATCTATGACGTGATGCATTGTGCTTTCATGCACTGCCTAGCCAATGTGAATCAAACTGGATCACTGGGTATTATGAGGTCCGCATTTGCATTCTGCTGCAGTGCCATGGTCATGGTGGGACATTTATTAGGTGGTCCCACTCTGGTCTTTTTGATGCCAAGACCTCTTTGCGAGGTAATTATTATGCATTTTAATATATGATTTTTTCTCTTTTATATTTTTTTAATATATATTCCAAAGTTCTCACTTGTGGACCCACGGGGGTACTTTTACTCAAAACCCTTAGACTTTAGTAGACTTTGCAAAGAACAAATCTAAGACAGTGGATTCAGAGTCAGTGTGTCGGTTATGAAATATAAATGAGAGAGGATCTAAGTAATGGTGTCAATTCTTTGAGAATAATTCAGAGTTAAGCATCAGTATAATTGAACAACCTAAGCTAGTGTTTAATAATTCAAGTTTACACACTGTTGGCTCTTCACTGTTGCACTACATGCATTGAAGAAAAATATTGCTATTGACATTGTTGCAAAGGACTTCATCTGTTTCTAAAGTACACGGTTTATTATCATAACCATTAATGTGATCATTTTGACTTTTTAATTTGTCCTGTAATCAAAAACCATAAATCATCCACCGGAGGATTATGCCATAAATCTAGTCAACTGGTCTGACTTGTCAGTATACAGTAGCCAGACCAGATCGGATTTCTGTCAAAGGTCTCCAGTGTCCACCAAGAACTTTTACCCTTGTATATTTATGATTCCGCAAATGCCATGTTTATTCAAGGGGGATATTTGTCGCCTGACCAAAACAACAAGTGGAAAGCTGAAGACACTTTTATAAAAGAGAGAGATAGAGTCAAAAATCCAAATACATGCTCGATGCATTTTTATGGGTGGCAAATTTGGGTACAGGGACTGTTGCATGTCATTAAAAAAAATTAAAAGTGGTAAAAAATAAAAATATATATATATTTAAAAGCGAACCGGGTCAATGAACTGCATTAAGAAAGTGTTTCTTCTCTGGTATCTGTCCTCTTTTTCATATTGTTAATTTTTTAGGAAACTGTACTGAATACAACATTTGCATTATTCAGCCTGCTCAATGGGAAATTTGCCTCAGAAGAAAAAAAAACAAAAAACTGGAAAAGTTCAAAGTCTAAAGTGGCAAACTAAATTCTGGGCAGAGCTGTTTTGTTGGCAGTCATGACACAGTATTGCCTTTGTTAACAAGTCTTACTTTTTATTGACATCAATTAAAAAGCAGCTGATAGGCTTATATATTTGCAGTTTTCTTTTATGGCACACTAAGATATAGACAGCACGCTGAATAACATTTTAGCTCTTTTCGCCCTCACTAAATGGCAAAATGGCATCTGTCCCAAATGCATTGTGGCTGTTACCCTTATCGGTGTACTAGGTATTCAAGCTGGCGTGTGCGCAGAAACCTAAACTCTGTATCCTGTATTGTGTTTGTTTGAGCAAGTGAGCTGCCTGACTTCCGCATAACCCAAAGTAGACTTCTAGATGAGGTGAACCTGTTTGCGAGACAGCTTCATTAGATGCTGGCTCGAACTAAAAGCTGTTGTATGTGGCCGGTTCGCAGCCTCTCGTTGCTTGGCATCGCGTTTCTAATAAAGCGTGTCAAGTTAAATGCAATATTGTTAGGAGCCGTTCACACAGTGAACGCACGTGTCTCGATACGTTTTTTAAGAGTGGGAACGGCGTTTTTAGAACCGAGGAACTAAAAGCAAGACGCCGACAACATTCTCAGAAGCGTCTCATTAGTGCGTCTAACGAGTGTTTAAACGGAAAAACATTCATCGTCTATCTAAACGCTTTTAAACGCCCTCAAGTTGCTTTCAGTTCCTCTTCGTTTCGCTTTTTTCGTTCGCAGGAACGCGTCCTCGCGTGAACCGTCGCCAAAGACGCGTACAAGACCAACGTCACCAAACCAACATCCGATGACTTCGAGGAGGCGAATCAGTATCGCAAACTTTCGCGAAACGTTACCGTTTTTCATCAGAACGCATCCAACAGGTTGTTGACGCACCGTTCCGGACGCATCTTAAATGCTATTAAATGTATTTCAGCCGCTTGACGCTTGTACCTCCGTTCAGACCGGTGTTTTTAAAGCCCTCAATGATACATGTTTCATCGAGGGACGTCGAGCTGTCTATTCTTAACTCCATGCAGTCAGCACTCAGTTATATTTGTCTAGAGTGGGAGTGTAAGAAACTCAATGACAAGTGACAGCATCAACACAAACGCTTTGAGCAGCACAGAACTGCTCCTTATGGACCACCAGTTTAAAAGCCTGTCAAATCACCATGACTCAGAAAACCAAAACAATGCATTCTGTTACTATCTTTATTATACATCACATGGCTATATCACCGAAGCTTGCGTTAAAGTAGCCTAATGGCATTAGACAGAATCTTCGAAATAAACTGTTCAAGTACTTCCTGGATCCCTGAACAAACTCTTTTCAGCATGTGTGACAAGCTGCGTAATGTTAGGTGATGTTGTGAAAAAAGGGTTTAAAAGATTCTGAAAACGTTGTGAATTCAGGAAAAATTCAGATAAAACATCCGCGCGTGATACTAAAACCCAGAGCAAACATGAGATATAACGTTACCTTTAATGTTTATCTCCTTTAAATCCTTGGAAACGTTCTTGTCCCTTCTGTATTGTGCGACGGCTCGGTGCTGAATAACAGCGCTAGCGGTAAATTTAGTTTATGAGCTTTTTTTCCTGACCTTTGTCTCTCAACATGGGTGACCATTAGACATCAGTTGTGGAAAAACACCGGCCTGCCTCCCGTCCGCAGCAGTAGCGCGTCTTCTTAAAGCGCCCGCTTCCTGGGTTCAGAAAAGCGCGCCTCCAACGCGCATCACTGCCGCGGCGCACCGTCTCGCTCCTCAACAGCGCCACCACTGGCCCATGTGTGTGCAAGCACTGCTGGGTCAATACTTGTGCTTCCATACAGTAGTCTTAGTGTATGAGAAATAAGCGAAATTTCAGTGAAATACGTAACTGAATGCCAGGGTGCTTCCTCTTTAGCTCATCTGGTGGATCGCTTCACAGGCAGCTCTTACAGTGTGAGTCCTGCCAAAGACGTGAGTGACACTGATAGGTAAGAGGAACCATCGCAGCACCTCAGGCCCTTTGAGCTGGACAGCCTTTACCTGAACCTCAGACGAGAACATCTCCAATTTTAATATCAGCTGTCTGAATAAGTGGGCCAGTGGTAACTGTAAACCTCCAGAGAGTCAGATTCAGCTGCTTTTGGAAAGTGCCATGCAGAAAGAGTTGGTTTATACACTTTAATATTTGATGTAAGGACAGCACAGGTACTTTTGTAAGTGAAACCGGTTTTCAGTTTTTGCTGCCTCCAACTAGGAAGATATAAAGTAACAATATATTGAAGAATAACGACTGCTTTGCTGAATGTTTACTCACCCTCAAGTCATCCAAGATGTAGATGAGTTTGTTGCTTTGTCAGATTTGGAGAAATGTAGCATTATGTCACTTCCTCACCCATTTATCCTCTGTAGTGAATGGGTGCCGTCAGAAGGAGAGTCTAAAAAGCAGATAAAAACATCACAATAATCCACAAGTACATTCAAGCAACTCCAGTACATCCACTAATGTTTTGTTACAAACGAACACATTTTAAACTACAAACAGGCTTAAAAAAGTGGCCTCATCTGAATCAGGAGCAAAATATACACAAATCAGCTAAATTTATGAGCTAAAATATTAAACTGGTAAACTTTTTACATATTTGTTTTACCCACAATTAGAATGACATTAAATATGAAAATATGAAGAAAAATAAAATATTTTTTAAATATATTAAAATGTTATTGCATAGCATTTTTCACTATTAATGTCATTCCAGAGCAGTTTTACATTTGCTAAGTTCGTAAACCCTAAGAAAAAAAAACCCTAAACCAGTTTCTCATACTGTGGCATGCTGGGTCGCCACTTGTTGTGCAAAGTAAAATCTGGATTCCGAAGAAACAGCATTTGAGAATCATATCTGAAATGATTGAGGATGGAATTAAAGTAGAGTTTTACAGGCTATAAAAGCTTGTAAATCTAAAATTTCACAAGATGAATCATAATTTAGCTAAAATGCACAGCCATGCCAAGTGGTTTTAATATTGTTTGTGTACATCTGCTTCTCAGCGGGGGAAAAAACTAGTACAACCCCAAATTGACAGTAAACAACTCAATGGTTGACTTGGTGTTCTGCCTCTGCATGTGCAGCTAGTCTTGCTGCGGTTGTTGTGATTACGGCTCTTGCTTTGGCCCATGTTTACACCAGATTGACTGAATTAAGATGCTACCCACACCAATATAAAGCATTATTTTGCTGTGTATCAAAACAGCGTCTAGCGTCCGACTAAAGTTTCAGTAATTTTCCACCACTCCTCACTTCTCATTTGATCACAAGATCACTTCTTTCCTTTCACAATTGTGTCACAACAGCAGTCTTGCGCACCCCGGTGCCTCAGGTGATCAAAATAATGCAACAGCTGTCAGTCACCTCGAGCGCATCTGCTTGCAATGCAAACATGCTGTGTGAATGTTTTTGCATGCTTTTAGTGCTTTGCAGATCAGGTCAGAATCTCTTTAAGTCAATTCAATCAGATGTTTTGGGCGTCATTTCGGGTACATTGAACATAAACTACAAAACCAGACATTACGTGTATTAGACATATATACATGGGCATGTACAAAAAGCTGATATTTAACATATGGGCAACTACATGGCAAATCATTTATAAAACAAACTAAAAAGCAATGGACCTAAATTTGAGCCTTGAGGTGAACCCATTTTATTCCTATATATGTGCTGTCAAACAATTAATCGTGATTAATCGCATCCAAAACAACAGTTTTGTTCACTTAATATATGTGTGTGTGCACTGAATATATTTATTATGTATTTATAAATACAAACACATGCATGTGTCTATTAAAAAAAAAATTATATATATATATATATATACATACACACACATACACACACAAATACATGTAATAAATGAAGATAATATCACACGTAACATATCACACATTATTTATAAAATAACTTTTTATTTATCATTTGACGGCACTAATATATAGGCCTATATTTATATATATATATATTTAAGAGGGTATTTTTAGTATTCTCTCAATGTCAAATATTTTCGTATTTGAAAAAAATTGCATTTAAAATCTATTTGTTTTCTAAGGTATTTAGAGAAAGAAATAAATTTAATATATACAGTTTTTATTCAGTATTTCAAACTCAAGATTGTATTCATAAAGCAGACATAGTAAAAACTCTAATTCAATTTCAAGGCAATTTCAGGAAAAATAAAACATATGAAGTATAGTATTATGTGTGAGAATATAATATGTATTCTCTTAATGGATAAAATTGGTATTCCTGGAGACGGTTATCATCAATGGACATGAAATGTACCCTAAATTATAGAATGACCATAAAAGCCCGTGTGGCTTTTTATGTTGCATTTTATGTAAACCAAAACTATATGAATTTCTGTACAGACAATCCAGTGGTTTTGCAAATAATCGATTAAGATTAATCAACACAACAATAATAATGTAAGAATGTTTTTACACAAAATCTATAATAAAAAGTACAATAAGATTTAAAAAGTATTTTACAGAAAATCTAATGCAGTTATTTAAACACACAAATAAAAATGTTTACTGTCAAAACCTACTGTATGTTGTCTTGTTAAACAGAATATAGGTTTAAATCCCAAATTATCTGGAAATTCTAATTAAAGACTTAAACATACATGTGTATACTCCCATTAAATATAACGTATCACAATATATGGCAAACTCACTTGCAGATTACTAATTAGCATACTTAGCAACCTGTAGCATTGCTACATTTTTGGCTTATTGAATTCTAAAGTACACAGTGAAAATCTAATAGACTTCTTGTAGCACTTCTTGGCTGAAGTGAAAAGTCCTACAGCGGTGGTGTTTTTAGCAGAAAGAGGATCTCCAGAGAGTGTCTGAAACATGTGAACGCTTGTCTGTTTGCCTAAACTGCTCAGTAGTTTTCCACTGTCTGCAGAGGAAGTTGAAAAGAGGAAGTCAAACGCTTGTCTTCAAACATGTTTACATGATAGTCATTTAGCAGTTTCGCTATTTTTTTTTTCTTATCGACGTGAGCTTTCACACATTCATTCTCCGAAGAACCTCTTAACGTTTCGACAGCAGAACAATTCCTCACGTTCGCAGCCAAAGAAAAGACGAGGAAAGAAAAACAACGACAACAAAGAAAACATTTCCTTTTCCAAAACAAATTTTTATTTCCTGTCCGACTGCTTTGTAGAAAGATGAAAGTGTTATGTGATAGCGGTGATTACGCCCACTGTTTCCTCACAAGTTTCTGCAGCATTAAGAGGTCTGATAATAACCCACTAGACTCAGTAGTGTAAAGAGATGCAGGTATGTCTGACACAGGATGCTGCTTCATCGTTCAGAAGAAGAAATCGAAGCACAATATGACTGGTGAAGGTTGCCAGATTTTTTAAAAGTAAACATTTTTAGTCTAGTTTACAGTGTGAATACTAACCACAACACAGCTAAACTATGGGCTGAAGTTGTCCTTAAATGGTAACCTCGCAATTTAGCCATCGTTCCTAAAACCATTCGTACGTAAATTACCGCAAAGATGCTGTGATTCTGTGGGGTTTTCTTTTATTTCACACATAAAAAAGTTGTTTTGCAATAGATTCAATGCTATCATTTTAAGAACAATTCTATAGTCAAAAAAAAATCATTGCAACTATTTACACAAAATGTTTTTTATGAGGGATTTTTTATGCAAGCATGATCTTAAAATAAGTAAATAAATAGATAAAAACATGCAATGTAACGAATGTAACGTAAAAAAAAATATTCCAGGCAACAGTTTGATTACATTGATTTTTAAGAGCAATTTTATAATCTATCGTTTGTATTCAATGCAATTCAAGGCAATTTATGCAAGCATGATTTTTACAAATAAAATAGCAATTTTGCATTACAATTTTAAAGCTTTAGAAAAGCACGATTTTACATTACGTTACATTACAATGATTTTAAACAACATTCAATGCAGTGTTTTATCTTGTTAACAAGCGAATCTATATCATTATGCATTTAGCAGATACCATTATCCAAATTTGCTTTAAAATGACCCCAACATTGCAGGCGCATTTCGTAAACTGAATGTAAACTGCATTAAACATACATCTCAACACCTCACTGGAGTAAATGAACTGTCAGCAGAAAAACAGGATATAGGCGGTCCTGTTGTTTTATGGTTTAACTAACAGATTAATGTTTTATTGAGTAATTTATGGATGTCATTGGCTAAGATAGGACACAAGAGAGGAAGTCAACATGAACTGACATGACTCTTAAAATAAGGAAGTAAGAGAAGATCTACAGTACAAAAGTGCTCTGTTTAAAGCACACTTAGGTCAGTTTGTTCTGTTTTTTCTTTGATGACCATAAAAAACATTAATTCAACAAGGAACTCTTTTTTACTTGTAGACAACTTTATCCTTGACCCGAGTGCAATAGCTATTGGACAAATCCTTTATTTGCAACAGAGATGCTTGACTTGAGAGAGTGTCCACAACGCAGGCTTATGACACTTTTTTTCATAAGTATGTTGCATCAATTTCCTACATTAACCTCAAATGACTAAATTGTTTATACCGATGATGAGCACTGAGCTGTTGTCTGTTATGTTCAATGATTCACCAAAGACCCATTTAAAGGAGCAGCTCAAACAAAAAATAAAATATGGACTACAAATGCGGCTTGAACATTCTGTGAAACGTCTCCTTTTGCATGGAAGCCCATTTACGCCACTGAATAAAAATAAAGAATGGTTATTGCAACTTTTTAACTCACAATTTTAACATTTTTGTTATATATAAACTCACAATTGCAAGTTACAAAGTCAGAATTGTGAGATATAAAGTTGCAACTGCAAAAAAACTTAAGAATTGCATGATATAAAGTCAGAATAGCGAGAACATATCTTTCTTTTTTCCACTCAAAATTGGACTTCATACCTTGCAATTGCGAGTTAATTCTGAGAATAAAAGTCAGAATTGTGAAATAAAAAGCACTTTTTTATTTTTTATTCAGTGGCGAAAGAGGCTTCCATACTTTTACAACTTTTTTACATTTTTTTGTAAAAGAAAAAAAGTTGTAGAATGACATAAAGGTGAGTGAATATTTATGAATATTTATTTTGGTATCATCTGTCATTGATACAACACAGCGCTGTTTAGGGAAAATACATCATAAGGGTGCTAAAGTAGTGCTACACACATGCAGTGACTCAAGTTTCTGTTTAATACAGTGAAGTGCAACATTCGGTGTTTCCAGTCCCACATGCAAACGATCACAGAGTCCTTGACCTTGGGCCCAATGTTAGACCTGAAAAGGCACTCGGCCTTTTGGATGTAATCCTCTTTGCTGCTCACATGCAAACATGGTCAGACTGTCTCCTTTATGCTCTGGTTCGTCCCTCTACAGAACAACCAATGTCAATCCAAACCTCGTTCCCACAACATTAGTGTCCTGCTTCAATTAGAGCAAGTCTAAGGTTACACAAGCAAACTGACTTATCAGAACTTAGGAACATAAAATAAAAAACAAAAACAAAAACTGATATGCTAATAATTTCTTTGACACATCGCTACATAACATGCTAACTATGAAGTTAGCTTTAGCAAGTCAAGCTTATTAGCTTGTTCCATAAAGGACTGTCAACAATATATATATATATATATATATATATAATCGTGTCTGTATTCAAGATATATAACATACCTTAGCTAACATACCAGCTTATTAGCATTTTGTTACATAAAGGTTTCTTATTAATGGCCAAAATACTACAACAATTATGCTAGCTATGAAATAGCCTTGCAAGACAAGGGAGTTGGTTATTACATTGCTACTGAAGGTCACTTTGAAAGTGTCAAAATACTACAAAAGCTATAAATATATAATTTATATAGCATAGCATATGAAGTTAGACTTAGCAAGGTTGGCCATTAACGATTCCCTGCCAAAGATGAGTGTGTGTGTGTGTGTAAACATATGCATATATGTATATATGTGTGTGCATAAATGTGTGTGTGTGCGTGTATCTGTTTATTCTGTTTACTGAATGCAAATGAATTGATTCATATACTGTAATTATTTACAGATGAAAGAATATGATATCTGAATGTATTTTGCTTTAAAATGCACTACTTTGATAAAAAAAATGCATTTTTCTCTGTTATTTTTGTCCAAAATGTTGTGTTTCTGATGAAACCTATCTGCATTCAAGTGATGATAAATCATGAACACATAAAGATAGAATAATGTTTTATGTTATTATTTATTTATTTATTTTTTTAAATCAGAGGATTGGTTCTTTATTTTGATATGTAATATGTTCATATGTGCATAGCAGAAAATATTCTGAAGGACGTCAAAGTTTTTTTAAAAACGCTGGCGGGGAAAGAGTTAATACCAATTTTGCTATACATGAAGATCACCTTAAAACTGTCAAAACACTAAAAATGATGTGAAAGTATGATTTATAAGTGTGTATAGGGTAAATAACATGCTAGCTGTGAAATTAGCCTTGGCTAAATACCAAATACTTAGCTTTTTGTTTGTTTTTCTTTGAAGGTCTCTTTAAAAATATCAAAATACTACAAAAAGTATGAAAATGCAATTCAGCCCAACTCTTGTTGTCACTGCAAAAGTGAGATAGTATAATTGTGTGTATTTAGGCTACATAAAATTCATAAAATTAGCCTTAGCAATACAAAAGAGGGTCGACTGATGATGACTTTTTAATGTAATTTCCACAAGCATCATTTCATCTACAGTATATGTGAACTTAAATGGTAGCAGAAATGACTATGATGTTGACAATTCTCTTGTGATAGCCTATTTGTAGTAAGCAGGTATTAAATAATAGCGCTGAAGTATTTTTCTGTAGTAGGTTTCCGTATGCGCTAATCAAAGTTAAACCTTGTGTTTCACAGTTAAACAAACAGCTTAGCTGATAATGACTGAACCGTCACGATCCAAAACAACATGTGTGCGTATGAAATGTCTTCAGTTACCTAAGGCAATCCTCCATAAACAAATACGTGCAAGGGAAAAGGACAGAAATGGCAGCCAACCAAATCCTTAAGGATATCCCCCGATTCCAAGGTCAGTTAATACCACGGCAGAGATAGGAGAACACAGAAAAGAGCTAATTTAGGGATGCAGCACCTTGAGTTAGCATGCTGGCTAATATCAGGTACCTCTATATGACTGAGGAGTGGACTGTGTGTTATTTGCTAGCTCTTCTGACCCTGGACTGTTTGGAAGTGCTCGGTCTAATCCTATATAACAGAGGCAAAATCGTGTGAAGTATCTGGCTCAGACTCCATTCAGACTACAGCCAATTTAAACAGAAGGAAAACTTCCCAGTAAGGGACCGTCTTTGAAAACAATACATGATTAGCGCTATAATTAGCATTCTGCTGAAAAGTGTGAGCACAGGTGTGGCACGCTTGTTAGTTATGTAAAATGAACTGATTAGACAACTTGAGTGAATAACATTTGTCTGGAGCTTTGTCTGAAATCACTTCCATACACCATTTGAAGGGACAGCCTTTTGTAGCACTTAGTTACATAATGCAAATTAATAACAAGTGTACTAGCAGTGTGCGCTCAGATGGCACTTCTGCCACACTCAGTACCCAAATGTGCTCAAATGTTACTAAATTAGAAAGGTAATGTAGGGAAGAGTTAGGGAATAGAAGGCAATTTCAGATTCGGCCTACAGCGTTGACACAAATACTGTTGAGAAACTTACAAAATGCTACTTTGTACACTATAGTGAGAATACTGCTGGAAATAGTAAGGAGAAATAGTAGGCATTGCACAATGCTAAAAGTTCAAATAATAGTCATTACCTTGTCATTAGGGATGGGCATTGATGGTAACTTTAGTAAACTGTTGACTTCTAGAAGTATATTTTAATATTTAAAAAAATATATATTTATCATTATTTTTGTAAAAAGATATTTTTAATATACAATACATATTTTTATATTATTATTATATTGATATCTTATAAAAAAAAATATTAAGTATAGCCTTTGTTTGTCAGCTGCGTTTGACAAAACCACAGTGCATTATGGGAAAAGTCAGGTTTACTTAAGCTCCTAGTTTGATGGGCACAGTGTGTCTCGTTCAGATCACATGCAGTTAAACACATGGCAGTTAACATTGCTTTCCCATGCTTGAACAATTAAAGTTTTGACTGTCCAATCACGTGTCGCTCTGATAATGTGTTTGGCTTTGCATGAGAAAGCACCTGCATTTTATTCCTGCTGCTTCTAGAAGAACAAAAAGTTCAAAGTTCACAGACTGAGTCGTCGTCTGAGAGAGTGCTATGTTTGGCTGATAAATCCACTTAAGGATTTCCTCTCCTCCACTGCCATACATAGACAATCACGTTATTATGTGTCTCCAGTGAGCTCATAGAGAACAAAACTTGATGATCCCTCTTAAAGGAACAGTTTACTTAAAAACTGTAGTTATTTTGTTTCTGTTAAGCATGAATTTTTTTATTTTTATTTATTTTTTTAATCTATACTAACCATGGCATTGTTATGGTTAACGATATGAGCTGTTACTGTAAAGGTGGAAATGTTTGTCCTGGTAGGGAACTAACACATGATTGACCTCACAGTCCTGTTGTATCACAATGGTGCCCTTGATTAAAGCCTGTCACTTTAAGAAAGACCCAGGAGTCTCTATAATCATGTATTATTACGGTCTGCTAAATTACATCTCAGAGTCCCCATTAAACTACTTTCTGTCACTATGAAAAAAATCTCTTTAGCATTTCTGCATGTAAATGTTGGTCTCACCCAGGAAAATGAATGTCATTCATGATTTCAACATCTACAATTTCAAAGACGTAGCTTTAGACTGTTGGAGGTTACTAATACACTATGGTTTTATGTTACCAATAAACATAAATCCCTATTTAGTTACCAATTACAATGGTTTTAGTTTAAAGAATGTATTAGACCCACATTGCAAGGTCTATTAATATCCCCTCTACGAAGTATTAGCTTGCTAAACTAAGCCCACTTCCCCCAAATCATTTGTCTCCTTACAGCTAAGCAGTGAGATTAGCATGCTAAACCTCATTTCAGTGAATTTTAAGATCAAAGATTAAGTGATTTTGTGTTAATAATACTCAGAAAACTTTCTTAGCCAACCAGACATTAACATTTAGCATATTCAGAGTTAACTGAAAGGTCTGTAATATCAATAGAAAGCTAATTGGTTAGCATTAGCATTCAAGTCATTGGAAAAACAGATGTTTGTAATGTGTGGATGTATCGCTTGTGATAACCAGCTAAACCTGACCACTTGTTGAGCAACTTTTTCCAAGCGTGGGGGAGTTGTTGATGTTATCAAAATGGCAGACGTTATCACAATCATTTCAATGGCTTACAGCAGCTTTAAATTGTCTCATAATTTACTGCAACATTACATCGCAAAGAGACTCGTATGTGTTTGTTAACAATTCATTGAGGTCTTTGGACAGTTTAAACCCGTTTTAATGTACATTTTCCAATTTAAGTAGTGCTTAGGCTACCTGTGCACAGTGCTAATACAAGATAATACAATACAATTTTTCAGCAGGAATATGATATTTTGATCTCTAAATATGCCTCGGATCACTCCTTCAAAAGATTCTGTGGGCTTTTTAAGTAAAAATCAATCAGCAGAAGTAAGTGTACATTGTAGGTGTGGACTGAGGGATTCTGTCAGGACATGTACCCATCAGTGCGTAATGGTGCACTGGAGGCGCCAATCTACATGTATCATGGTTACCATAGCAGGACAACTCCCTGTGGCCCAATCCAATTGGCAGTCTAGCACTTCACCAAGAGCCAGGTAAACCAGTGGAATAACAAGCGCGTCTTTCATTGCCTGATGCTATATGGGTTTATAGCATCATGCAATGAAAGACAATGTTTGTCTTTTGAGGAAATCATTTGAATAAAAATCACAGTAGAATGACCAAATGAAACTTAGGTGATCTGTGCATCACCATGTTGTTTAGGGTTTCAATGCCCTTTGAGAAGGTACATTTGAGCTTTCTAAAATAGGATTGTGACCTTACAAGAACAAAGAAGGCTAAATCAAAGCGTCAGAACAGGAGTGGACAGAGTTTGCATTGACAATTGAATTGTAACCAATATGAAAATGATCGACCACAGTTTACAGACTCACCTCAATTGAATTTGTATGCCAGAGACAGATAGTTTGCTTTACAATTGGATGCTTTTAGCCTGTTTTCATAACAATTCTGCAACACTGGTTTTGTAGATTATCAAATATAAAAGGTTACAATTACTGTCTTTCCAAATCCTGCCAATGATTATTAAGAATTTATATAACATTATTTAAAAGAATGGAAATGAATGGTGTTAAACATAAACACATCCTGAGCTGTTGGTCAGATAGCACTATATACAATACTGCACTAATACTTATAACTGAGTAAATTATAATACAATAATCAAATATAATGCAAATGTAATGATGGTTCACTCCAATTGAAAGTTTAGAGTATTCATGCATGTATACCTGTGTCCTTTTGGCTGTTTTGGTTCTTGCACATGTCGGTAAATTAATTTCCATGTTGTTTTTCATGATTACTGTATAAGGATTTTAAATATTACTCAACTCTGAGAATTTCCATGAAACCTCGGGAACCACTGCTTGGAATTAGTACATTTATTTGATTACATGGTGGGAGCCAAAAGTTTCAATTAAATTTTTTTTTAAAGAAAAATATGCATTTGAGAATTTCTGAGCATTCAGCCCACTTAAGATGCACTGTAAAATTGCAAAACATGATGATCATGTCCGACAAGATTTGAGAAGAGCATCTTGTGTTTGAATGGAAGATCTGACATTGCAGAGGACATTGTCACCAATTTGTTTACATTTGATTTGTTTCTGGACGTATTAGTGTACACAAATCTCCAGTAAAACTGCCCATTGTACTGTACACAAGCACTCACAACATCTAGCCAATTAAAGACTTCTGAGAAGAAAAGTGCGTATTCCATGTATACATTTCCCATGACATTTCCATATATGGATCTTTTTGCACTTCCCTTATATGTTTGATCATAGGTTGTCTTTAGAGTGGACGTGAGGGTGGTTGGGAGTGCTGGGTCAAAACATGGCGAATGAAATGTCCAGTCAGTTGACGGTCATGTTGTGCGTGCAGTATGTGATCTAATGGGTGGCTGTAAGTGGAGAGGGCTTGACAGGTGATGGGATGGCCTGCTGTCATTTAGGGTAACATAGCTGACATACCTTTACGTGTGAGCAGCAGTAAATAAAGTTAAGAATGTCATCAGATGCCACTGCCATTTTCAAACGAGTGGAATTCTATCCTTAGAACATCACGAAAAACCAACCCCTGAAACTTCTAGGGTCACACTGGATTTATGCGGTAACAGTTTACAATATTTTAGATTTCAGCTGTACATTAGTTTTAGGACAGCAGACTGTAGATGGGTGGAACAAATGGGCAGATTAATTAAACATATCATGTATCTATTTTTCTTCAGGTATCCATCCATCCATTAGTCATCTATACTAATTGATTTAACATTAGATTGTGTTTTGTTTACTTTCACATATTGAGTATGATTTTTAACTAAATTAATAAAGTGACTAACATTACATTTTACAAGCTTGTCCAAGAGTAACTCAGGCTGAAGCGTATTAAAAGCTGAACTAAAACCCACAAAACTAATCGTGTATGAGAATTCAATTTCTCAAAATGTTGTAAAAGTCAAGTCCCTCTTCTCTCCTTATAAACAAACTAGAATTGATCCAACAATAAATTTACATTGATTTTCAGTCTGGATGCAACATATTTTTCCAAACATTTCAGAAATATGGATGTTATAGCAACTGGTCTTAAATCCTTATCGGAAGCACCAGATTCTTTGGGAACAGGTGTTGTAGTGGACTTTTTCCCCCATAACAATGAACCTCATGATGTGAAGTGACTGCTGAAACACTAGGGACCAAGCCGGTGTTAACTTCTCTGCACACACCCACAAAAGATGCACCAAAATACCATCAGGCTCAGTTGATTTCTTAATAAAACCTTTAAGGAAAAGTTCAGTAACTTCTTGAGGGTTCACAAATAATCTGGCTTCCGTACCACATTCAACAGATCGTGAAATCACTTCACATTCAGTGACAGAATCATTTTCAAGTGGTTCGAAGAACTCATTTTCTTTCTTAAAATCATCAGTAGTGAGAGAAATGTTTTGTAGAGTCCATAATAGAGATTGTTCTGGACCCATCTTTTTGTCAATATTTCTGTCTGGTCATCTGTTTCTCCTACAATGAATCCATCCATCAATCCATCCATCCGTTCATTCATCAGTGTGTTCATTCATTCGTCCGTCCATCCATCCATTCATCCATCCATCCATCCATCCATCCATCCACCTGTCAGTCCATCCATACATTCATCAGTCCATTAGTCCTTCCATCTATCCAATCTGTCTATCTTCCCATCTGTCTCTCCCACCATCCATTCACCATCCATCACTGTCTGTCAGTTCATCTATCTATCTATCTATCCATCCATCCATCCATCCATCATCCATCACTGTCTGTCAGTTCATCCATCCATCCATCCATCAGTCTGTCCATCAGTTCATCCATCCATCCATCCATCCATCCATCCATCACTGTCTGTCAGTTCATCCATCCATCAGTCTGTCCACCAGTTTATCCATCCATCCATCCATCCATCCATCAGTCTGTCTATCAGTTCATCTATCCATCCATCCATCCATCAATCCATTCATCCATCACTGTCTGTCAGTTCATCCATCCATCCATCCATCCATCTATCAGTCTGTCCATCAGTTCATCCATCCATCCATCCGTCCATCCATCCATCCATTCATCCATCACTGTCTGTCAGTTCATCCATCCATCCATTCATCCATTCATCCATCACTGTCTGTCAGTTCATCCATCCATCAGTCTGTCCATCAGTTCATCCATCCATCCATTCATCCATCCATCCATCACTGTCTGTCAGTTCATTTATCCATCCATCCGCCATCCACCATCCATCACTGTCTGTCAGTTCATCCATCCATCAGTCTGTCCATC
>JAUCMR010000056.1:12899661-12942138 GCA_032357425.1 Enteromius argenteus
GGTGGAAACACTAGTATTCAGGCGAAGGTTCCCGCTGCTGTGATCCAGAGAGAGCCACGGAGGCGCGACTTGTGACATGTATAGCCATTCCATATATTTTGAGAAACGATGATGTCATCATACCACATCCTGACGCTAGTCAGACACCGGAACTTCACGTACCAGCAACAACAACATGAACAAACACTGAACGATTATCTAGTAACTAACATTAACACAGATTAATACATGTATTGTTCCTTGTTTGTTTGTATATAGCTCACAAAGTTTATGTGCATAGTCAAAGTATTCTTCTCCAATCTTTAGTGTATCTCTGTGGCAGAATTACAGGAAGACATACTGGTTTGGCATGTACACGACATCATTTTGTTTCGGTTTTGCAGTTTTGTGTGTATGCATATATTTCTTGAGACGAGGGGGAAAAAAAGATTGAATAGGGAAAGCTCTGGCTTTGTGTGGATGTAGCCTTAGTGCTTGAGTGGATTCAAGGGCTCAAGTCCTGTCATATCTGTTTACCTTTATCTCAAGAATTATATGAACTTGTCAACTTATGAATGGTCTTCTAAAATCTCCAAATATTTCCATGAATAAGGGAACCCTGTTTTTCGAAATTTCCCTCAGAAATGACTAACCAAGCGTTTTTGTTCCTGATTTGCTCGATTTAGTGGGAGAGCAGTTTTCACATTGTTTCTTTTTCTCTCTAGTCACGATTAGCATGTGCACCTTCAAATTCAGTTCAAACATGAATTGTCATAGTGTTATACCAGATAAGGTACAACGGACACTGTGGAAAAAGCTACCTGTAAAGAAAGGGCATCACCGGGGATGAAGAGATGCCACCTGGGCATCAGACAGCAGGAGCATGGCCGTCCTGGCTGCTGCAGATAAGTGCCACTGACCTCATTAACTGCATCCCTGGCAGCACGGGAGCCGCTGAGATCAGGCTGACAGATTGCGAGCAGTCTGTCCTCCGACCGTGCCACGGAGCGCAGCTCTTCATTCACGGCTGATTGGAAAAGGCAGCGTAGAGCCAAAACTCACTCAGAGTGAAAGGGAGACAGAGAGAGAGAGAGAGAGTGATAAAGAAAAAAGTGCAAGAGGCCGACTGATGTGTTGGGGAAGCTGCTTGCAAATGCACTGGGACTTTGACTCTTTTGATTTTCTCTATGCCCACATGTCTTCTCTCAAGGACGCTGATCTTGTTTCTTTTATCTCTTCTTAGTGCGCACAATAACACAACACCACCCCATTCCCAAGATTATTTTTTATACCTCAGAGTAAAAGCAGTAACTTTTGACCTCACTAAAAAAACGTTGCTTCTGTGAGGCTGCAGGTGCAGCTTCTCCTAAAAGACAGCAAAGAATCTTTTGATTGTTCTAATTAATTGAACACATCATTTGAGATTTTGACCTCCTGTGGGCTCTTCTTCATAGTACTGCAGAGTTTAGCTCCAACCTGTTCCAACACTTATATGGGCGTTTCTAGTAAATCTGAAGATCTTGATTAGTTGGTTCAAGTCAGGGTATGTGATGGGAGTGGAGAAGTTTAATTTTGAATGGAGCGAGGAGTTTTATAGTATTTTAGATATTTTCAGGTGAAAGCATATGATTTAAATAAGTAGCCTACAACACTTATTGACGTGCAGTCACTCAATATTGCATTTAAACAAATGTAATTTTACTTTATCTGTATCCTTTTTCGAATGAGCAGAAATCTGTAGGAAATACAGCGATCCGTAGCTAAAATAAGTGACAAAAACTCTGCAGGACAGTGTCCCTTCAGGGACAGGTTTGGATGTGACCAATCCTGTTTCTGGAGATCTACCACCTGAACCAGCTGATTAAGATCTTCAGGAACACTTGATGATTACAGACAAGGAACAAGGTTGGAACAATGGGAATTAGTGTGAATTTCTTGAAAACATGTATATGGCCTTGTTTCATATTAATTTAGCACATTTTTCATGCAAATCCTTATTAGCATATTTCATCTGCATATTTTACTTATTAGGCCTTTTTGGGACGTACAGTATGGGGGTTGTCCTTATTATTCCTATGCTATATTATATTATTATTACACATACACACACACACAAAGAACAAAGAACATTTACTGTATTTGCAGTACAAATATTGAAAATGTTTTTTCATTTTTTAAATACCTTTATATTACACTAATGGTTAATGTTTTGGTCTGAGTTATCTGCAAATACAATTACAGTATAATGCTATTTACAAAGCAAAAAATGATGAATCATTATCAAACCATGGTATTTAGTGCCTTAACTGAAGCACAGTATTACTACAGTGCTTTTTTAAAAAGGTTTATACTTATATGGTCTAAAATAGCAATTATGTCAGTTTTTACACTACATATCACATGACGAGGCACAGTATGAATATTATGCAGCGCTGTACCCTCTCTACAAAACATGTCACATGAGATTCATCCTCGCAGAGACTGAAACATTAGTTTGGCATTAGTCATTCTCTGTGCACACAGACATTAACATACACTTTACATGCTCCTCCCGGCACACGTTTATAAAAAGAATGCACCAGCTTTCAACCAACAAGCACCTTCACAACACAGTGCTGACATGCTGAGTGGGTTTGCATTTTTGATTGGTGTTTCCTTTTATTGAATTTCCCTGCGATTTAACCATTCGCGATATCTATGTACATCATGCTCTCATGACGTGATTCTAGCTAAAAGCCGGACGCTGACCCATAATTTCAGCCATTTTGTTGGATCAAACACCCAAAGGCAAGTGAAATCCCATTAATATGTTGGAATGGAAATGCGTATGGCTATAAAAGCTAAAATTAGAAGTAAGCATAGTCGCGTGCACATGGCTGCAACATTTCGCCGGCTGTCCCAGTTGCGATTGCATGCATGAATGCTCTCACATCCAAACTCACATCATTACCTCTGTGTGTGCATGTGTCTTGAGGGCTAAACCAACTGGCTTTCTGACATGTTATTCTTGTAATTATTCTGTTTTATTCAGACTTGATGAAAAGGGGAATACGTTTCAACCGAGAGACTAATTAACAGAGCTTCCCAGCAGCTGAGAACGATGTGATAAAACCCGCTAATTATTTGAAGAGAACATCTTTGGCTTTAATGCCGTTCGCTAGCACCACCTTAACAGATTTTCCTCTTAATTCTTACGGCATGTTGTGAGTTACACCGCAGTCATTAGATCAAGTAAATGTTTTAATTGGCGTATGGTGTTATTGTGCGAGTCTGAAGTCATGTAAATCAGAGAAAGTGCATCGTCAGAGAAAGATGCATTTGTTTTTTGGTTAATTGTGGGTCAGATGGTAGAGATTCTGTTGCAATGTTGGCGAGTTTTAGTTTATTTGTAGCATTTTGAGTTTATGGGAGTTGAGCAACTTGCAGAATTAGAGTTGGGAAGTTTGTATACATTTGTGCCATTTTACAAAGCAGTCGTGTACCATCCAATCAGAATGTTGTTTTATAATGCTATTTTTAGTGCTGTCAAATGATTAATAGTGATTAATCGCATCCAAAAAAGAAGTTTTTGTTTACATAATAGATGTGTGTGTACTGTGTATATTTGTTATGTATATATAAACACACACACACATATCATTTGAAAATATTTACATGTTATTCATAAATATTCATAATATATAATTTATAATATATAAACATAGCGTATTTTTCTTAAATATATACATGCAAGTGTGTCACACACACACATATAATGTAAACAAAAAACTTATATTGTATTGATTTTAAATTTTGATTTTAGTGTATATGTGTACAATATTCTACTTATTTGTTTAGAGTATTTTCTTAGCCTATAATATTCTTAAGTTAAAAAAAGATCACAAATAAGATACATTCACTTGTAATGTATTTAAATCACTGGATTATTCAAAAGAAATATAACATGCTTAAAAAAAAAAAAGAAAAGAAAAAAATATATGTTTTTATTAGTTCATTAGCTATATTATTTATTTAATTTTTAAGTAATAATAACAATACTAATTTTATTTAATGTATCTAAAAATAGAAAATTTGTAAATGTGTGTAAATCGTTTATGTACACTATTTGATAGTATTTTACAAATGAAAAAAAAAAAAACGAATTTAAAAATAAATAGTTTTTTGCAAGCTGTTGAATGGTAGTGTGCAGTGATATAAATGACTCATGCTATGATATAAGTTTTTGGTCATACCGCCCACCAGTGCTCGCTATTTGTCTTAACATTCAAAAGCCACTTCATTCACACAACACCTCACAGCGCATCGCTGTCTAATGCAAATGTGAGAAATAAGCAGTGAAATGAATATGTGGGGACTTGGGTCCCTTGTGATTGCGCCTGGTGATATCACGACACTGCGGGATGAGGGTGTTCGCACCAGAGGCAAGAAAGAAGATATCAGTGTAATCACACACTAGCTTCTTTTACATACTGGCCCATCCTCCACACATGCGCCACACGACTCTAACGCTCCTCGTGACGCTACAACACCAGGCTTTGTCCTCAGCAAGGCCTCTGCTGCCTACTGCTTCAACACAAGACCCAGAGACAGAGATCCAGTGATTGGAAGAGAGTTTAATGGCACTGATTTCATACTATTAGACATAACCGCATACTCAATTCTGTTGGATTTAAACAGTCATTTAAACAGTATTTTATATTGACAATTAAACTGTATAATTGCCACTATCTCTGGCAATAAAAAAGTATGCTAAATTTTACATTCTTCTGTCACGTCCACCTCCATACTCAAGGGGGCGATGGAGTTCCCTTCAAATATCAGTGGCATTCGACCAAGTCTGAAGCAAGCAGCTTTTTGTTGCACAGCCAATTTAAACGTTGAAAATTTACATTAGGAACTATACTCCCAAAATGCGTCTCAAAAAGAGTCCCATAAAAATGACTGGACTTTCAAACTATATCGACTATCGTTTTTTTTTAAATGATGTTTGACGTCAAATGTAGTACCTACTCAGTATGCTATTTAGGGCGCAGGTAATGACTTTAAAATGTAGTGTGTTATCGTGATGTCTAACTAATCAAAACAGATGTTCTGTAGCATTTAGCGCTAACTTATAGGCTAACTGGCAGTTAGCATTGAGCTATAAGGCTAAGCTGTTCATTTGTTGACCAAAGGCCGACTGAAAACATGAGGAAAGAGTAATGTTTACTATTTCATTTAACATTTGATATGCAGTTGTAATTCTTAATCAATTTATTTTCTTGTGTAGTCATGTAGGCGTATACTTTGGTTTTTATGCATACATGAGTGTCCATTATAGTACCTGAAGTGTACAATAGTCCCTAAAGTATACATAGTTGTACCTGAAGTGTAAATAATAGTACCTTCAGTGTACATTAGTCCCTGAAGTGTATATAATTGTACCAGATGTATACAAAATAGTCCCTAAAGTGAACATATCAGTCCCTAAAGAGTACATACCAGTCCCTGAAGTGTACATATTAGTTTAAAATTGACATTTTATTATGCTTTATTATTTCATGACATGAAATACATCAGTAGCAACACCTTGTGATAGTTTTATAGCTTCGCTTGTTTTGAAGGCGGTTGATAACAAGTGGCTAAATGCGACTGTGGAGGTTATTGGGGACATTGATGTCTTCACATGTGCTCGTATTCAGCATTTTTTAAACTACCAACTCAAACTAAGGAATATGTTTGTTAAAGAAAGACTGAAGGAGTTGCCAGAAGCTTAAGAAGACATGTGACTGTGGTGTAGTTCATTTATAGCCTATGTTTAGCTTTTTACCTAAATCAAGCTCGTGACATTTCCTCCTCTCTCTGTTCATTTCCAGTCTTGGCTGTCTTCTCAAATAATATGGCAAAAACTCCAACATCATATTTTTGGCCTAAAATAGCCAACCTTATTATAATACCAAATCCCTATCAGAAATGGCGAACATATGATACGCCCACATCCGAAATACAAACCTGCTCGGACAGGTCGAGCTCTGGAGATGCAGCTCATGGAGGATCAATATCTGTGAGGACAGCATCGGTGTGTCCACGTCCCCTCCCCCACAAGCGCACAACAAAAGCCATATTCAACAGCGCTCAGTCCAGAGAGCTTGCATGGCACATTCCAGCTCGCGGCTGACTCTGATTCCTGTAATGTCACTGCGTCAGGTGGGGTGTATCGACTCGTTCCACCACAAATTCAGCCAAGAGTGTTTAGCCATAACTCCCACTTTCCTTTTTATCCTGGTCGCTAAAGGCTTTTTTATTTCTATGCAGGGAAATGTTACGCAAAATCAATCCGCCCAAGGTCCTCTTCCAGATCTTCCAGTTGCATAATGCATGCTGGGAGTAAGTTACAGCACAGATTCGTCTGCGCATCACATGCGCACGCATTCGCTCGGCCTCTTGCTGCTGAGTGTCCGTTAGCGGATGCGTGATTTCGCTCGCTCAGGCGAAGCATATCCAGGTCAGTAAGTTGATCAGATTAACCGTTTCTAACAGGACCCTGAGGGAAGGTGCTTCGTCCTGTTAAACGGTGCTAATTTGCAATGTTTTCCTGACCTCACTCATAGCAGTAGTAGTTGTTAGTATAGCAGAGCAGCTTTAGGCCCACCTGTCAAGCGAATTGCTTTTTATTCTACATATGAGAGTTGTCAGTAATTAAAACAACACCCTTCCTTATGACGTGGAAAAAAGCATACTATATGGAATTGCTGTTTTATTCAGGTTAGGCAAATTTTTAAATGTGTTCTTAAATAAAAGAACAGCCTAATATATACAACATTTTTTATATTTAGAGAAAAAAAAAAAAAAAATATATATATATATAACATTTTATTTATATTTATAGAGACAATTTCTTTTTGGACATTTATATAAAAAAATTAAATGTATAAAGTATGCAAATATTTATTATAAATATTTGCATAGGCTTTTCTTTATATATATATATATATATATATATATATAAATAAATTAAATTAGTAGTTCTATTACGCAATGATTCCTTAAAGAAATGCTGTTCTTCTGAACACTCTATTCATCAAAGTAACCAAATAGATTATTAAAATAAAATAAATATATATAAAAATAAATAAATACTTAGCGGTTTTCAATATAATAATGATATTAATAATAATAATAATAATAATTATAAGAGTACAAGATCATGTGACTGGAGTAATTAGTTAAAATTTTAACTTTATTCAAACAGAAAACCGTTATTTTAAATAATAAAAATATTTGACAATTTTACTGATTTTGCTGTACTTTGGATAAATAAATGCATGAAGAGAATGTTTCAAAAACATTAAAACATATACTGTTCAAAAATGTCTGAACGTATTTATTTCAAACACTTTGTGGTTTTATTAAAATAAGATTACAATTACAAAAAAAATACAATTGCATTTTACATTTTACATTACATTTACAATAAATAAAAATAAAAAAAAGTTATTTTAACTAGGCTAATAAAAATATAACAAAAAGTTTTTGCTGTACTTTGGAAAAATAAACGCATGAAGAGACTAAAAAAACCTACTGTTCAAAAATGTCTGAATGCATTTATTCAAGTAAATGTAAACACACACATTAACAGATATTTCAAACATTTTGTAGTTGTATTAAAATAAGGGAAAAAAAAAGAATATATATATATATATATATATATATAATGTACAAAGAAAAATAAATATATACCAGAAAAAGCATAAGCTACAGATAAAAACATTGTCTGTTGCTAATAAATAAATAAAAAGGACTCTTGGCATGGTTGTATGTTAACTCCTGTAGTACACGACTGGACATTCAAACGTGCTCTGTTTATATAACACACACACACTTCACTTTAACTCTAAACACACTCTACTGTTTACCTGTGAAACCCACAGCTTGTTATATTTGAGTTGTGTTTCATGTTCTGTCCATCAGAATTTCCCCTCACTAATCCAAACATAATCCTTCATAATGCAGCTTTTGTTCTGATCCGTACTGCCATAAGACATCACCGTTTGCTCAAATGAAATGGGAAGGGAAATCAATTAAAACCAATCAGTCTTACCACAGCACTGACTTTCACTGGTTAACTCATTGACCCCTTCATTTTGACGTTAACACATAAAAAAAACCAAAAACCAACATAAACGTATATGCAAATAAATAAATGAAGAAATAATAAATGTAAATGCTTTAGGGATGTTTTTAATTTCCATATTAAGAACAGCACTTGCCATTAAATTTGCAGATAGATATGCAAAGAACATCGAGTGGGTTGACGCAACTGTTTCTGAGCACGGCCCATATGTGCTGTAGCAAAAAAGCATTTAATTTGTGTAATCATGCATAATTTCAAATACTCAATTAGCAAAGCTTTTGATCCCTCGAAGGGAAATTTGAATAGATGGAAGAAAATAGGAAGTGAAAAAAAACAAAACAGCACCCTGCCGTCAAATGTTTCAACATCTGCTTTACAACATCATTGCCGTCTATCTAGCAATTATATTTGCGGTCGTTAAAAAGTGATTTTTTTAATGAATGCACTGTGCCATTTTGAATTCCTCTTTAACGTTCTTATGCTGTGCATTTTCAATTTGAAATCTCATTTAATTAGTGTCAGAGTTGAACTCAACTGCGTGCTGACTAGAATTATCACAGTTTGATTGAATCGGTTTGACGGTCACGTGGTTCGACCATATGGAGATCTGATCCCTTTCACCACACAGCCAACCATCCAGAGTTGGCACGGGATGAGCCCTAAAGCTTCGTCTTAGGCTAAGAGTTGTTTTGTTAATGCTTGTGTTTTGTATAAAGAGCGTTGGTACAAGTGTATCCCTCGCAGGCTTGGATTGATAATACTGTTGCTGTTTAGCTTGCTTTTCCACTCACTTGTATTCAAGATGGATTTCCTTTCACCTTTATTGGAATTGATGGTTCCATGGAGAACCTTTAGCATCCATAGAACTTGCCATTCCACAAAAAGGTTTTATTTTTAATGCAAAATGGTTTTTAGATTGTTAAAATATTCTTCTTTTTAGAGCTTTTCAATGTTCTTTGGAGATCCAAATTTGGTTCTTCTATGGCACCGTCTTTTAGAACCCTTATTTTTAAGAGTCTAGTGGGAAAAAAAGAGTTCTTTATCTTATTAATATATCATTCATACTAAGACAAAAAAATGTTCTTTAAAGAACCATTCACTGAAAGGTTTTTGGAGAACCTATATTTGTTCTCTTAAAAATAAAGGTTCTTTATTGGCATTGATGCTTCCATGAAGACCTTTTAACATCCATGGAACTTTCCATTCCACAAAACATTCTTTATAGTGGAAAAAGATCATAAGGTTATTGAAATTTTTCATACGAAGAGAAAAATGCTTCTTTTAAGAACTGATCCCTGTGAAAACCCCGTTTAAAAGCTTTACACTTAATCAGATTTTTTATCATTATTTTTAAACAGTATTTTTTATGAATTATTTGTTCATAAATATCTATATTTTTGGGGTGGAAGTTGCACCACATGAAACATTTAACAGCTTGAATTGACTGCAGATGTAATGACTGCGGCTTGAGCGTTCAGATCCCTGTGCAAAAAATACTCTTTATTCCAAGAAACAGGCAGGGTCAAGACAACAGGCAAACGGTTACAGAGGAGACAAGGCAGAGGCGTGGTCAAAAATACAAGGCAAAGGGTCGAGGCAGGCAGCAAACAATCACAGGAGTCGGAGAACAGATCAAGGTCAAAATAACACAAAACAAACACGGGAATAGAACACTTGGTAGACAGCCTGAGCAAGTCAATACTTCGCGATTGTCTGTGGGTGATTGAGACAGTTAAATTGTGAGTGTGAGTAGGTGTGGTGATGAACAGCAGCTGATGGTGATGATTACTAAATGTGAACAGGTGTGGGTGTGCAGTGCATGATGGGATATTGAGTCCATTGAAAATGAGTCCAAGGGAGGTTAGGTGATGCGGGTGCCCTCTAGTGGAGCTTGAGGGCACTCATGACAGCAGAGGTCCTCCTCGTGATAAAATGTCCTGTTTTTATTTTATTTTATGTATCTTAATATTATTTATGAGTGATTTTGAATTTTGGTTACTTTTTTTGTTGTTGTTGTTGCACCACATGACTTAAATTTGGCAAACAGAGGTTTTCAAATGTTAATAAGCTATAAAATAAAAAATCAGTATAAAGGAGGTTTTCTGTCAATTTTCAGACATTATAATATCAGTTGTGCTGTACTGCTGATGATGTAATGCCCCAAATGGTTTATTCCTTAAACTAATTTTAATGTAAACATGTAAAGTGTTCATTATAGAAGTGGTGCTTACTTCAAGTCATTTTATGTATGATTTGCATGTATTTTGTATAGATAAATAAGCAGAATGTCATTGACCCAATTAATCATTTAAAATAATAATAATGATGATGATGATGATGGTTTGGTCACATTTACCAACGTCCTTCAGATTTTCACTGGCTACATCAAATAATTTTAGTAGGAACCCACCTGATCAGGAATCTGCTTGAGGACGAAAGATTTTCAAAAGTTAGTCACACAAACTGAGCAACAGAAAGCTGCTTGGTTTGAAAGTGACTTCTGTGTGAGCTGTGCTTCATGTACTAACTTTGCCAGTACAATTTCACCAAATTTAGCCATATTACCTGTACAAATGGGATATGGCCATGGCTTTCACGTTTAATATGGAAGACAAACCCAGCTTGCCTGAACATAACCAATGCAGACATTATCCGGACAAGGTTTCTCATCCAGCTAATTAAAAAGCTAAAAATATTTGCACAGTCAGACAATGCTGCACTACAGACACTAGAACAGTATCCTATTGTGGATAAGCCTGTTTCGTATTACATACTGATATCAAAGGAAGACTGAATACTGTAATTTTGCACTTTGATGTCTCCCAAAGTTTTTGAATGGATGGATATTCTTGGAGGTTTCCATGATGTTGCTACTGTAAATGGCTTATTGGAAGGCCATTAAAATTACAGATACAGTGTGTTTTCAACCTGTTACCAAAATGATTCTGTAAGACCAGGAAACTCAACCAAACGATAGAGGCGTTACCCATAAGGCAGAGCTGAATAATGATATGCACTAAATCCCTTTCTCTCTCTCACCGACCTCCACCTTCCCTCCCTCCAAATGTAATTGAAATAATGTCTTGATTAAATCTGGGAAGACCTCCATGCAGAAATCAAATTTAATAAAGCGTGAACGCACTAGAGCTGTATATGAAAACAATACAAAAATCGAGTTGGAGGATGTTTTTCCAAGCAAAACAAATAAAGTCGGTATTAAATTTTATGTTTAGCAGGATCACTGCTACCTGCATCCAATACTACTACGAAACAGACGATACGGTATGAATGAAGCCAAGTCATCCAGTCCAATGCAGACACAGCGATTACCGCCTTCACGGATTTCTGTGTTCTTCCGAAATCCCTTGCTCTTGGGCTGAACGACAAAACCGCTCTCCGCCCTAATCTTACTGTCTCGTCTTCACAGCAGCTCTAACAGGGGAAAGCGTGACGTGTGTTTTTTTTACGATTCGGCTCACCTCTGAGGTTGAGAGAGCCAGACTGACTGGTGCGCTGCTGAAAGTACATTAGAGTTTGACAGAGGAGAGGTCTGAGGTCTGAGAAGTTGTACCTCTTCTGGTTAGGGATGGATTTGAAAACGGCTCTAAATGAGGAACGCTGGCTTTTGTTTGCAGCAGAATGGATTAAGTCTGGCATTGTGTGTTATTCTCCCTGACAGCGCTCTGGTGGGGAACTACTCTTCTGTTTGTGTGAACTTGTTGAACTCTGTTAGCTGCTTTATAAAAAAGAATAAATACATTTAAACGTGTTTAAAAGTTTGGGGCTAGTAGCATTTTTAATGTTTTTGAATGACGTCTATTACTGCATGTTCATCAAAGCGGCAAAAATACTGTAAAAACGATATTATTACAATTTAAAATAAATATTTTTTATGCCATTATGTTTCAAAATGTAGTTTATTTCTGTGATGTAAAGCTGAATTTTCAGCATCATTACTCCAGTTGTCAGTGTCACATGATCCATCAAAAAACATTTGATTATTATCAATGTTGACACAGTTGTTACTTCATATTTTGTCATTGTTTTTGCAGAATGCTTTGTTGAATAGGAAGTTCAAAAGAGCAGCATTTGTCTGAATATTTTGTAGCAGTTCAAAAGTGTCACTTTTGACCAACTTAATGCACACTTGCTGAATAAAAGCATTAACTGCCTTAAATTGAATGCAACAGCCCACAAAAGAATGGTTCAGGAACTATTTACATATTCCTTCTGTTCAGTGTTTGCTAGAAATGTGCAAAATTGAACATGTTGATGTAAGCTTAATAATTTTTAAGGCATAATTAGCTAGGGCTGGTTTGCTAGCAGTGTTTGTTTCTAGCTAGCTTCTAAAGCTAGTTATAAAACAAGCTATTTTAAAGTAGTTAAAAAAGAAGAGAACAGTTTTACATTTCTTCTGTTCAGTGTTAGCTTGAAGAAAGTTTTACCTGAAGTTACCCTTATTCCAGCTGGCCTCTGTTACAATGACATGACAGAGAGTTGTAGCTCTGCTTTGTATTCATAGACAGTATTTTAGAGTAGCAGTCAATAGCTCTTGTTAGCACACACAAGTACAATGAGAGGTAGCTGTTAAATGGTATCTGTGGAGAACTGATGTCAGTAACTGAGATCTCACATGTAGATGTGTTCATTGTGTAGCAGATGGTATTGTATCTGATGTCTCTTTGTTTTCAGAGACGGATTAGTAAATTCCCGACACTCCGTGTGACACTTGCCGTATAAACTGGGACACCCGGAAAAACTGTAAACAAAAGTGTGTCTGGAAGTGCAAAGATTTGTGGCATCCATCTGTCTGTGTTCATCATTCAATATGTTTGGCTGTTTCGTGGGAGGCCCAATAAGTGTGTTTTACACACTTCATATCACGCTGATCCTTTAACCCGGCTTTCAGAAAAATAACATATTATTCATCCACTTAATCTGATGTCTATTATGAGACTGTACAACATGAGGTATGGTATTCGTCTGTACAGTGACTTAATCTGGTCTAGTATGTGACTGTACGACGACTTAATCCGAGCTCTAGCGTATATGGTATGAAAATTAGAATTTAATTTGGACAATAAAGCCCTACCCAATACTTTATTTTGAACTTTTTGATTATTTCCTTAATTTTTTATTGAAATTAAATACCTTTAGGATGAGAGATGAGATTTGATGGACGGCAGATTCGAACACTCAAAAAGCATGCGCCTTAACATCTACGCCACTGAAAATGATGCCAATCACACGGTGGTGGGCGGAGTTAATGTAAATAGACACTCCGTTTCGATTAATCGCGCAACCCAAATTCATTAGATATGAACTGACTTCCTCATTCAGAGTAATTGTAGCTCAACTGTTGTCCACCAGGTGAAAAGCTTAGTTTGATTGTCCAATGCATGCACCTAATTCGTCACACATTGTAGGATGAGTAAGTTGTTGAAGTCTGATACTTTAGTCAGGGGTTTGTTGTTGCTCATCTCTAACTGTGTTTTGCATTGGCAGTATTTTAGTACCAGATGGTTGCATTTATTAGAAATATTTCTGAACCAGAAGCTGTTAAATGGTAACTCAGACACATAATGTAATCCCATTTGGCACGCGTTTCTGCCCACTGATGCCAGACCAGCCTAGTCACATCCTCAGCTGTCACACGGACAACACCTGAACTGGTCATTGAACAGCATATGAAATCAAAGGCTAATTTACATAAATCCTCCACACCTCAGAAGCTGTGATGGATGCAGGCAAATGGCCCACTTAGTTCATTTAGCGTGGCTGCAGGCAGTGTGCCCAGACTGAGAATGAGAGTCCAAAGTGTTTAGGTAAAATACACTTCAAATGAGGGCACAGCTAACACAACCGCTTTCTGTCTTATCAATTCGCTTTATTGTCGCCCTGAGGCTATCATTAGAACATCTTGCCAAAGTTTGCGTCAGACTCTGAGAGTACAGTATTTCTCTCCGGGGAATCCAATGCACAATGCTGAGCTTTGATGCTTTGGATGAGGAGAGATTTTTTGGGTGTTTAGACTGCCATGAGAGTGAGTAAATAGTGGTAAAACTATGCTTTTGGGTGCTATTCCTTAAAAGCCAAATTAGAGTGAGAAAGATGTGAGAAGGATTCATTCTTACAATCGTTCTCTTCATGAATAAACAAAGGGATTGTTCAATTACTCATCCAAAATAAATGACTTTTTCCAAACGTGTATGAGTTTTTTTCTCCTGTTGAACACAGAAGAAGATATTTTGCAGAATGTTGGTAACCAAACAGTTGCTGGTAGCCAAAGAAGAAAACATACTATGGAAGTCAATGGAGACTGGAAACCATATGAGTTACCTACAGTCAAAATATATAGAAATATTAATTACAGTCTTTACAAGATGATATCTTCAGACTCAGAAAATATTTGTTTCTATGGCAACTTTCATAATATCAAAGAGTATTTGGTTTCATTATATAAATTCAGCTTTGTATTTTTGAAACAAACAACAAGAAGAAACATTGAATAGCAATTTTAATGATCATTTCTTCATTATTCTTACAAAAAACAGAAATTGACATTATTTATTTGTTTAATTACATTTACATTTTTATTATTTAAAAAATGAAGGTCATATGAAAAAAAGTATAGCATACTACTACTAGAATACTATGTTTATAGCCTACTACTAGTACTACTAGCGTACTATGAACTGCTTATTATTATAGCATACCACATTTTCCAGTATATACTGAGCTGTAAGCATACAGTAAACATTATGTTAATGTTCTAAATGAATAATTCCTGAATGCTTAGTATATGCCACTATATACTGCATACTTTAAAAGTAGCAAAATAAAGAAATTATCCAGCAACAACAAAATGTTTGAAACAATAGTATACTACTGCCTTGCTTTGGCTCTGTTGTATTTTGCACATTTAGATAATAGTATATACAGATCCTCATTTGTAAGTCGCTGTGGATAAAAGTGTTTAGTAAATGACTAAATGTAAACAGTATGCATAGAGAAAACTGGCATACTATCAACAGTTTACATAAAATGCACTGCAGAACTAGTAAGGCTACTGAGGCAGTGTGTTATTCTGAACAGTCTCTGTGAGGTTTAGGGGGAGAGATGTTCTCTTATCAAGCAGGCTGCCATCTAGTGTTTAATAGACTGAGTGCAGGTTTAATGACAGACAGCAAAATGTCTCTGTAAATCAAATACAGAGAACGTAGGTTGTTTCACTGCGCTTCCATTCGAGCGCCTGTAATATCCTTCAGTAAAACAGAGCAGGAAAAAAAAAAGCTGCCCTTCCATAAACCCAGATTTATTAGCATTTTCTGCTTGTTTGTTTAGCAGATTATTGAGACACGCATATAAAACCTGCCGGCATGGCTCCATTTGGCTGGCCGTTTGTTTATTTGGCATGACAGGACAAAATTCAGAATGGCAGGAAGAGGTGCGTCCCTACAGGCCCCAGCGGCCGCTGTCCATTTAATGAGAGTGTTTGTATATAGGTGCCACATGCAGATGTCTTAATTTAGCCTATAGTGTTAGCATAATACATGCAGATTGAAAGCTGATTGGTTGCCGAGTGTGTACTGACTGTCTTCTGTCATGTTTGCAGGCATGGAGTCAGCGGATACTCTTGGGTTGGTTTACTGACCTGCTTTCTCTGCTAAGGGTTAATTTGCCCTCAGCTAGCATGTCAGTCATAACATCCCTGCGAATTGCGCTAATCACACACACACATGCGTCTCAAAGGGTAAAGCTATTTGCTACAGAGCCATGTGACTCGTTTTGCTAGCAGGCACCGCAACAAATGCTAATTTGACAAGCTATTTGCCTTAATTAAAATGTAATTAGCTCTCAGGATGTGCCATATTTGTCTCTCTTCTCTTGTGTTATCAAAATATTACTGTTTAATTGTTTTTTTATTAATATTGCTGCTAAAGTCTTGGTTTAAAACAGCTGACGTCTGACTGTTAAAGTTGTCTAGCCTATCAGTTTTGTATGTAACATGGATGGTTTAGGCTTATCTACTAAATAAACACTTCATGTTCTAAAGTGGCATAATGTTGTGTAGCAAGTTTGCTTTGATTGGCCTATATATGAAATATATCACATACGTTTCTATACTAAATACATAGTTTTATTATAGTAAACATGGTTTATAATAGTAAAAGTGTAGTTACCGGGGATGGGGGTTAAGACCAACTCAATAACACAGTTTTACTACAAATACCATGGTTAAACTATGGTTGATATAACAAAACCATGGTCAATTTGGTTTAATTGAAATGACCACGTTTATATACTCAACAATGAATTAATGCCTATTTAAGATGTTAAGTGTTTATACTGTGTAGCAAGTTAGCATTGGTTAGGCTAGTAGCTAATATGTCACATAAGAATGGTTTTATACTAAACAACAGTGTAGTGTCTGTTTTGGGATGTTAGGTGTTTATTTTTATTGTGTGGCTAGTTAGCATGCTGTGCACATCACATAAAATCACTTGTTATACTAAATATCATTGTAATACCTGATTTTGGATGTTAAGCGTTATTTTTGTACTGTATTGCAAGTTAGCATTGCAGCTGTGTATATCACATAAAATCACTTTTTATGCTAAATATAATTATTACACCTGTTTTTGTATGCTAAGCGTTTATTGTTATTATAGTCAAAGTGTAGTAACCATAGTCTTTTTGGCATATGCCATTTGTATAACCACAGTTTTACTACAAATACCATGGTTTAACTATGGTTAACGTGACAAAACCATGTTTAACTATTGCAGCAGTGTTTTTTTTAAATTACATTTTCATCAGGGAATCATATCTGCCCATAGCCATGCAAATATTTACCACAGTAAGTTCAGTGTGTGTGTGGTTGGGCGGTGTGTTTCTGTCAGATAGATGTTTTCAATATTTTTTAGCGTATTTCTCAGGTGTTTGTAGACAAATATACTGTGTTCTGCATGATTTACTCTTTGACAGACATCTTGGTGACCTAAATATTAACCGGCCAGCATTTCTAATTTGTTTTACAGCATTAGGGCCATCACAATGCCATTTCTGATGCCATTATAGTCGTCAATATTCAAGACACATATTGTTTATGTCGTTCTGTCTTTTAGTGGGATTAACTCATGAAAAGCTCTTTTAATAGCTATTGAATTATTCACTAAATGCAGACCTCTGGCGGCAGTCACATGTTTTTGTGGAAACTGCAGAGGGAGCCTTCTAACAAGCATTAAATATTAAACCGTGATCTTTGAAAATAAATAACAAACGGTACAATGTCATCACAAATGGGTGAACGAACACAACAAATCCTGAAAGATCCTCTGGTTTAAAGTCCAAATCGACTTTACTCAGATATCATGTTTCATTTTAAAACATTTTCCTTAAAAGCAGTTATATTGGAATGAATGCAGCTCAACTCTTCAGGCAGTGAATAAGGATTATGGTGTACAAATAAATGTATGCAACATGCAATATCACATTTGTCATCGAAACCATTGTCTATTCCAAATAAATCACAGATGCTTGAATTGTTTCCCAGAGCAGCGATGCAACCGGTTCCATGGTAACACCGAGAACAGTTTGTTTCTTGACGAGATGTTGGAAAGAGCAGACATTTGGGATTGTGAGAGGGCCCATCAGACGTCTGTGTACAGCAGCAAAACAAGCCACACAGGATCATGTTGCACAAATACTGATGGATTCAGAAAAATTACTCCGCTTTGTTTCGGGTATTTCAGCTGGTCTGACCATTATATTCCCATCCTTATATAGTAAAATGGCCAACGGGTGGCTTATTTTCTAGCTTGTGGGGCTGAATAAAGTGCATTTATATGTGGGTTTATTTTAAGAGTGCTTTGTCCAAAAATATCTCTTTAGAGACATCTCTATTTACATACATGTTCAATTTTGGTTCTTACAGTTAATATAAATTTGCTCATTCTTTAATGTGATGTATTTTTTGAGTGAAATGGAGAAATGCTGGACCACGCTTCATTTTTTTTTATCCATCTGGGATGGATTGGATGGTGAAAATTGGGAGAAACATACCAGAATAAAGCTAGAACCAGAAAAGCTAGTTGGCTTTTGCATAATATTCAGCATGGCCCAAGTGATGTCGTCAGAAAAGGAAAGTCGTTTTAGTGTAAGAGCAAATTGTTGTATTTTCATAATGGATTATAATATACATAAATAGTGCGGAATTGGTGTGTTTGAAGAAAGTCATTTCCAATGTCCCGTTGACTTTAAAAGTATTTTTTTCCACATGCTCCATGTCGCAATGGTTACAGAAAAATATCTGCTCTTGGAAAGCTGGAATCAGCAAGACACATAAGCTTTTTCATCAGCATGGATTCGATAATTCCCTGGGATGCTCTGTCCAGGTTACCATGGCAATTCAGAATATCTCTGCTTTTAAAACCGCACATGTCCGTTCTTGCTATTCTGGAATGCATTCATTGAAAATAAATCCTATTATTTCCACTGCGCTGCTCAACCCATCTGCACTCTAGAGGCACCACGGTACCGTATACTGTGCTACTGAATCATTATAAGATAGAAGCTAAATAAAAACATATTATCAGCATAATAATTTGAGTGAAATTTCAATTTCAACTTTTAAAGTGTCTGCATTTTGTTTATTAAACTTACTGGGGTGGCTGATACTAAGTTATCACAGTGTTTCTGGAGTAATAATAACACTATAGTAACTGTATTTTAGTAGAAAATGCAGTTACCAGGGAAGAAAACAATGTGGCCCCAAAAAACAAGCTAAAAACACATTTCGTTGTACTGAACCCAGCGGCAAAAGCACGGACTACAGATGACCTGAATATGATAGTAGCTTTGTCTTTATCTGTGGCTTATCCCTGAACAACTGCATAAATTCCAGTATCCAGTGAATCTATAACTGAACCAAATCTCACCGTCTGAAAAATAAATGTTTGCAAAATGAGGTCACTCCTGTGGAAAGCCAATAGTTATTCACCTGTATTCTGTTGAATGTAGTGATGTGTTTTAATTGTGTATTGTTTCACAATTATTGTATTATATAATATATTATATTGCTTAATTACGAAGGCCAACTTGTAAGTAGATCATTTGTAGGTGGATTTCCATAAAAATAAAAAAAAAGTTTAAATATTGTGTTTCTGATGCGTATGGAAGCCTTTTCCACCAAAAAGAATACAAATAAATAAGTACAAACATAACTGTGACTTTTAATAGACAATTCTGACGTTTTTTTTTTTTTTTGTGAGTTTTTATCTCGATATCTCAATTACAGAATTGCAGAATTGTGAGATATGCATTCACAATTGAAAGAAAATAGTCAGTGTCTCTCTCTCTCAGAATTGGAGTATATCATTTGAAACTACAAGTATATATCTCACAATTATGTGCAAAGAAATCAGAATTGCAAGTCAAAAAATTCAGAATTATGGGATATAAACTCAAAATTGCTAAATCTAAACTTGCAAATGTGATAAAAAATGGTCAGAATTGTGAATGTATAATTGATGCCTTTATTTATTTTGAGTTTAGGACCCATGCTTCTGACTTTATAACTCACAATCATGAGTGTATCTCATATTTCTGAATTGCAAGATGTTAACTGACAAGTGGGAGAAAAAAAGAATTGTAAGGTAAAATTCACAGTTACCTTTTTAATTTTTTATTCAGTGGTGGAAATGGGCTTCCATGTTGGCGCTATGGACACATTGCTCTGTGTTTTTTTTGACTCAACCAACAGCATGAGTTGAGGGTGCAGCTTTCTGACCAGAGGGAGTTTTAGAGAGTACTGTTCAGGAGGGCAGTTGCGCAGAAATTACTTATAACATCAAATTGTTGTGTGGTTTTATTTCCAGCGGACTGTCTGTGTACATTTTCATTAAGCGTCTAACTCGTTTTTCTCTACTCTTTTTTTCTTTTCTCAGTGGTCTGTAGTTTCCGCGGATCAGTGTCACATGGTCTGACTCTAGAGCTTGGAGAAACGGTTCAGATCCTGGAGAAATGTGAAGGTAAGCATTCTAAAGTATAGTAAAACTTTTAACCTGGTGTTTTTGGAAGCATACTTTTTAAAAACAGGTCTGGATGGAAAATCTTGTAAATACTATAAAAAGGCACTAAAAATTACTAATAACCTAAAACCACCTTTTGCTCTCATACCTTGTCCTACAAAAAAAGTGACAAAACACAAACAAACAAAAAAAAAAACAACTCTGTTAAAATGTATTCTTTTTCAAATTATTTTTTAAAAGCATAATTTTTATGCTTATTTAATTTGCATAAATTAAATACCATTATACTCTATTGTCATGTTGACAAAAATAATAAAATGCACAAACACTTCATTTGACCTCCTATAGTGAATAGAAAACATTTTCCAAAGATTAGACATAGCCGTTAAAATAAAATTCAAGGCCTTTTTTGTAACCTCATTATGAAAAGTGCCAAGAGATATATCAACATTTGCCACCCACTCATAGTACAGTATGTCCTGTATATTATAAGACAAATTCTCCTGTCTCTGCGTTTTTTGCTCAGTGTGTAGCTTGTGCTGCTGGCAGTCTTCAGAAACCAAAATAATTCTGAATACTTAAATGTAACCAAGAGACTTTCAACACAGATTTTCAGAGCATGTTTGATTAGCATATATTCATAATCAGGCAGACTTTAAGAGAACTAAAGCTTCTTTGGAGTTAGAGGTTTTATAAGTTTGGTTTTATTTGATGAATTTTAATAGTCCACAACAGCACCATTAGCTAGATTTAGCTTACCTTAGTTCTGCAGATGCAGTTTGAGGGTTAGCCCATTTCAGGACAAGGGCTTGATTCATGGGCGTATCATCGATTGCTTTGATGAAAGCTGTACATCGGCACCCAGGCCTGATTGTGCTGGCTCCCTCAGATAACAGGAGTGATCATGTGATATTAGCCGTGGCACCTCGGTCCTCCAGTATTGATCGAGAGTTCATTCACTTTTTCCATGAGTAATCTTCTTTTATCAGGTATACTGTGAGGTGACGTAGATGAAGCAAGATCTTCTAGACGTTGTTGGACCCCTCTAGGCTTCAAACATTTCACAAGTCACCTTTTGTATGATTCATTTTTTTCTCAAATCAGTTTACTTTGAGACTAGCTTTATCTCCCAATGGAAATGTTATTGCTTCGGGGTTGCTTTTTTAATAGCTCAAGAGACTTTACTCAGTAAAGTTCTCAGCAAGGAGGCATAAAATAGAAACAGAGAATACAATTTTGACATACTGTAATAGAAGAGAGCTATACATTGAATGTGGACCGTTCACATCATTTGGTCTTGAAAAAAAATGAGTCTTCAGACTGAAATCGATTTCTGATCACAAACTTTGGTTTCTTGGGAGATCTAAGTCAATTTGAGACATTTTTGAGATCTCTAGATCACACAAAGTGGCTTGGACATCGCTAAATCTAAAAATTGTATAGATGTGGAGAACATTTATGATATTGATTTCGCTCTTTATGTGCATTATTGAAAAAAAAAAGTTGCTTGTTACAAACTTGTGTCAATTGTGTTAATGCAATTTGAGTTTAAATGTAATTCAGACATGCAATGAACACAAATTCGCTTCCAGGTAACAGAGTTTTCATAGATTTTCGTTTCAGCCCCTTCTGGGTCCTGAAAGAAAAGTGGCTCAATTTCAGAGTGTTGCAGTTTAAAGGTCAGTAATAAAAAATGCTCGTTCCCAAGAGCTGTCAATGGTCATGGCTTTCATTCAGAGCCCGCAGGCAAAGAGTGAGAGACGCATGCTGCATTGTAGCTCAGCCAGTGAAATACAGCCTTTTAAAGGAGCAAGAAATATGTTTCAGTCTGCGAAAGTAGCAAAACATAAAACCCTGCCATTCAACCTCAGGTGTTTGACTGGTAGAGTGAATTTAAGTAGTCTTGGGTGCAAAATTGTGAAGTCAGTTCTTGACTTTTTGTGAGACTGCAGTTATGCATATAATTGATAGGTGCTTCATAATATAAATCTGCAGAAATAGCAACTTGAACATTCTTCAGAATTTCTCCTTTCATGTTCAAAGAAAACAAGAAATGTGCATGCATAGACATACAGGTTGTGTGTATTGGGCAGTGGATTATTTGCAGGTCACCTGGTGAGGTGAGAGTTTTGGCTTTGGCCTCAAGGGCTGGGATAATCAGTGCTCTGATTCACCGGGTTAGCAGTTTGCTGTACGTATTGATTGTTTTGCTGCAGTGCCATGCTTTTGAGGTAATGAATGCCTGGAAAATGGAAGCTTTTCAAAGCTCCAGGTTCAGGAGTGTCGCGGTGGCCTGCAGTAGCCAGTGGTCTGATTGGAGCGCTCTGTTTTGAGAACTGAAGATTTTGCAGTGTCATCCACTGGGAACTTGAGGGAGAAGTGTATGCCTGAAGACTTGACAGGATATTTGACTGTTTATGCTCACTCGGAGGTTCCTTTTAACTGAAAACAGTCCCCAGTCCAACAGAAATTTTCAAAAAGGGGACTTAATATACTCTAGACTTGAAAAGAGTGGAATATAACAATTAGGCTAGGATAGACAGACAGACAGAGAGATGGATGGATGGATTGACAGACAGACAGATAGACAGACAGACAGAGAGAGAGAAGGATGGACGGATGGACAGACAGACAGAGACAAGGACGGACAGACAGACAGATGGACGGATGGATGGATGGACAGACAGAGAGAAGGATGAATGGATGGATGGATGGACAGACAGAGAGACAGACAGACAGAGAGAAGGACAGACGGACAGATGGATAGACAAAAAGACAGACAGAGAGAAGGATGGACGGATGGACAGACAGACAGAAGGAGGGATGGATGGGTGGATGGACAGACAGACAGAGACAAGGACGGACAGACAGACAGATGGACGGATGGATGGACGGACAGACAGAGAGAAGGATGAATGGATGGATGGATGGACAGACAGAGAGACAGACAGACAGAGAGAGACGGACAGACAGACAGAGAGAGGGATGGATGGGTGGATGGACAGACAGACAGACAGAGAGAGGGATGGACGGACGGACAGACAGACAGAGAGAACGATGGATGAATGGATGGACAGACAGACAGAGAGACAGAAAGACAGAGACAAGGATGGACAGACAGACAGATGGACGGACGGACGGATGGATGGACAGACAGAGAGAAGGATGGATGGATGGATGGATGGACAGAGAGAGGGATGGATGGATGGAAAAAAGGATGGACAGATGAAAGGACAGAAAGACAGAGATAGATAAACAGACAGACAGATGGAGAGAGATGGATGGATGGATGGATGGATGGATGGACAAATGGATGAAAGGACAGACAGACAGATAGATAGAGGGATGGATGAATGTAATGGAAAGACAGATAGACAGACAGAGATAGATAGATAGATAGATAGATAGATAGATAGATAGACAAACAGCAGTTGTCTGGTTTTAATCCCAAAATGGTGTGGCACTTTAAAGAGCAAAACCTCTTGAGAGAGACATGTCACCACCACAGCTGTGAGCATGAACAATCTGACAGCTCAACACGTCCCTGCAGTCTACACCTGTTGAGAGACACAGACAGAGATGACACATTTCATCAGGTGTTTGTTTGTTGGCAGCTGTGTGTTGATGCTGAGTTTCCTCATGTCCACATGGAAGCCTCACGCCAGCAAACACGAGCCGTCTGCTAATCTATCACAGCTAATGCCTACAGTCAGCCTCTAGCACAAACGCTGTTTGTATACAGCACTGACAACTTTTTCTGCTTGTTTTGGTATGGATTCTTCTCCAGAGGAGACCTCAACATCTTGTTTGCTAGCTACTGTGCACCAGCTTGTAGCAAGCTAACGGCAAAATCATTTCCACATTGCTAAAATGCTAAAAATATATTGACACTCATGTGGACCCAGTGCCAATTTGTGTCATACAACCTGACACAAGACCCTTCGTCCAAATGTTGTTCATTAGCTAATAGCATGGTTCGTTGTGGTGCTAAATGGAAAGTGACAATGGAAACGGCTAACTTTGACTGACGCAGCCCACTCATTCTTCGCATAAACCAAATAGCTAATTACAAGGTGCACCTCCTCCATTTTCAAGATGCACCTGGGGAAAATGCTAACAAAAAATAGACTGCCGTGATTAATGTGGCAGAGTCTGGATTGCGTTCGAGACAGATGGCCACAGGTGTGAGCGACGTTAGCAGCCAAGCTTATGAATATTTTCCACGGTTGTCACATCAGATTGTTTACAAATGGCTACATAAATGATTGCATCACAAACCAACAATTTTACTTCCTGTTTTCCACAAATTCTCTACCGAGTCCAAATGCCCCACCATTAAATATTTGGCCAAGCTTGATAAGGAGTATTTACATTTTTGCATTTACATTACATCTTTGAAATATTATGCTAATATTGCTAAGTAGGTAGTAAAATGAGTAGTATAGACAGAGCAGAGTGCTAACAATGACTTAGACCCTGGCAACCATCCTGATTACTCTAGTATCTGAAAGCAACAAGGTAACATCTCTTAAGGCATCTAAGCATATGCATAGCAACACCCTAGCAACCAACAACAACAACTATTGGCATAACAACATGGTAACATCCCTCAATACACCTTAGCAACTGCATAGCAACACCCTGGCAACCATCCAGATCACTCTAAACACCTTAACAAACAGCATGGCAACATCTTAGCAACTACCCAGAACACCCTAGTAGCCTATTGGCATAGCAACAGATTACCATCATTCAAAGACACCTTAGCAACTGCATAGCAACACACTGACATCTACCCAGAGCACCTTAGTATCAACATAACAGTATGGTAACCTCACTCAAGACACCATACAGTGTACTGTAACGGTTCCAATAGCAACACACTAGCAACCACCAATAACAACTATTGGCATAGCAACATGGTAACATCACTCAAGATGCCTTAGTAACTGCATAGCAACACCCTGGCAGCCATACAGATCACCATCGTATCTGCATAGTTGCGTGATGACATCACTCAAAACACCTTAGCAACTGCATAGCAACACCCTGGCAGCTACCTAGAACACCTATTGGCATAGCAACAAGACACGTTAGGAAGTACATGGCAAGACCATGGCAACAACCCATAAAATCTATTAGCATAGCAACATGTTTACATCCCTCAAGACATCTTACCAACTGCATAACAACCCCCTGGCAACTATCTATAACTCCTATTGGCGTAGAAACATGCTAACATTACTCAAGACACCTTAGCAACTGCATAACAACCATCCAGAGCATCATTTTTGTAGCATTTTTTCCATTAGAAAGGGATTGATATTAGTCAGGGCTGCTGCTGCACAATAGGTCTTTGCTAATAGCTAATGGTTTAGCTTTAGGGGAGGAACCGGTTATTTATGCTCTAATTAAGTGAGAAATAACCAAGTAGAGAAAAGCCAAGAAATAATTTGGTAGATGATGTGGCCAGGGCTCATTGTTTCTAGACAAATACGGTGTGAGAAAAAAGACAGGAATTAGATAAGTACATATAGATGAATTTGCAGTATTAAGCCTTTTTCATGTAAATTATTTGGTATACGCTTTATTCATACTTTATCAGCATTTTTCATGTTTTTACCCCCAGTGTTCATCAGCAGCAACTGTGTAAAAATATCATGTTTCTATGTTGTTTTAATTCATTAACTGAATAATTCACTTTTAATTTTGGATATCAAAATCTTCAGACTTCATCATTTTACTACTTTTTGCTGTAAGATGATTTACAAGAATGGCAAAAATAAAAGGTTTTCAAACAGGTTTCCTGAACACACCCCTCATTTGTTATTGGTCAGATAGTCCCACCCCAAATTCATGCCATTGGTTGATCTTTTGTTGCTATGTTGATTGAAGAAACAAGGCAATGTTTTGAATTCACCTCAGTGTTAGTACTGTTCTGGGAAATCAACCAATGGATGAAAGTATTTTTAGCACGTCAAAAATGTTTGCTCTTCATCTTTATCATTAAAAAAGTTAGTTTGAAAAGCTTATGAAAAGCCTTGCTGAGCAAGCAGTGTAGAAAAAAGAAGTGTTTTTACTCCAGGCGACTATTTAGTCATGATTTAATGTGTCGTTATGTAGCCCTTTATGCGGCTAGCGTTGCAAACAGCTGGCTTTCTTACTGTAATAATAAGGTGACATACTGTGCAGAGACTTGAGATTTGAATGTTTTGAGCTCGTTTATTACGGACTGAAGGCTTATTATGATGTTGGTGGGGTTCTGCAGCAGTGTGGTGAATCTGCTGGGAGGCAGCATATTTCTGAGATGTTTTGGACATCCGCCAGTGAAACTGATGGCCCAGACCTTAGTGTACTATAAGTTCCAGTCTTTATGTTCCACCTTATCTAAAAGATATGGCCTTCAACACGGCATAGTTGCTGTGAAAATGCCATTCGATGCGTTAGGGATGCAGTGAAACACTCTTTTAGTGAAGTGTATGTCTGCATGCAGCATTCAGTTCAGTATGTTTAAAAAAGAACTAACATTTAGATATATACTTCATGAGTGAATGAATTGCAAGATATAAACTGGTAATTCTGACTTTTTCCTCAAAATTGTGAGATATAAACTCACAACTGCGAGTTATAAAGTCCAGTTCTGGGGGGAAACAGTTCAGTGTTACTAAAATGGAAGTTTATATCTCACAATTCTGAGTCAATAACTTGCAATTGCAAGTTTAGATCACGCAATTCTGAGTTAAAAGTCATTTTTTAGCAATTCAAGAATTTTCAGTTTATATATTGTGATCCTGGCTTTAAGACTTACTATCGCAAGTTCTGCTGCAATTATTTATGTATGCTGCAGTTCTGACTTTAAATCAAGCAATTCCGACTTCATAACATGCAATTTTATATCAGAGTTCTGTGAAAAAAAATCATAATTAAGAGTATGTATCATGTAATTCTTAGAAAAAAGACAGAAAAGTCAGAATTGTGAGATAAAAAGTCGCAATTAGCTTTATAATTTTTTTTATTCAGTAGCGGAAATGTAGTGCATACTTACGTTACGTTATGTCACATGCTACTTTTGTTTGTCAGTCATTTCATTCATTATTGTTATTATCAATGTTACTCAGTTAACATTTGTATTTTGTGTATTGCAGGATGGTACCGAGGATTTTCCACTAAGAAACCCACAATAAAGGTAAGCTGATTAATTTTTTTATACTCAGTAGTATGGATTTTACAAACCATCTGGTGTGCAATTTGTTTCCTTGTTGACCTACAGTGACCCTGTTTGAATGTCAAGTAAACATCAAAGATCTACTATTGAACTGTGGTAGGTCATGACAGCCATGGAGGGCAGGGAAAAACTGTGCTAAATGCGAATTGTACCATGTGGTTTATGCAGCTATCTATGACTTTTATTTAAAAAAATAATAAAAGAAAATAATGATAATTATAAGAATACAAAGAAAATATATAATGTATTATTATTACTTTGTAATAAATTAACATCTCTATATTATTTTACTGAGTGAGGCACAATGACTGCCAGACAAAAATGAAATGCTTACCTTACAACAGTTCTCTTGTTTACAGTTTTGTTTCTGTTTTTTTGCTACAAAATGAAATCAATACATGCATTTTACAATAACTGGCCTTTGACTGGTTGGAAATATGTAGCAGTGATCCTTCAAATTGTAGCAGCTAGGGACTCTCTCTACAGTGCTCACTCAAAGGCCACGTGGGCGATTGTTTCTACTGTTGTTAGGTAATGCTTTCTAAAATACTCCAAAATACACCTAATGTAAAATTGGCTGTGGATACCATTTCATGAAAAAAGAAAACGTATCAGAACAAACAGACAATAAAGGATACAGTATAAGCGACGACAAAGAATGCAATAGTTTATCTCTGAATAAAGTTTTAAATGATCTAATTCCAGTTGCCATATTTTAGGAATAAATTGCAATTTTGATTTGAACCGAATATAACGTTCATAAAGTATAAATGTTATTTCTAATATATAATTTGATTTGGATGAGTAGGAAGATTTGGCTTAAAAAGTTCTCATGTAAATTCTCATGTTATACAGCAGTAATAAATCTCATGACACATTATGTGCAATTTGTTAGCACTGAAACTATTAGTTTATAGAAAAAGTTAATTTCATAGTGCGTAAATTGTTGCATCATTCAAGAAACAATCTGTCTGTAAAACCACTCTTGCACCACACAGTGCCGACACATTTGCTTGCGTCAATGTCTGCTAATCATTCATAAAACCACTTCTGTTAAATCAATGCATCATGGAGGGCAGAGGAATTCATTTTCCAAATTATTCGTAAAGCACATAGTATATAAATTGTTGCATCATACAGTTAAAAAAAAAAGAAGCAAAAACGTAAAATCAGTGCAGCGCTGACTAAGTCTTCAACAGAAAAATATCTATGCAAATATTTTTGCAAAACCTTTCTTAGGTAAATTGCTACATTATGCAGTGCAAACATATTTGTATATATAACTAATTCCTGTGAGTAAGTTTTGATAAAACTATTTAGCATGTATTGTCGCATCATGCAGCACTGACGTATTTGTGAAATGTTCACAGAACTTATAGTGTTACTGTTTTACTTTATTTGACAATACATGTAAAATAATTTAGCCCGTATAGATGTGAATCTTATTCAGTCCATCAATAAGAAAGTTGGTAGCACTTTATTTTACGGTTTCACCTATTAGTTGCTTATTAGCATGCATATTACTAGAATATTAGCCATTTATTAGTGCTAATTAAACCTATCAAGCCTATAAGCAAGTCGTAGTTAACAAGTGTTACCTGTTCCAAAGTGTTACCAGAAAGTTTTACAGCAGATTCATATGTTTTTGACTCCTCTGTGCTGTTTTTAGTGTTATCTGAGGACATTTTGAAATATACTTAGACACTTCACTTAACAGTGATGACTATTTAAAAGTGGCGGTGAGTAGCTAATATCCACATCATAGACAAGACTGTGCTTGCTATTCAGTTTTTCCTGACCTCACAAGCCAGGTTGAGGCAAGGACAGGGCGTACTGAAATATTCCTCCCAAAAGACAGATTTTCTCAGGATGAGAGGAGGAGGATGGAGCTTTAAAGAGACTTAGATCTTGTCTTCCACAGCTGTTTTCTTCAGGGGCACAAACACACAAGCAGGTATTACTGCGGGCGCCATGTTGAGCTTATTTGGTGCTGAAAATGTTGACACTGCGGCAGAATATCTTACACTTCACTTGAATGTACTGAGAATCACCACATGAGACTTCAGAACTGTATTAAGAAAAGGTTCAGCTGCTGTAATACATTTTTCTTACAGTGTACCGTGGATATCAATCTCAAGTCTTATTATTGGACCGCACTATTCAAATATATGTCACATCCAGCCCATACGTTAACAGAACCATATCCAGTAGCTGACATTTCCCAACAATTTTCCTTTATGTGAGTAAAGTTCACCTTACAAAGGACAGCTGAAAAGTTTTATGTGTACCTTTACAGAACTATGGCTCAACTACGAAGAAGCCCTCATCCAAACCATCAAAGATGAAGAGCTTCAGGCTAAATGTTGTAGAAATTATATGAAAGAATGCACAGGAACATTGTTTTGATGTGAACGCTCTGAAGTCGTGTTTTTTGGTCAACAGTCACCTGGCAGATACAATAGGGTTAAAAGTTTAACTTTAGTACATCAAGTTAAACTAAATTTATTTATATTTATATTTATTTTATATTTTAGTCATTGAAATATATGTTTTAGTTTGAGTAAATAATAACTCTATTATACTCGATTATAAGTAATCATATGTTTTAAGGAATATGAATACATTTCAGTCAAATAGTCTGATTTCAAAATACATATTTTTACTAAAATGATTTTTACTGTATATGTTAGTTATATGTTAGCTAGTTATATTACTTATACAACAAGATATACAAGTCAGAATATGTATTTATAAATATAGGTATATTGCATATTAGTGCTGTCAAACGTTTAATCGCGATGAATCAAATTCAAAATAAAAGTTTTTTTTACATACTATATACACTGTTTACATACTGAATATAAGTATTTCAAAATATATACATGCATATATATTATGTAAGCAAAAACATTTTTAAAAAATGCGATTAATTGCGATTAATCGTTTGTTTTCACACTTTCAACTCTGGATTTAGATTATTATCTATTTTACTAAATGATATTTTAATAGTATTTTTAGCTCAGTGAAATCCCAATTCGACATGCATTCAAGATATACAAGATATACATGCTCCGTGCATTTCATATCTGTTACTGAATGAACATGTTGAACTCACTATGAACTTTTAAATGCAGGCATTGTTGAATATAGCTGATTTTGGCCCTCCGTTAGGCGCAGGTGTGTCATGCCGTATGCCAGTTGACACTTTACTCGAGGTGAGAATCCATAGGGCTGCCTTTGTGTTCACTGTGTGTGTGCATGGCATGTGGCAAGACCTCAAAGTGCCCTCCGGAGGTGCCCGTGATGCCCGCTGTATGCAGAGTCCTGAGCAGTGCTCTCCACGGCCAATCCTTGCTAATCTTCTGTAGAGGTGACACTGGGCTGGCACCTGTTCCTAAATTCATGTGCCAGGCCTGCGCTGAGAGAACCACAGGGTTGTACTCACAGTGTGAATGAGGTGGGAAACTCATGCCATTACCTGGAGCTGCGAGGAAAGCTCGCCACCCAAACTCGAATTCCTGCTCACAGATTTCCCCTTTTAAAACATGTCATTTTTACAGTCGCGTGAAGCGTTAAACTCAAATTCCTCATGATGGGACTCATTTGAAACACAAAGTAGAATGAGTTTTTAAATAAATTGTTCATAAAAAACTATTCTTGCGTAAATGGTTGCATCACGAACGCACTTGTTTACAGAACGAATTTTGGTGTAAATTTTCTAATGTTTGGACAACTATTCTTTTTTTGAAGCAGAAATGGGAATTTTGTTTTCTTACAAACACAAGACTAGCGTAGGCAACTTATGAAGTGGATCACTTATTTATAAAAATGTAATGCAGCATTAAAACACTATTAAAAATGTGTTTATGGTGTCCATAAAACAAATAACTTATTTACAGACAAATTTCTCGTTGTCTAGTACAAATATACATTTTGGTTTAAATTGTTCAAAAAACATTCTTATGTTAATCTTAAAATAAAAATCAGTGCAAAATGTTTTTCAAATATTTTCTGCACAATTTATTTCTTCATGTAATGCTGGTGTAGAGTGTACATTACTTTAAAAGTAAACTGTCTCAACATATGAATGTTGGCATAAATTATAAAGTTTGTCAAATTATTCTTACGAAAGTGTCTTGCTCTGTGACACAAATATAAAATGAAGCTCTTTTTATGTAAAGTCTTACACTGTTGAAAGAACAAATTTCTGATTTAAATGTTACCGAACAAATTTAGGTGTACATTTTACTGTTTGGTAAAGTATTCTTAACTCCAGGGGAGTTGGAAAATGAGCCTATTTTCAAAAATAGTGGGGTGTTCCTTTAAGTCCATTATAAATGTGTTCATTATACTTTGTAATCTCGTTACAGTTGCACGCAATTAGTATGTCATTTCCAAGGCTCTACAGAGTTCTTTCCAGAGGTATTTGAGCTCTGCTACTGTCCTGTGAGTGTTTGCGTGGTGAATGATTGTTTGTTTGGCTTTGCTCTACCCTTACTATTTTAAATCGCTTTGCCTCTCTCCCTCGATCAATTATTTTCATCAGAAGTTGTCCACCCACTCTGGTCTGCCTACTCACTGACACCCCAGAGCCCGCAGGGGAGCATCAGGGATGTGTCTTGAACCTCTTGCTCCTGATGGAAACCAGAGTAGAGAGAATGAGAGCGAGAATTTAACTCCAGTAGAGGTCAAATCATTTAATCACAGGCAGATTTGTTTGCCATTATTTATGGATTTGTTCATCAGAGAGAAATAAATACTAGATGATACAGAAGCCAGATCGAATTGACTCTTTCATTTCTAAGGCTTACGCTGCCTTACCTTAATTGTAATAAATTGGTAAATAACCATTAATAAAACAAAAATAAATAAAAAAGTGACCTTTTGTGCTGTTATTTTATTTTGTTTTATTTTTGTTGAAAATGACAAGTTAGTGTGCACAGATATTTGAATATTTAAAGCCGACGTAACATTTTAAATTGTTTGCAAGCTAGTTTTATCCAAAGTTCTCCAGGTATACATTAGATCAGTTCATGCATTTGCTGGGAGTTGAACCCATGACCTTTGTGTTGCTATCTAATTGCGATGGCGTTTTAACGTTAATTCAGTTTGAATGCTGCCCGACCGCACATCATCTGGTGAAAAAAACAAAACAAAAGACGACATATGTCTTAAAGATAAGAAAACAAACAGCCGGCAAGATTAGCACAGACAACACACAAAGAGCCAAACAATATGAGCATCTTTGATGGACATGTGGGTGAAGATTTCTGAACGCCTGTGTAGTTGGTTCTTGACTAAAAGTACTGACAAATAGACAAAACACACTTGCGATATAATGACAGCTTTTCCAGAGCATTTTGTCCAAGACATAATCTTTTGCTAAATTACACAGTGTTCATTCACATCCTGCAATTATGTCAGTTTTTCTCTATTGTGCAAACTCTGTGACAAAAGATGGAGTGTGGGAAGTGTTTATTTGTACTCTTTTGGAGTGATTGAATTACTTGAAAACACTTTAAACTTGAGTATGAACTCAGGAGAAACAATGGCAATCTGAATGGAATTGAAGGCAAGCCACATGCGCCTACAAACATATCCTATATTTGTTTATATGCTACAGTTCAACAGATTTGAAGACAGGTCTCTTATGATCAACAAAGCTGCATTTATTTGATTAAAAAATATAGCAAGATATTTTCACTATTTAAAAGAACTAGTTTCTATTAGAAGATATTTTAAAATGTAAGATGCAGTGTAAGGTGTATTTTCAGCATCGTTACTCCAGTCTTCAGTGTCACATGATCCTTCCAAAATTATTCTAATATCCAAACTGTATAATGTTGTAAAGCTGTATAATTAGTCATTTAGAACTGAGACTCCACCACTGACACGGCAGGTTTTTAGACTTTCCACACTGAAATCTGGGACGCTCTTTTCCACAGAGCGCGAGTTTCTATTCCAGAATCCAGGCCACAGTGGGCTTTGTCTCCGGAGAGAAATTCCTGCCGATTAGAGCAGATCATTACTCCTTATGGCAGAGGGAAACGCAACCTGCACCGCACAGGGAGAGAGGTCAAGAGAGGTGACGGAGGGGAGAAGAGCCTGTTAGACAGCCCTTCACACAAAACCTGCCTTTTTATCAAGATGAATGAGGGCAGGGGAAGATAGCTTTGTTACTCAGACGAATTTAAACCTGACATATTGGTGTCTCTGCCTCGTCACCGTCTTTCTAAAAGCATCTCTAGAGGTCAGACGACAGAATTCCTGTAGCTTTTTTGACTGTTATGCTATTTTTGGCTTCTTCAGTTTTCATATATGTTGGTAACACAATAACTTTAACAAGTCTTTACAAAATCAGGTCGGTAGTTCAAGCACGATCATCTATGAAAATGTATTGTTTACTGTTACTTGTATGTACAATATCAATCAGAAGTTTGGATGGGTAAGATTTTAGAGTGTTATGTGTACGGACCTCCTAAAGGGACATGGTGGTGAAGTGACATTTTAAGGCTTTCGTGATGGAAATAATATTAGGTCATAGGAAAACGCAAATGCTTTATGAACACAAGTACTCTTAGACCAACACAATAATTTTCTCAGAGAAACATGATACTTTTGCGAGCAGAGTTTCTCGGAGAAATGCATTACCTTCGCGAGTGAACAAAGTTTCCCAGAGAAACACTTGTAAGAGAGCGCAAATACTTATGAGCTTAATTTAAAGATTTTATAATTCATCAGAGATGCCACAGAATTCTTTATACAAAGACTTTGAAAATGAGCAATAGTGTGTGTATATATGTATAGACATCACGATTAGTGTGTTAGCATATGATTAATTTTTCCAGTTTTCCGCATTAAAACTATTTAACACAGGGGCGGGGCCACCCCACTCTACACTGCTAAATCTGTTTCATTGTTCTTGACAAAAATTGTGTTTATTTAAACACCAAACAGTTTTCCAAAATCTCCCTCATCTAACACACATCAGCTCATACGTACAGACTTCAGGACCTGAAGTGGGTCAAAAAATGTAAAGAGATGTGAGAAAATAGAAATACGATGTGCGTCAGATCCACGTCAAGTTCAGTAGCAGTGGCTATTAAACAGCCAAAAAAAAAAAAAAAAAAATATATATATATATATATATATATATATATATTACCCAGCTGCTGATGACTATTCATCAAAGAAAAAAATAAAACAAGAGGAAATGTATAACTGTTTTAGGTTTAAGGATTCATCAGTATATTTCATTTCAAATTTTGTTTTTGATATCTCTTAGCCACTCTGTTATACTGTAATATATATATATCTATATATATAGATATATATATTACATTTTATACATTTTATGCATGATTTTATGGCAGTTTTACACAGCTGTCATTCAAAAGTCAGTATTAATGAATGTCAGAAGCGTTGCACAGTGGGATAGTCAGCTTTCAGAGGCTTTTAATTATTTACATGCCTGCTAAAGCTGGATAGCTTGATGCTGTCTGGCTCTCTAAGGTCTGGTGAAAACTGCAAGTTCACCTTCATCGCCGTATATGTTTGTTATGTTAGAAAGGAGCTTAATCCATATCATTAAAATCATCTGCTCCCCAAAATGAATTCTCTGCATATGCCAAATGCGAGTACAAATTGGCATTGACGTGTTAGTTAGGAGTTCCTCAACGTTGAGACTCAAACGTGTAATATTCCTTGTATTGAGCCGCCAAAACAAAATATGAGACTTAACATTTTTAGAGACCAAGCATGTATAAATATTATGAAATGGTACTTATTTTTTTAAAATAAACAGAACGTTCGTTGGGAAATAATGTAGGGCAGGACTGCACTTTATTGGAGTGAGAATAGTGGGCTGGGATATTCATTGTTAATATTATTTTCAGCAGAAAAGTTATTTAGGAGCCAGGCAAAGTTATTACATTTTGATGAAACGTTATAAAAACATTCCTGGGAGTAAAACGTGGACTGATAAATCAGGCACAAGTATACCTGGAACATTTATTAGGAAATTAAATAGTCAATTTTTATTTATTTGAGCAAACAAATACGCATCATTTGAGCATCATCACGAGCACAATTTCTGCCTGGAGTGATTCTAACATGTAGAAGCTGCCCGCTATCTTTCTGTCCCTCGTTGGCTTCGCTCTTTGTCCGCTTGCAGCAGGATTGCTATTCTTATTTGGCTCAGCGTTGACCTTTTCTGCTAAACGAGCATTAGGCTGCTGGGACGAGGAAAGGGAGAGCAGGTCGTCTAACTGAGAACAGAGCTGTTAGTTGCAGGTCAACGGTCTTACCGATACTACACGGCTCACCTGCTGTGACAATTATATCAACTCAGATGCACCACCTGTCAGGATATACGTGTATGGAGGGAATATTTGAAAAGTGGATGCGGTGTCCATTATTTTGAAGCTTCATAAACCATTATATCCATCGGAAAATTAACCTTTACACCTCCGGGGGGTTAACACATATTTTGAAGCAGATCGATGGGTTTTTGTAACAAACATATTTCTATTTTTAAAATGATAACTCAAATAACTGACTTCCGGCAACGGCCGCATGCACGTTCACGAGAGAGTCGAGTTCTTCTCGGCTGAGCTCTCACTCAACATATTACATATGACGGAAGCATTCGCAACGTAAGCTTAGAATAGACGAACAAGGATAGAGCAGTAATAAACGCTGGCAGTTTTACAACTAGGTGGCCATTTTGAGAAAATGTGAGGAAAACTTTAAAAGTATGTATTTTCAAAAATTATTTGCACATAATATAGTATTAATGAACTAACAGGCTGTACTTAAAAAGTGCACTTTGTAATCAGCAAATTAAAATAGTTACTTTTTAAGTGCATTTTAAGTAGAACGCAATTAAAATGATTTTTATTTTTAAGCTAAAATGCACTTATTTTGACTGACATACTAAAACACATGCCAAGTACTTCATTATAATGTAACTGTACTGTGTTTATTGTTAATTAGAATATAATTAGTATGTTAAATGTAAAGTACAACAAATGGGTTATTACAAAAGACATAGAAGTTTCAATAGAAATTATAATTATATTACAAGAATATTTTAGTTTACCATGGCAGTATATTTTTATTATATTTTAAAGACAAGATAAGTAATTATGAAAGGACATATGTACATGTAAATGGATAAAAAAAAGTGTAAAAACTTAAATTCATATTATTTCAAATCACACGCATTTTGTCAAAAACATTTAGTTCACATTTAATTGTTTCTTTTTTTTAACAGAAGTACTTTTTTCACAAGGGTTTAAGCATCAAACATTAGCTTTAATGCTAATTTATATGCCATTGTAGCCCTAAACATTTAGAGAATTATTTTTTAGCAACTGTCAAAAAAATTGAGAAACAAACAAATAATACTGATGACTCATCCTGCACCACACAGATTATTGTCCAATCAGATGCATGCTTGAGTAAGAATGCCCCTCCCACTGCAGGCAACTCAGTATATGAGTGCTATTATCTTACACAATTTTGCCCCTCAAGTACATGTTCTTTTTACTTAGTGGCTAGTACTTTAGTTAACCAGCTAGTTATGTGCTAGTTTGTGCATTTCATAAACTTCAGAAATGTTTGTTTACTCAGAGTTATATTAAATGTGACTAATTTTGTTCCTGGAGTCATTCGTCTATCAGGAGATATCATGAGAAACCTTCAGTTCGACATGACTGTGATATTAATGTAAAGCAATTTCTTTATATATACACAGTACACATATATTATATAGACAAAAACTTTTATTTTGACTGCCATTAATCACAATTAATTGTTTGACAGCACAAAATGTATTACAAAGATAAACAAATCAAACAGATAAAAGTTGCATATGTTTATTATATATTATATTATACTATATTATATTATTGAGTCTGTGTGTGTAATTTAAATATGTTTCTAATCAAGTTGAATCACTGTTTTGAAGTGTTTCTTGCTGACTCAGCTGTCATCGTTCCTGTTCTTCATGACACATGCTATTTTATTTCCATCACTCAGATCTGGTGCTTAGGATAAAAATAATCAAATAAACTGTATGCTTCAGGCACACACACACACACACACTGATAGCATGAGTTTCAACAGATGGAGATGATGTGTACACACACACACAAGCACATCTGTGCTGCCTCAGGCCTACAATAACATCTCCTTTCAGTTCAGCTCATATAGAGCGGCTGTATTATCCGCCTCCAAAATGGATGCTGAGCGCAGACAGAATGACAATGCTAGAGTCCTTCTGTGGATCAGCGTGTGATTCATACACAGTCTGGAAATGCCACACACCCCGCCTTCAACTTGAATTATTGATCAAACCAAAGAGTCTTCTTCAAGTTAGTTTTATTTTTTATTTCTTCTTTTTTTTTTCTGTGTCCTGTTTTGATTTACAAAGTATATATATATACATTAAATATTGTTTCAAATCAAATTATTTTAATACTCATGTTATTAGATTTTTATGACAATAAAATAATTTTAAACTGCCATAGCCAAAAATTTAATTGTTTATTTGCATTTAATAATGACTTAATTACATTATAAAAATATTTTAATATTTAATATTTAAAAGAAAAAATATATATATAGCTTTTTAATGATTTTACACAGCTCTTTACCATAATGCAACAAAATCATTTGTATGTGCAAACACATAATAATAATAAAAATGAATGACAATGGTTGTAATTGTTGTAATTGCACTGTCTTTTATAGTTAATCATTTTATGCCACTTAAGCATATAATATACCATAGTGCAACAAAATATTAAACAAAATGCCATCATTTTTAATGGGGAAAAATATCTAAATAACATATTTAGAGTGTCATGATTATAACTGCAGTGCTATCTTTTATAAATGACAGTTTATGACAGTTAAGAACATTTTACACAACTGTCCTTAATGCAACATAATCTTATCACTTTAATATATATGTGTATTAAATTAATGCGATTATAATTGTTGCACTGCCTTTTATCATTTATTTACCTTTTTTTAATGAAAATTTATCACATTTTAAACAACCACCACCACTGTAATGTGGTTAATCACTTACAAAAATAAAAACAAAATAATAATATATATATATATATATATATATATATATATATATACAATATGTCCAAAAGCATGTTGGCTGTTCAGTTTGTATAAGTACGATTTGGCTTTTAATTAATGAATATGTGAATTCTTCAAACATGACCCATTATTATGAACATGAGAAGAGCTCTCAAACAACAGTAGGTCTTCATGTATGACTGAAAGCGGCGGTTAGCGAGTGACCGCCCATCTCATGAATACTAACATATGCTGGTTTGTCATCCGTGCACATGGAATCCTTCCTCCAGCAGATGGAGGTTTGTTCCAGAGCATTTGGTGTCCTCAATTACTAATTAATCTGACCTTTGAAAGCGAACAGCGAAGAAAATTAGGCAACAACTGTACGTGGCATGAAGCTCCACCATCTGGATTCATGAGCTGAGATGTTTGTGCGGGATGTTCTTGCTTTGTGCTAAAGTCTGCTTCATTCTTCAAAAGCCACTTGTGTGATTAATTACGTTTTTTAGATGCCCTAAATCCCTCCGATTGATCTCTTCTAAAGTTGAGAGCTTTGCACCATTTGACTGAAATGAAATAAATTGCTCTTGAGATTTGAAAGGGTTCTTCTCAATTGCAGTTATTGACTGAGAGGGTGTGAAGAGTGACTCGTTTTCTGGTCAAGAATCAAGTGTGTGTTAAGTCAGTCGTCAAGTTAATGTAGTTCATGGAGTTCAAGGTGTAAAACTCAAATCACAGATCTCTTTATAAGATCGATGTATCAGTGTGCACAGTATATCTGAGGTGTTTCTCTTACATGGAAATGATAACAAATGAAAAGAAAATGGAGACTTTTTCTTTTTTTTATGCTTCGTAGACTTTGTCCTTAGGCAATGGTAAAAAGACAATCTCTGTAGTCTGCTGATCAAAATGTACTTAGTTCTATACCTAAATTAACTATCACAAATGCTGAGACCTCAATGTGAACTGTAATATTTCTCATTAAATTTGTCCAGATTATCTAAACAATTCACATTCATCCTGTAGCTTGTGTTAAATGTCAAAAACTGACCCTTCCTTGGGAGTTTGATTGACAGGCGATATGACCAATCAACACCAAATTTGCTAATTTGTCTGACAAACAAACAGAACTGAAGAGTGGGTTAACGTTGGTGGACCTGACAAATTTTTGCGATTGCGTTGACATTTTGAAATTGCGCGGAAAACACGATTGAGGCAAATATTGTGCGTTCGTCCAATTGTGTCACCCTATTTACTGTACCCCGTCACAAATTTATGTTTTTTGGTGTTTTTTTCATTGACTTCATAATCTACTTGTTTAAATAGTTAAATTCGCTTTTGCTGTGCACAATTGTCTGTCTTGTAATTAACCTATGAAATATTAGGGGAAACATCTGATAGGGAATTCAGATTTAATGGGCGAAAGGTCATTATTTTAACAGTAATTACATTTCATACATTTGTGATTACTGTAAATAATAACATTTATATATAAAAATAAAAAATGAAAAATATTAGGAAAAACATCTGAAAGGGATTTTTGATTTAATGGGCAAAAGGTTGTTATTTTAACAGTAAGTAAATTTTACGTTTGTGATTACGGTAAAGAAACTTTTTACATTGAATCTCACTGTAGATGAAGAAAAACAAAACAAAACAAAGCACGAAATACATTAACAACCAAAAAAAAAAAAAAAAAAACATAAATATTTTGATAAAATGTTTTTATCTCTATAATAAGAGTCACTGGGGTTTAAAACAACATGAGAATATAGACCAGCAAAGTAAAACAAAGCATGACACAAACCCAGCACCAAACAACAACAACAAAAAAAAGTAAAACCAACATAGTTAAGAATCGTTAGGGTTCATAAATGATGACACAATTTTCACTTTGGGGTGAACTATTCCTTTAAGTCCTGATGGTTAATATTCAGCTGTCCTTATTTCCACTACACTCTCGACACTGATCGAATATGAGCAGCAAGAAAAAACAACTTCTCTTCTCTGAAGGGATTTCTTGGGCTTTGACACGTCTAGTTGAGGAACTGGGATCTTCCTGAGGTTGAAATCATCCTCTACTCGCTCACATTCCCAGAGACGCATACTCTCGCTCGCTCGCTCTCTCCATGGAGGCTTACAGTCGCAGAAGCAGAGATGTAACGGTCTTCCCTTTTGTTTCGCAGGGGATCTTCCCAGCCGGCTACGTCCACTTGAAGAAGGCTGTCGTCACGAACAGGGGGTAAGTGTCTTTATTCTGAATTACATCAAGCTGTTCCCTCCATAGAGAACAATTGGGTTGGACGAGGAAAGGCGATGGGGAGAGAGATGGATGGAAGAGAAACGTTTTATTTATTCATTCATCTCAATCCTCTGATTCCCTTTCTCCTCTCCTGCTGGCTCATGAGTTTCGCCATATGCCTGAAAGGCTGAGGTTTCATCTTTTGGAAAATCTCTCACTCACATTTCTCTCTATCAAGTATGTGCTGCAGATATGAAGCTTGGTGTGATGGGAGACCATCAGCTCCTGAGATTTAAACACTTTGTGTATTTAATGTTTTTGGGAGGATTGTTTTAATGGATAATCAGAGAGGTTGATATTGTCTTATGGGACACTTACAGTACACTTTAAATCTAAAAAGTATTTTTAAAAAGCTGTACTTGCAGATAATGTAATATGAAGTGCAATTTTAGGAAGGACACTTTTTTTAATGTTCTTACTTTCTAATGCGTCAAGAAGCTCAAACATAAATAAATTAATTATAAAAAAATAAACTGTAATATAATTTCCTTTAATAAGCATTTTTTATTTGTTTTGTTTAGTTGTGTTTGCCACTATAGTCCATCAGTTAAGAAATCCATCATTAAAACATATGAATTTTTTAAATGCTTGCTTCTGGCAAGCACTGTTTGCAAGCCAAAACAGCCTAAACAAATTTAAACAAATATGCCAGAGCATTTTGATGAGGACAAAAGGAAATTGTAACTGGAAAAAGCATTATTGTGGTTTATGGACTCATATTTTGACTAGGAGTCATGGATTAAATTTAAACCTCTTAATGATAGATTTGCTTCTTACAAACACAGATTTTCACTTCATGGATGTTAACTGATGGACTGGAGCGGTGTGGATTATTGTAATGTTTTTATCAGCTGTTTGGGCTCATCCGTTGGTGAACAAGTGACGCTACATTTCTCCAAATCTGATGAAGAAATAAACTCATGTGCATTATGGATAGCCTGAGAGTATAACGTCAGCAAATGTTCATTTTTGAGTGAACTATTCATTATATTAAAGTATATATTAGTACTTTTAGAAGTGCATTTGTGCAGAAAATATGTTCTAATGGTAGTAAAAGTCATTTTTTGTTAAGTTATTGATAAAATACAACATTGTTGTTTGTACACTGAGATCACTTTTGAGCACATACATATGCTTTTTGCATATTTCATTTATTAAAAAAAAAACAACAACATTACAACAAATGCATATTTTACTGCATGTTATCATTTGAACAAACATTCATTTGCTAATGCTAATTTGCAGTTCAGTACAGTAAATGAGGCAGATGTTGATTCACTAACCACTGAACCAAACCTGCAAATGTTGCTATATAAAAAGTGCTACATAAATAAAGGTGACTTCTTGTGTTTGTAAATCGTTAAGCTAATCTATTTTAATCATTTTAAAGTAGTCTCCTACTGTCTGCAGAGCTACAAGCTACAAACAAAAACTACAAAACTTGATTAAAGCAACTGTCTTACTATTTGGAGATATTTGAACGAAAACCAAACAAAAAAAACAAACAATAAATCTGTATTTGCGTAATACACTGTGACATTAAGGGGTCACTCCAGAATTCACATTTTATCAGTCACTTGTACCCATGTCGTTCCAAACCCATAAAAGCTTTGTTCATCTTCGGAGCACAATTTAAGATATTGTGGATGTGTCACGCTCAGGGAATACAAGACAGAGGTAAAGTTCAACAAGAGTCTTTATTAGTGCTCAAACATAAACATCTCCT
>JAUCMR010000056.1:12961317-12973433 GCA_032357425.1 Enteromius argenteus
GCTTCCGCAGAAGCAAGCCTCCCTCCTCCTCCATCGAGGAACCCTTTTCAGCCAGCAGCATCCCATTTAAAAAAAAAAAACGCACGCAACCCGCTTCCTCCTCCTCTCAGAGGATCACTGTGCAACCAACCCGCAACAGCATAATGCAAACCCGCTTCCGCAGAAGCAAGCCTCTTCCTCCTCTCAGAGGCACACCATACAACCAGCTCCCGCAGCAGCATCCCTCAAATTCCAACAGAACCGCAAGACCCGCTTCCGCAAACTAGCTTTTTCCTCCTCGCAGAGGAACACCTTTAACAGCTACCGCAGCAGCATCCTATAAATCTCCAACAGAACCTGCAAACCCGCTTCCACAGAAGCAGCTTTCCTCCCCCGCAGGGCAACACCTAACAATTCCCGCAGCCGCATCCCAAATATATATATATATATATATATATATATATATATTAAAAAAAATACTCTCTCGCAACCTGCTCCCGCAGGGAGCAAGCACCCTTTCCCAGAAGCCATCTCCATAACTAACACTCGCAGCTTTCCAGCAGCAGAGATCGCACGCAAAAAAAAAAAAAAATAAAAAAAAAAAATCCTATATTTTTAACTAACTGACTATTTTGCCAACCTGTTCTAACCTATGTTTCTGCTTCTCCTACAGGTCGAGTCTCCTACCATACAGCCAAACTTATTTCCAGCCTCTTTGGGGGGCAGCAGATTCGGGCAGCCATCCTCGCCTATTGCTTCTTTGGGGGGCAGTCGGAGGCTGAGCCGGGCACCGAACCCTTGCCCTCGCTAGGGCTCGGCCCACCAGGGTTCGGGGCTCGCCGCTCTACCGGCTCGCTTCCCGGACGGCACGCCAAATCTGCTTCATTTTGATTCTATCAAACTATTTATTAATGAGAGAGAGCGAACTCGTGAATCTAATGAAAAACACTGATGTTGGAACTTAGAGAAGAAGTAAAATTGTCCTGAAAAAAAAAAAAATACTTGTAAAATAAATGGGGATTTTCCCAAAATTGGCCTTGTTTTATTAATGCAAAAGTGAATTATCTTTTCCTCTCAGATTTTTAGATGGAATGTGACCCACATTTTGTCTTCTTGGCATTTACTCTTCTTTTTATTTGAATCCCTGTTTTGTCAAATACACTTGAAAACATGCATAAAGAAAATTTTTGGAGCTCAACTCATCCAAGTTCTCCAACACTACCTATGACCCAAAAAGTTTCTGTGTGGCAATTGTAAATTTACATACACAATATGGATGCGTTTCAGCATCAGTGCCGCAGATCGACTGATCCTTCAGAACAATATGGCCGCACAGATGCCTCGCTCAGCTAGTGTGGCTTCTTGTGGATTTCTTGCTGTTTTCAAGGACTTACACAATTTGTAATGGCCATCCATGAGTGAGAATATCAGCCTTGCAATCTGACAAAGCCTCTCTGGAATCTATATTTGAACAATCTGATAGCTGCACCTGGACTGAATAGCCTGAGATTGTGGGTTTGGATTTGATTCGTTGCTTGTGTCTAATCACTATGATTGTAGGTAGAGCATCATAGTTTTCTTTGAACGCTGTCAGCTTGCCAAGACGCCACGTTGGACTCTCGTCTCAGTGGAATCAGAAGAAAAACGAGCCCAACACATTAGTGGTTTGTCTGAGGAATGTGCTTAGAGATGGTTGAACATGAATATTCAAATCAAATATCAAATCTGTTGAGCAGAGGTTTGCTGTTACTAGTGTGATTTTTAGTATAGTTATAATGCTTGCTAATAAGATATCCTTTATCAGTTTTATAAATGCTTGCTGCTTAGTACTGGATTTGTAGTGTATGCTGATTTCCCCTATTTTTTTTTTTACCTTTGTTGTCATTTAATATTCCCTAAAAGTTAATGTTTAAAAAATAATTTAAAAGCACTGTTAAGTGTAATGTTTAGCCAATCTCAATATTCATTTTCAATATTTTCAGCCTACATTAAGTTTACACGAAGCATGTCAAAACAATGTTAGAAAATTACATGTAAAACAAAATTATATTTTTCATATGGAGAGGTTTTACTGAGAGATTGGACTTTTTTTCATAGTGAATGGATGTATAGATATGGTGGATATACAGTACATATTAAATCTTACTAATCATCAAACATTAAACCACTAATTACATTATAGCACTGTTAAATGTAATATTTTTAATACCAAATTTCAAAATCATTTTTCATAATTTCCCCTTTTTCAGACTGTACATTAGGTTAAAAAGCCTACATACACTTATGTGTAAAATATATCCAATTCTTTGTTCAAAATGGCATATAAACATACATCAAATATTATTTAAAAATATACAATTAAAATATATACTATTTTACCCAATATATATTAATGCTTTGTATTTTTAAACTTGGCAGACTATAAAAACACTATTTGTGCGCTTTTTTATTATTATGCAAATGCTATTGTAGCTTTTATTAATATTTTGGTTGTTTTTATTTTAATATTTTTAGTTTAAATTTTAGTTTTAATAATTTTGTGTGCTTGTTTTTTATGTACAAACACATTCATGTACATATTTAAGAAAAAAATGTTATGTTTATAAATTAAATATATTTATAGATAATATAAAATATACAATTTAAGCGCTAATATATACACACACACACCTTTATTTTCTTATTTCAGCTTCAGTTTAGTCATTTAGTATTTCAGCTTAAACTTATATTTCAGTTACAGTTACAACATTATTATATATTATATTATTGTGCGTGTGTGTCTAATTTATATTACAAATTTTGCTTTATTTCAATTAAAATCAGTGTGTGATTGTAGTCGTGTAACATTGTTCAGCTGATGAAACTTTCTGAGAAAAAAAGCAAAACAAAATAGTTTTGAAAGTTGTGAAAATGACGTGATCAAGGACATTAACACAGTATGTAACTGAAAAGACTGTAAGTCCATTCCTTACAGCCTTGTTTTATTCCCCTTTAAATTCAGTATGATGTTTTACTTGACTAAGGCTTATACATCCTCTTCAGACAGGAAGCAGCCACCTAACAACCACCCAAAACACCTTAGCAACCACCTATCAACACCCTGACGACTTTCATAAGAGCTAGTACCACTCTAGTCTTTGTATATTAGCGTGACGTTGATGTTTTAGCCTGATGTTGGCAGTGAGTCACAGTGAAGGCTAGCGCTCATCGCTGTCAGCTGAAGACGGCGTGTTTCGGGAGGCACGGCTCTGGAAAGAAAACTGGCAGCGGTTTCCTCCAATGGCAAGAATCCCTGGCATGCCTCTGCGTTTCTTCGGAGACGGCGAGGGAGGGAGGGAGCGCGTGTGCGTGTGGGCTGCTGAGAGCTTCACACAGCGCTAGTTAGGTAACTCCAATACAATGAGAGAAAGACAAGCAAGACTTCAGGAAGAGGGAAAGCAATCGCATGCGGTGTCCAAAATAGATTTGCGATAAATTAGAGTTGCGCGCGCGCTAGAGAGAGAGTTGCATGTACACCGTGCGCTGGTTGACGTGGGTGGCAACCTGTGTCTGAATGTGCGTGTGATAGAGAGCGAGAGAGGGAGAGACCAGTTGCAGAGGAAGAGGGATCGAGGTATTTGACAGCCTATGGTTTCCGCACGTTTCCAGCGGCTGCACAGGAGAGGCTGGAGAAGAGAAGCGTCGGACTGTCGCGGTAAGCATTTCTTTCTTAGCCGTTAAAACTAGCGATTTGAGGTCGTGTGTTGTGTTGATGCTGTTTGCGAGACATGCTGGTCTTGTTTGACAGAGTAGATGTTATGTTCATAGGTTGTGTCAGGCCCGCAGGTAGGACCTGGGTTACGACCTTTGAGTGGACTAACGGTATTGTGCGATGCTCTACGAAAGGTGCCATGGCAACAGCGCGATATGCGGCGAAGCGTTTGACTTTTGTTGCATGTCGGGATATCTTAATTTTATTGCAAGTTTAATTGCACTTCTCTTACAAAAAATAGGGTGTTTCACAATGTGCCTTTTCTTCGCAGCGTGCCTTTCACAACGAGTGTTTTATCGCTTATTTTTAGCTGTTTAAAAAAAGTTCACCCACGTATCACAATTCTGTCATGTATTTACCCTGACGCTGATCTAAATGTATTTTAAATCACATTTAATTGCACATTTTTGTATGCAAAAATAGATCATTCCGCAACTTTAATTCTTAGTGTTCGTTAATATTTTTTTCATTTGCCATCGCTTATTCGTCATGCCATTTTAAACTTAGTTTAATTGCACTTTTGTACGAAAAAAAAGCGTTTCAAACATGAATGCTTAATATTTGCTTATATTCACCTTTTTTTTTTTTTTGCTCATTGCTTTTTTTTGCAAAAAAATAAAATAAATTTTCATCAAGATTAGTTTAATTTTTGTACAAATTTTTTTTTTCTTTTTTAAATAGAGCATTTCACAACATGCATGTTTAGTGTCCACTAATATTTCCGTATTTTTCGCTTTATTTTGTTGTTGTTGTTGTTGTTTACAGGAATAGTTTACCCACAATTTTGTCATCACTTACTCATCGTCATGTCTTTCTAAACTCATTCTTCAAATTTAATTGCACTTTTGTACAAAAAAATAAAGCGTTACGAATTATGAATGCTCAATATTTGCTAGTACTCGCAAATTTTCGCTCTTTTTTTTTTTTTTGCAGTTGAAAATACTACTTTACCCACAAATGGCAGTTTGTCATTGTTTACTCGTGTCATTCTAAAATAGTTTTTTCATCAACATTAATTTCACTTCTGTACAAAAAACAAAAATTTAGCAAAATACAGTAAATGCTTAATTTGCTCTAATATTTATGTCTTTTACTGCTCAGTGTTTTTTTTTTTTAGCTGTTTAAAACAAATTGACATCGAATTCAAATGACAGTTCTGTAATTCATGTTATTCTTAACTCATTTTCCATCAAGTTTAATTACACTTTTGTATGAAAAAAGAACATTTCGCAACATCAATGCCTCATATTTAAGAGAAATGCAGGGATTTGTGAGTTGATGGAAAGCTTATAATTAAATCATAAAAGATTTTAAATAAAAACACCTCTTTTTTCACAACGTGAACACATTTGCAACATGGTTGGACTATCTCTTCAAGTGCCGTTTACCTTTATTCATTTAGCCAGAGCTTTTATCCTAAGTGACTTGAGGTTGCACGAGCTAGCAGCTTCTTATCCTCGTGTTTCCAAGACACTGTTAAGCAGAAGATAGAGTATCACTTTAAAGTGTTTATGGCAGTTGAAGGTGGAAAGATGATTCACTTTTTCAGGTTCCTGTACTGGATCTTTAGACACATTGGGACATCTGATTCATGATGCATTCATTTCATTTAGATGAACATGTTGAAATCAATAATTTAACTCAATTCAGTTATCCTGTGTTCCCAGAAGTGCCCACTTGACTTTCCATGCTTCATTTTGTTAGAGAAACGGAATTTATAGTGTCTTTCTTTTACAGATTATGACAAAAGTTGTTGTATATTATGGCTGAACATTATTGTTGATAAGCATTAACTTTTAATCTAAACTGGTTGACAGGTCCTTCGCTGTATGGTTGCTAGGATGTTGTAGATGGTTTATAGGGCAGTATAAACTATTATTAACAGTAATATAGATTAAATTTAAGTTATTCATTACATTTATTTATTAATTTCTGTTTCGTTAATTCATTAAAAATAAGCATATTATTCTTTTCTGACAGACTTACTTCGATTTATTGTCATTTTAAGCTGCATTAGCTAAGTCACATGAGGTTTGTTGGAGGTCTCTGAACAGTTTGTCGCGTGTTTTCGCTGTGAGATCTCCACAATATTGCCTGACCTTCCCTCCCCTTTGTTGACCCAGAGCAAAGACACGCAAACACACACTGACTGACTGACAGTTCTGCTTGGCAGCGTGGAACTGTGAGTAAAGTGAGATTGCGTGCCCTGAACAAAGGTCATGTCAGGCCATGAGAGGTTTGGTGCTAGTGTGTTAGCTAGTTAGCGCACATGCACTCGCTCTCATATCCACACATTGGGTGTCAACTACCTATTAACTTCACAACATACTCACACATACGGACTTTTTAAGCTAATTGGTGCTTCTTTTACACTAGTTGATTGTGCTAATGTAATGCTGTAAAGCTAACAATCTCCCTGAAGATTTAACATTAAAAATAATAAGAAAAACAGTCTTGATTTAAATGATTCATACCTTCAACACAGAAGTTAATGGTGCATTTCAGTCTCAAATGTGCAGTTTTAAATGAAGCATTCAAATATTTCAAGCGAGTTTGCTCATTATTCACATGGTTCGCTGCTGAAAAAAACAGCATTTGCTGGTTAAGTATGTTTTGAAGCTGGGATGCTGGTCTAAGCTGGTCTAAGCTGGTCCGTTGCTGGTTTATGCTGGCCATTTGCTGGTCCTCTGCTGGTTTATTCTGGTCCTTTGCTGGGTTTTAAGCTGGTCGGACCAGCTTAGCACCAGCACATGACCAGCTAAGGACCCGCATTAACCAGCAAAAGACCAGCTTAAACCAGCACCCATCTTCAAAACATACCTTAGCTGGGGTTTTTTTAACAGGGGTGTCCTTTTATTTTTTATTCATTTTATCATTAGATCTGCACACACTGCAATATATACACAAATCTCTCTGTTTACAACTGCTAGCATTTCCTTTGCTAATAGTTTTATTATACGTTTATCCTATTTACCATCTGCTTTCTTCCCTGTAACAAAACCTGAGCATCAAATGTGTGGCAAGAGAAGAGCCTGTGTGTGCGGGGCGAAATGAGTCGGCTAGTGCAGGTGAGTGTTAGCATTAGCACCTGACTGTACAGAACGTGGGTGAAACAGTGTGAGTCACACTCTATCTGAATGAAGAGGCTCAAATAGAGGATACAGGAAGCTAATATATGTTTTGTATAACATTTCCTGTAAGACAGACATGTTGAATTTTGATTCGTGTTTGTTTTTAGCACTAGCTTCTTTAAAACGTTCTATAAAATGGCAGATAGTCTACTTCAGGCTAACTAGCATGTTGTATTTTGTTGCGGATGCTGCTGCTAAGTGCCAATTCTCTGCTACTATCTAGCAAAAATTGTATACCACTAACCTGATGAACTTCGATCCTGTGATTAGTTCTTTCTCAGAAGTGTCCATTTTATACACCCGGTGTCTTTCTAAAAGCCAGAAGTCACAGAAAAAGAGATGAACGTGATAGTTTTGTGTTCTCATGAGAGCTAATGCTTCTAATGGGTCATTTAACCAGCTAAACAAACAGGGCTTTAATAAGAAACGCTTTGATGCTATTTGAGGCGCTATCCTCAGTGGAGGCTGATGTTTAGAAGCCACTGACGGTACATTGCTCTCTACGACTTCAGTAGGAGGTGAGAGACATACAGTTTATGCAGTGTAGCGTATTTGTTGAATATATGTAAATGAATGAATTCATAATGTGTAAATGCATGTTATTGATTTTACACTATATATAAAGACCAGCAAAGACCACATAAAATGCAATAACACATAACTAGTTCCTTAATTCGTATATATACATATTTTATGTATTTTATTACGTGTTTTACATACTATTCACAGACCCTTCATCTCAACTAAGCTGCGAAAACAGCTCGTTATTACAGATTGTTCCTGGATTTCTGTTTATGGAGGGAGGAAGTTGGATGAATTCCTGTACACCAGAAGAAGATTATATTATTATTCCAGGTGGCATATGACTAAACAATAAGAGTAAGATATGGCCAGAAAGTTTGCCAAACAATGTGCTGTTCCTGACTGCGCTGCACCTGCCATTCTTCTTTTGAAGGATTCCAGCATTGGAAATGAGTGGCTTTAAGTTTATTCCGAACAAGCTGCTTGATCATGTACAAGAGTGAAACATTTATTTAATATGGTATCTCCTATTACAATTCTAAAGATTATGATGCTAAGAGAAGAGATGGATGAATTGGCTGAGAGCTGGACATGATGAAATGTGATTTTGACACATTGTACTGTAGCTCAATCCGGTCTCTGTATTTAAAGCATGTGAGTCATGCAGTTGTGGAAAGTGTGATAAATACATGTTCTTCACACAGCTCGGTGCAACACATGCTGTAGCTCCTCTTCCCACACACTCACACACTGAGTGTTCTTCAGCTGTTTTCCCTAAAGCACAGTCCACAAATGGTGCTTTGCATGTGAGTTTCCATCCAATCCCTTACAACAAGTAATGGTACTGAATGATTGGCAGATTTATTCCAATTCTGGATGGGTACGTTATATTTTTTGGCCTTCGAAACTATTTATTTGTTCAGAACGCAACTGTCATTGGTTTTATCATCAATTCTGTGAATAGCTTCTAGAGATTCCCTTCTAATACACTACACAGTCATGAGGTTTCTTTTCCAAACAAAAGCTATGTTGATGTTTGAAGTCTCTGTTCTGAATACCCTACTGAAATATCAATGTCAATCCTTAAAGTATACTCGTTAATTGACTAGGGACCACGTAAGTGGTAGAGGATCCTGATGGATTGTGAACTGGATGCAATCCATCTTTCAGTTACCGCAGAGGAGGCGAGGTTCTTGCCGTTGGGTTGTGGGGGAGGCTGTCAATCCCAGCTTTTATTTCAGTTGAAGCTTAAGGATTGATACAGGTCTCTCGACAGCCAACTTAAAACAATCATAATCACATTATACTGCAGAGGCTGATAAATCTGTGTATCATTTGGTGTAAACGGATTGCCTTGTTCATGGATGGTAAGAGAGCAAGAGCACTAAAGGGAGGATGACCCCACGCTGTGTACTAAAATCTACTTGTGCCAGAATCCAGGAATATCTCACGTGGAAGCCGTGCAGAAACATCATGTCTTTTCAACTAGATATCTTCATGTATGAAATCCTTTGTAGAGGCCCACAGAAGGGACTGATATTTACACATATAATTTATTTTATTCCACTGATACAGGCAAATGGAATTGGCTGAATCTCCTTTATCAAATTGAGTCCTATCTTTGAGATAAAGTCAGGAGTCTGATAAAGTGTTAGCTGTTACTAATTGCATAGGCAGCAGATTATTTGAGCAGATTATATCTGACTGGATTTTTCAGTTTGATATCAGTCAACATGATTGGGTGTGTTTGGGTCAACTCTCGCTAAGTTGAGTGTAGAGCAGTGTTACTTTGCTCCTCAACCCATAATGACCTAACCTGAATTTGCCCACAGTGAACTGCATAGTGAAGAGTTGTTAAAACATTACAAAACAGTCAAGGCTTACCAAAATGTAATCAGAGCAACAGAATACAAGCATCTTGAGAAATGTCTTGAAATGTATTGTTGAAGGTAAGTTTGTTACAAAAGTGACATTTTAATAGCTCTAACTGAATTGTTAAGCCTCTAAATTTCATACCTCCAGTTACCCCAGAAGATGATAGATTACTTCAGTAGCATACTAGTCAATTGTCGTGTGACTAGATGCCAATCTATCAAGGCTACCTTGGTAAGCTAAGTTCACAACAAAGACAATGTAGCTATACCAGCAGCATTAACCAGCATAAACTGAATGTAGAAATCCATACTTGCTTAGTTAGCATTGGTTTTCCCGTCAAGCTGCTTAGCAAACCAATTATACAAGACTATCCCAATCACCCAGTTTCTTCAAAAAGACTATGTTTGTTCACCAGACAAGCACTAACCAGTTAACTGGTTTTCCCATTAAAAACACCATGCTGGTCTACCAACAAGACCAGCCCCCAAACAAATATTAAGCAACATAAACCAACTTGGTCCAGCAGAGAAATTCATACTGGTTTTTATCCAAAGATTCTGTTTCAGTTTCCACCAGAGTCTTTTTGCTTTGCTCATCCCTACAGGAAGCGGACTTATCCTGCGATCTACAGCTGGTCATTGAGATTCTTCTCCAAGAATCTCACCATTGAGATTAGCAGGAAATGATTCACGCTGTTCTGCTTATGAGTAATTATTGATGCCACCATGAGTAGAGGGAAGCAATCAGTCTCTAGTGCCAGGAGCAACCAGAAAAAAAAAAGGCTAAATCCCATAAAGAAGTCCAATTCAATACAACAGGGAGTTTGATGGACGTGGCTTTTACTGTAATGCCCAAATCCCATCTGATTTCACCATTAACAGACTGTGGAATGACATACTGACAGATGCCACATATGTGGGTATCCAGGGGAACATTCTTGTGTAAACTCCACATAAACCTTCTTTGTTTTCAAGAGCATATCAAACTCAAGTTCTGAGATTTTTCGGTGATGGAGGGCGCTGGAGACCACACGCACAGCCGGCACAGCATGTCGGTGTGACAAACGCACAGATCTGTCTGCTGCATGTCTCCCCAAGGGCCCATGGGGGAGTCGTTATCATCCATCATACACAAACTTGGAGGGGAAGCCTTGCGGTTTGGGACATGTGCTTAGATGATGCTCAGTGGTTGTTCAACTTCTCCCACTGTCTGTGGCTTTGATTATCTACAGTAATGTAATTCCAACATCATGTGAAGGCAGCATGAAGTGCCATACACACTGACAGTGATTTTGTAGAAGCAGAGCGACCTGAAGTCACTTATTTACACATAAAACAATAATTGTTTGCAAATCTGAATGCTGTTACTGTGACTGTCATTTCAAAGCTAATTTACACTACATTGACTAATTACTAATTAGACTAATTAGAGTATCTTTAAGTACCATAAAAAGGTCTTGGTAGATGTATAGGCTAATACTTGCAGTCTTTGAGGAGCCAGTCAATTTCATGCAAGATATTCGGTAGTACAGTTCCATTTATTATCTAAAACTTAGTGTGTATTACAATCTGCACTGGATGTACTTGCAGAATGATTGTTGACTTGCACTAAAGCATGCACTATATACGACTACTGTACATTTGCCTGGTCAAATTTGAGGTTACTTGGTCATGAGTGTATGGATGAAATAAATCTTTGCCTTTCATTTTTGTTTTTGTTTTTTTTCTCTACAGAAGCATAAAGTCGACCTCTTTTACAAGCTCCGCCACGTGATGAACGAGTTGATTGATCTAAGGCGACAACTGCTTTCAGGCCACCTGACCCAGGATCAAGTCCGTGAAGTCAAACGCCACATCACTGTACGACTGGATTGGGGCAATGAGTGAGTTACTCTCTTTTACCTGCAAAAAATACCCTGAACAAATTCAAATAGCAATAAAAAAAAACTTGTCTTAATCATATGGAAGAACCAGAAAGTTGCCTTAAAGATGATGTTAGTAATCTTTGCCATTATGGTAACTTACACCATAGGTTTAAGTCTTGTGGAAGGACCAGCAAATATGCCTTAATGGTGCTTTACCAATGTTAGCCGTAATGCTATCATAACATGGGTCTAAATGTTTGGGATGCGCCAGGAAAGGTGCCTTTAAAGTAGAGCTTCACAATTAATCGTTAAAAGATTGCGATCTCGTTTCGACCCCCACACAATATTAATTCAGTATTTATACGATTTGGCCAATTACATTTTCAAGGACAGGAGACGAGCATAACTCCTCTGATCTCAAGATAACACGCAATCACTCACAGCGGTTGTGATGACGCCTGACGTCACATGCGGTTTTGCGCAGGCAGCGACCAGATGTGCTTGTTATGCTGATTTTACACTGCACATGTCAGTCCGGGTATACTTCACTTTCCTTTACATTACTTTACTTGCACAACTGCGTCCATGCAGCTTTGGAAGTATACTTAACCGCGGATGAGTGCGGAGGGAAACAGCGCGGAAGCGTGCGTATGCAGAGCAGGAGCAGCGCGCTGACTATGCTTTTAGGGGCCGTTCACAAGTGGCGTCTTTTGCACGCTCACAATGGAAGCGACATGGTCATTTTTTTCCAGGTGCATTTCAGCTTTTCAGATTGCCGTAAGCGCACCGTGGGTCATGTGACAAGAACCAACCAATCAGCTTCATCCTTTCCCGTAACATTGAAAGCTCAGCCAAAATAAAGCAATAGCTGTACAGGAAAAGGCTGAACCACAACTTGTAATGCAGTAGGTTAGATTGAATAGGCTACTACATTCATCTTTTGTTTATCAGTCTGTAAAATTTATCAGCTTGGGGGTTCAAATGGAAAACAGAA
>JAUCMR010000056.1:12977399-12994342 GCA_032357425.1 Enteromius argenteus
ATATATATAATACTAATATACTAAAATATTGCATGCAAATGATTACAATTATATTGTATGCAATTTTATGCCATTATATTACTTAAATATTGTATATAATGCAGTTTAAGTTTTCATTTATGTGTGAACCATTAAAAGTGACTTAAAAAGAAGAACTAAATTCTTAATTATTTAAGATTAAGAATAAGGATCATTATTTATTTATTTGTTTGTTTATATATATATGTATATATATATATATATATATACTTTTTGCAGTTTAATGTAATTTATATTTCTTTAATACTTTATATATTACAGTTTAAATTTTCATTTATGTGGAAACATTAAGAGTACGAAGAAGACTGTGACTTAAATTCTTAAAAGATTTCTTAAATATACACTGAAAAATTATTCAAATTCAGGCCATTATTTATTTATGATTATACAACTGTTTATGATTGTTTTTGTTCATTGTGAAGTTGTAATAATGACCTGTATCTTGGTTTGTACCTTTTATTGTACTTTTTTGAGTTATTTTCTTGCTTTGAATCACAGCAAGTTCTACAAAATGAGTTTATTAATATGTGAGTCATCTGTGTAAATGAGAGCAGTATTTAACATTTTAATGTATTCCTGCAACTGTTTTTCATACGTGCATAATGTTGGCATAATGTGCAGATGTTGCCAAGTTCCCACCTGTAGAATGAGCCGAACAATTAGACAGCAGAAATGTTTTTAAACACTTCATTAGAGGGCATATTCCCAAGACGCCTCATCAGAATGAATCATTTACATATTCTATTTCTCAGAAAGCCTCGGCGTATTTTCAGTTTTGTGGAGCAGTTACCCTTTGGAGTTTAATAAGAAACAATATTGGAAATGATAAAAAGAAGCTTTTTTATCTTTTGATTATTTTTGACTCTCAGTAATTCACTTTATTCTCTAGACCGCTATTTTGCAATGATAATGTTTAAATCTGTTTCTAACAGGTGCTTTTGAATGGCAGCGTGTGGAAAAGCTGCTAATACTGTACATTTATTTTCTTCACACATTCAACGGATCTTTTTTCATGATGTCTGCTCGGGTTTATGCCATATGTATCTATGTTTGGGTTTGAGTGGGACTGGATTTTTGTACAATATGGCAGCAAAGGGGCTAAATTTACCTCAGCACAGTAAGATATATATATATATATATATATATATCTTTTTTTTTTTTTTTTCCAGCACAGGCTGCAATCTGAAAGCACCTGTTAGAAACAGATGCTGGTGTCAAAAGCATTTTTAATAAAATCGTATAATCTAAAATATGCACATACGGAAGCTTAAAATTGATAATGCTTGACAAATATTAATTTAATACAATTAAATATTAGCTCATGTTTTTTGTTGTTGTTGTTGTTGTTGTTTATTTATTTTTAGAATATGTGAAGTTTATTAATATGATTGAAATATGTGCATGATTAAAATGTATCAATATTTATAATATTTTAAATCATGCAAATGCCAAAAAGTGACTTAAATTTTGCTGTTACTATTATTATTTGTATTATTATAAATGATAAATATAGCAACAGTAGGATTAGTAATAATAATAATAATAACTATTATTATTGTTGTTGTTGTAATAAGTGACAGATACACAACACTAATAATAATAATGTATATTTATCATTTGTTATATTCATAATATAGAATGTTTATGATATGTAAGGTTTATTAATATGATTAAAATTTATCAATATTTATCATTTTTAAATCATGCAAATGCCAAACAGTGACTTCCATTTTGCTGCAAATTAAGCTGAGTCAGTGCTTTGAAATGAATCTGTGTTTTGAACTGGAACGTGAAAATGAAGTTTAGTTTCATATTGACAATGTTTTTCCTTCAACCGCTGAAATCACAAAGTTAGAGAGAAACGGAAAGAGGTTGGAGGAATCTGTGAAAAGAAAAGAGCACTATTCAAAGCGCTTGACTAAGACTACTTGACTTAACTTTTTGGGCTAAATTCAGAGGAAAAGCAAACACTCTCGGGTAGAGTAGCTGAATCTCGACTGGATTTTAAGTGTTGAGGTCACAGAGAGATTTGTATAGCTTGATATGTGGGAGGCGGAGGAGTTTCACACAAATACCAAAAATAAAGAAAGAGAAGAAAGAAACAAGCTTCTGAGGAGAACAGAGAGACTGAGATGAGAGAAGACTTTTACTTGGCCTCGGGCAGCAGAGAGCACCGAAGCTGCAGAGACTCGAGACCTTTGCTTTTGTTAGAAGTTGCTGCTGAATTGTCTCCAGGGAACCAAAAGATAGATTATATCAAAGAGCCCAGCTTTTCTGGTTCTGGATTACACGTGCACTGTTCACACGCAATTTACTCCAGCTATCTGTTTTCAGGGTCTATTCATTCCTTTTTTTTTTTTTTGGCTTTTGCAGTAATGTCAAAAAAAGAAATCTTGAAGTATCTGTTTTGTTTTGTTTTGTTTTGTTTTGTTTTCCAGTTAGAAAAACAATGACATGGCTGTCTTTTCAAAAGATCAATTTTACAGTTGTATTCGTTTGCTGTCAAACAATTAATCACGATTAATGACATCCATTTTTGTTTACATAATATATGTTTGTGTACTGTGTATATTTATTACGTATGAATAAAAGTACACACATACAGTATATAAATTGAAAATATTTACATGAATTTACATCTGTATGTTCATATTCATATATATATATATATATATAAACATTAAATGTCTTTTCTGAAATATTTACATGCATGTGTTTGTGTGTATATATATATATACGCACTCTTTTTCAAAAGAAACATTGTTTCTTTGATAGAGTTTCACTCAATTCAGTTTAATGTTATTCATTTAGTTTAATAAAAATGCATTCTTTATTAAATTGTACCTTTATCAGTACATCAATATAAATAAACATATTCAAATAAATAACTTGGCAAATAAATTGCCATTTGATATGACATGTTTAATGCTAAAACTGTTAACTTTTAGAATAGGATAGAATAGAATGTAAATAAAATAAAATAAAATAATGTTGCATTGTAAATTTGATAGTTTTAATAACGTTTTCATTATCTTTAAATTAATACATTAATAAGTGATTTCTTCAATTCATTGTTTAAGTGGTACTCATCCTCTGTCGCCATTTAATGTATTTGTTTGTTTGTTGCGATGCACAAGTTTCAGGTTTAATTTAGATTTTTGCACTGTACATTGTGCCCTTGAGCAAGACACTTGCACTAGGCTTCTGTCAGTCCTTTACCTGCAGTCATGTACAGTAACCTTGTATAAATAGTAAATGGGTAACATAGATTTATTTCACAAAAGAACAATACACATAAATTAGTTAGTTAGGGACTGAAGTCTCACAGAAGCATGGTGTAACATGGCTGTACAATCTGCCATGCTCACAGTGCTGCAAGGCGCTATTTTAGATTAATGAGTCCCGCCAGGAATGCGTTTAGCCTCCCTGATGGTGAAAGTGAGAACAGAAGGAACGATATTTGTTTTCAGATATTTCTCAGTTCGGCCTGAAATCCTCTACTGGGTTTGCAAATGAAACTCTACTTCACTCCCTCGTTGTCAAGCACTATATCAAGGAAATCTTACTTTTTATCTTGAGATATGCTTGCAGCTTTGATGATTCCTTTCCCCGGTCCTTCTTGTAAAGGTAATTTTTAGGGATGTTTACCAAGGAAAGCTTCACTATGAGCAAACATCTCTAGAAACTACTCAGAACACACAGCTAACAACTTGCAATCCCTTATCAACCATCCAGAACACCTTAGCAACCACCAGCAATGCCCTAGCAACCACACTCGGATCACATGTCTAACACCTTGCAATACCCTAGCAATCACAACATAGAAGTGTGACCACAACTGCCCAAAACAGCCTAGCAATCATCTATTAACAACATAACAACAATGGGCAACCAACCAGAACACCCTACCTTAGACACAATGTAGTGACAGCTCATCAACCACCCAGCAATGTCACTCAGAACACCTTGGCAACCACATACTATGATAGCAACCATCCAAAAAACTAGTAGTGGAATAGCAACCACCTGTCTACCTACTAATAATATCCTTGCAACCATCAAGACCCTAGCAATTACAGCATAGAAATGTCACCACAGTCACAGCCTAGCACCAAGCAACAACAAACAGCCAACCAGATACAATTTCCTAACAACCATCCAGATTACCTTAGCAATAACATTGTGGAAATGTGACCACAGTTGCCAAAAATAGCCTAGCAATCACCTAGCAACAACAAGCAACAAACCAGTACACCCTAGATCCAAATTAGACACATTTTCAACCACCTATGTCTTAACAACCATTAAGAGTATCCTAGCAATCACAGTATAGAAATGTGAACACAATTGCCCAAAACCACCTAGCAACCCTTCTGCTACAACAAAGCAACAACAAGCAATCATCCAGAACACAGTAAATACAACCTAGCGACACCTTATCAACCACCTAGCAATCACCTGAACAAAACAGCACCCACCCACATCATCTAGAAAACCTTAGCAGCCAGTAATAATGGCAACCATTCAGACTACCCTAGCTACTTCAGCATATAAATGTCACCACAGTCACCCAAAACAGCCTAGCAACATCAAACAGAAAACCAGAACTCTCTAGTTGCACTTTATTAACCACTTAGCAATGCACTCACCTCAGTCAACCCAGAAAACCTTAACAACAACCAGTAGTGCCCTAGCAACTATCCAGGACACTTAATTGTTACCTAGCGATGTCACAACAATGCAATCATATCATAGAAATATCACAGCAACCACCCACAACAGCCAAGCAGTCACTTAGCAACATTTATGCCGCACCATAGCAATATCAATCAACCAGCAAACCAATCAGAATACTACAGCTACCACCTAACAACACATTATCAACCAAACCACCCAGGATGAACTAGCAAACACCTAGAAATGCTTTAAAAACTGTTTAACAACAGATAACAGAACAGCATAGCAACATTACGACAAACACTCGGAACAACCTAGTAACACTACATCATCCACCTAGTAATATCCTAGCAACCTTGGCCACTAAACAGCAAAGCACCACTTAAGGTAGCAACTGCACAGCAAAGAATAGCTAACAACACCTTAGCAACCACACAACAACATTACTCAAACAGAAACACTTGTGCAATGCATAAGCAATCACCCTGAACTCCATAGCAACTGGAGAGCAAAGTGCTAACCACCACCCAGAATGCCTTAGCAACTGCACTCCACCAAGAACACACAAACAAAGCCTTAGCGACCATCTAGAACACCCTAGCAACTGAGCAACATGCTACTCCAGTACTCCAGAACACTTTAGCAATCATAGTAACATCACTATACGCACAATACACAAGCAATGCCCTAGTAACCAGCCAGAACACCCTACCAACTGGAATGGAAGTGCTGATAACAGCTAAAAACACTGTAGCAGCTGCATAACACTCCACCAAGAACACCCAAGCAATTCATTTGCAACCACCCAGAATGCCTTAGCAATTAAGCAGCTATATAGTAAACTCTAAAAACCAGTAATAACACCTCGTACTTCCGCATTGTAACATCACTTTACCTAGAACATCCTATAGCAACTGGAAAGCAAAGTATTAACAACCGCAGAGAGCACCTTGGCAAACACATAGTGACTTTATGTCACAAAGAACACCCTAACAACTGGAAAGCAAAGCACTAACAAGCACTAAGCCCAATAGCGACCATATAGTGACGCTCACATCACCCAGAACACCAATGCCCTAGCAACCATTTGAAATACTCTATCAACTAGAAAGCAAAGTGCTAACAAATGCCAGCAGAACCTTAGCAACCATGCAGTGACCTCATGTCATCCAGAAACCCCTAGTAATGCCCTAGCGGTCAACCAGAACACTCTAGCAATGCCCAAGCAATCAATTACAACACACTAGAAACTGTAAAGCAAAGTACTAACAAACGCCAGAAGCACCTTAGCAAAGACTTAGTGATGTCACTCCACCCAGAACACCTTAGCAACTAGAAAGAAATGTACTAACAACCGCTGAGAACACCTTAGCAACCACCTAGTAATGTCCCTCTACACAAAACACCCTAACACCCTAGAAACCAACCAGAACTTCCTTGCAACTAGAATGCAAAGTACTAACATTGCTAAGAACACCTTGGCAACCACATAGTGACATCACATCACACAGAACACCATAGTAAGGCCCTAGCCACCAACCAGAACACCCTAGCAACCAATTAGAACACTGTGGACATTGGAAAGCAAAGTACTAACAAGCGCCAAAAATACCTTAGCAACCATCTAGTGATGTCCCTCAACCCAGAACACCCTAGCAATGCCCTGGCAATGAACAACACCTTGGCAAACACATCACTAGTGACATCACTTAACTTAAAACACCAGAACCCTGTGTTTTTTAACGGAAGACACAATCTAATTTTTTTATTTTTGTATTCACAAGTTTGGCATACCGCTTTTCCCATCATGCTTTTGCCAGTCGGGGTTTGTGTTGAGTACTGGGGTAATTTATTCTAAACGCAGTCAAAAGCACTGAAGAGAAAGATGCAAGCTAAGAAACAGACTCATAAGTCACCCAGGCTCCCAGGCAAGATGTGTGTGTGTGTATGTGTGTGTTTTACCATGTGATTATGAGCATGTGTTTTCTGCTGGGGTTTGTGCTGACGATGCCTCGTGATTAATCTAGATGTAGATATCTCATGAGATATTGCTCTGTACATACATACAGCGTTGTAGGGAAATATTGAAACCCTTAAGCAAGTGTCTTATTTATTCAATTACAGATCAAACAGGAAATTCTGTTCCCTTTGATACTAGAATTATGAATTATTTTAGTGTGACATTGTTTTAGGTTTGACGATACAGTGTGCAGTATGCATATTATATGTTTCCATTTGAAACACAATGTATATTATTTTATTTTTCTAAGGGTGTCAGTTACTTTCAAGCAGGTACAGGTAAGATGATATGTTTAAATGCTGTCAGCGTGCTTTGTACAGTATATACACACTGACTGAATTTTAGTCTGAAATAAGACAATAGTGTTTCTCTTTCTCTCTCTGTTTCTCTCCGTTGACAGCACCTGTCCAGCAGACACAGCGTCCAGCAAAGCACATCCCAGGTATATTTGTCATCCTCAGCACCATCTGAGCACTTGTCAGAAATGCTTAGAGTCGTTAACGTACAGATCTTTTAGTGGGTCATGGTTCACTGTGGGCTAAAATGTGATATTTTGTTCTAAACATCTTGGTTTTGGTCATGCTAAAAGACATTTTACGGTTATGTATAATGTACCTTTTTGAATATTGGTCAGTAAAACAGACCAAAAGATTACAACACTGCCATAAGCACTAATAAATGTTTGTCTTGTTCCATTTAGAGGATTTTGTATTGTTTAACATTATTATATTAAATAATATTATAGTTTTGAATACACCTTTAATGCAATAAGTGTAAACCGCAGATACCATTTTATCACAACTACCTGCGTCACATAACATGTTTCACTTTTTAATAACCAGAAAACACATTATTTTTGAGACCAGTGTATAATAGCACAACATATCACAATATACTAAACCTATAATAACATAACATGTAATAACATGCCACAACATATCACATGTATGATATGACATTAACTTGTGTTATAGATTTACATGATATAATGTTAAATGTTATGCAGTGTTTTGTTATATTATCTCGTGGTATATTGTTACGTGTTATGTCATGCAGTAGAATATCACATATCATGCGATGCATTACATTCCACATGCTATATTACAGTCTTATAGGTTTTGTAACATTGTGTCCTGTCATATGGTGTATTGTTACATATTCTGACGTGCCATGTGATATATGTTATATTGTTATATATTATGCAATGTTATGTTGTATCATGGTATGGTATATCATTACATGTTATGACATGTCATGTGGTATATCACATCTCATTGTAGCGTTGCCTATTATATTGTTATATTTCTGTGTTTTATGCCATGGTATGGTATAGTGATAGATGTTATGAAATGTCATGCTGTAATATGTCACGCAATGAAATATATGGTTACAAGTGGTAGCATTGCGTGTTATAACATTGTGGCAATGTAATGTTTTGTCATGTATTGCTATGGTAATGGTGTCACATGTCGTTATATATTTCTACATTATGTTAGCGTATTACTTGCGATGTTATATGTCTTCCTGCAATATATCACTACATGTACTACATAAGAACACATGTAACAACACACATAACATTTTACAATATTAGAAAATGTAATGTTATAAATCGTTGTTTTATGTTACGTTAAATCTTTGTTTTGCTATGTTGTGTTATATTGTACATGTTATAACATCACAGATGTAATGATAAAAGATAACATAATAACATACAGTTTTATGACATAATAACAATATAACATAATATGGAACAATATACATTGTTACATAATACAACAACATATGACTTTACACATACCGTATTATCTGACATAACATCTAACATAACAGCATTACAAAAATAACATTATAACATATATTGTAACGCCTCATGACATAATGTAAAGCTGTTGTTTGCTCTGTGTTTTCAGGATGGTAGTAGACAAAGACACGGCGATACGTGTCGAATGCCTGTGCCGCACCATCTCTTTGTCAACCTAAAGAGCTTCACGTACAACACCATCGGCGAGGACACAGACATCTTCTTCTCTCTGTATGACCTGAGAGAGGGCAAGCAAATCAGGTAGGAAATGTATCATGTGTAATTTGTATACACATTCAGCAGTTGTGACCCTTCACCGCTCTTCACCACTTTTTACACTGAAGAAGTTTTCATTGGTAATTATTTACAAGGAACAGAAAGAACAGTACATGACATTCCGTAAGAAATAAAGTAAGCCATCATTTTTAAAACATCAAGGTCTCGGAAATGAACGCTTGCGCAAATACCGCCTACATGAACATAGGCCACATTTTTTTTACAAAAATTCAAAATGGCACACAGAACTGTGAAACTGCAGAACGATGAGATAAGGACAAGAGACCTTGATGAAGTATTCATGTAAAAAGATCTCTTTGCTTCAACTATGCCATTAAGACTTCTTAAGTTTCAAGTAGCATTTTTGAGGTAAAGGACACCCTAAACCAACTCTGTCTATACAAACTAAACTTTGTTAGCTGATTATTAGATTCATTTTACAGCCAGGTTTTAAGACTGATCAGCACAGTCTCTTCAGACATTTTCGCACGGGGTGGCTAATTCGTACAAATCCGTACAATTTTGTACGATTGGTCTAAAACCCCACGACGAGTAGGTTTAGGGGCGGGTGGGTGTAGATCATTCGTACAAATTCATACGAATTGACAACTCGTAAAATACGTACGATTTAGCAAAAATCGTATGAATTCATACAAAAGAGGTCATACGAATTTGCCACCTCATAAAATATGTACGAATTGCTGTGAGACTGGGCTGGACAAGAAAGATTTTTGTTCAGTGTAGGTGCTGAAAAAACCTGCCTCTGCCGAAATCTTTTTCAAAATGTTTTATATCATTCTGGCTTTATATCTTGCAACTGTGAGTTTATATTACGCAATTCTGACTTTATATCTCGCAATTGGGAATTGGGAATAAGCTTACAATTATGAGGAAAAAAAGATGTAAACTTGCAGTTGCAAGAAAAAGGTCAGATTTGTGAGAGAAAAAGTTGCAATTACCTTCCATTGCTGACAGATTTGCAATCATCTCTTTCGAACAAAACTAAATGCACTTTTAGTGTCAATTACTAGACATTTCAGTTTAAAAATGTTGCAAAAAGTGCAAGAAGCAATGTAATAACATTCAGAAACGTCGCCAGATTTTCATTTTGATTTTGTGTTTTTGGAGCTCAATCCATTTGGCTTTTTAAAGAAAGGCTGCTATAACTTTTCTTGAGGAACTTATGTGACTTTAAAAAGGCACTGATCAGAGAGAGGAAGTGGAATGGCTATAACAAACTCGACTTGATCTCAAGGATGAGGAGCATCTACAGTATCTACAGCGGAAACTTGTTTTGTTTTCCTCATGTTAATCTTAAGAGAAATAAAGCCACTGGCAGATTCCTCCAATGGGAGTGTTTAAAAAGTAATTTATACACCTCATTAATTAAATTAGGGAAGCATTTGTAGGCCACTAAGAGACGATCGCTTAAATGTTTCTGTTTGAAGCAGCGGTTCAGTAAGTTCATGTATTACCCTTTCATCCTTTTGAAAGCAACAAAAACGCTAATTAGGATGGTCAGATCCCCTTAAACCCTCTTCATCCCTACCAGTTTTTTTCAAAAGGATGTGTTGTTCACTCCGAGCTCACCTGAAACAGTCATGTTGCATCATGATCTGTCAACACGGGACGGGTTAGCACTTCTGTTCTTGTATGTTTGTGAGATTTGGAAGCCTTGATGTGCAGAAAGCGCAGTGCGTTGCTGGAGTTTGTCCTGAGGGAGGCTGCTCTCATGAGAGACCCCATGCTGATGAGTCTCACCATGGAGACAGAGCGATTTCTCTACCTCACATTTTATTTTCAATGTTCTCATTCCATATTCCCTCTGAGAGCTTTTGACCATGTCTAGACAGCGTTTTCTGTGTGAGTTAAGCGTTGCTTTTCATCATTCTTCCCCTGCAGTTCTTTAGGATGGGAAGCATATATGTCACTTACAAAACCCACAAACCAGTGCAGTGCTTTTGAGGTTAAACATGTTTGATTCTGAGCTTTTATTTCTAAAGTCAGTGTGAATTGACTTTACATTCCTGATCTTCTGTGTGTGTGTGTGTATATATATATATATATGTGTGTGTGTATATATATATATAGTGATGTCACCAAGCCCTGCATTTTTTTTTAAATCAATAAATACATAAATGAAATACATTTACAGTTATATTCTGTTCCTTATGCTGTGCCATTTTGTATATTTGTCCTTTTACCTGAACAAATGTTCTTTTTAAATAATTTGATATGATGTGTTAATTGATGCTAATCCATTCCTAAGTAATTACTTAAATGACTAATATGATCACAGATTATATGTTTGACTAGCTACATCGTGATTTCAACTCTTGAAAAATACACCAAAAAGCATCATATTATATAAATGGCAGCAACGAGGAAAGCTGGCCAAATTATTATTCACACAGCACCCACAGAGCTCTCTCTCTCTCTCTCTCTCTGTGTGTGTCTCTCACTCTCTCGCTCTTCTTTCTCTCTCCACCCACTCCTCATGCTTTTGACAGGCTGCTAATGGTGCCTCTGCCTCCCTCTCAAAAGCTGTCTGACCCTGGAGTGGGCCACAGGTTCGCTCCAAAATTATATCACGCCTGGTCAAGTCTGAAAAGAGGAACATACTGTACGCAACTGTTTTTAGTTACAAGAACTTTCCAGATGATTGAAGTTGGTCTCGTCAGCGTTAAACGCTGTTCACAAACCAGTTTAATCTGTAATGGGACATATTTCACATTGACTTTAGAGATGCTGTGCCAAATATCTTTTCTGAATATTCACAGTTTCACACTTTCTCTGTCCCTCTGTTTGAAGGTTCTCAGTGCTCTCTCTTTAGCTCTTTTTTTCCATTCGTCTGTCACTTGCTTCTGCAGTCACGCACACACATGTGCGTGTGACGAACATATTCAGAGACACTCACACACTCGTGTCAAATCCAACTGTAAGCATCTGCACCGCCGGCTGCAGTCTGTCTGTGTGTTACTCTGCTGTGAGCTGCTCCATCCACACCAGCGCTGCAAATAACATACAGTGTTTTGTGTTGAACCATAAAGTGAAAAGAAGGGAGAAAAATTGTATAACGATCATAATAATAATAATAATTATGATGATGATGAAGATAATAATCATGATAATGTTGTGTTTGATGTTTATTATTATTATTATTATTATTATTATTAACAAAAAGGCAAAGAAAGAAATCCATAATTTTATTTGTACTTACTATTATTATTATTTGTATTATTTGTATTATTATTATTATTACTGTTATTAACAAAAAGGGGGGGTAAAAGTCCATAACTGTATTTTTTTACTTTATATTATTATTGTTATTATTATTATTGTTGTGGTTGTTGTTGTTATTTGAATATTTACATATAAATGTATTTGTTTAATAAAAATAATTGATTAAATTGTTATTTGAAAGCAACTATAATAGCGATAATAATAATTAATGTTGTCGTTGTTGTTGTTGTTATTAACATCAGATATTATTATTGCTGTTATTTTTAGAATGGAAAAATAAATCTGTGATTTATTTATTTATTTGTTAACCAGTGAGTCAGTCAGTTAATTAGTTAGTTAGTTTAATTATATATATATATATATTTGTTGTTGTTTCTTAACTGGTTATTTAATATATATATATATATATATATATAAAAAATGATCAAACAAATTGTTAATATAAAACAAAAATACAAATAATAAAATGAAATGTTAAAAACAACTAACTGCTACTAATACTAATTTTACTACTTATTTATTTACTTGCATGGGAAACTATATTCATAATTGTAGAGGTTCTGTCTTGCACATTTACAAGACTTTGTGCGACTTGTAATTTGACAAATAATTTGCAGTTTCTTAGTCTCCTTTTTTCCCTTCTCTTTTCATAAATATTGACTTCGAGTGCAGTTATAATAGATGAACACTGAACTGTTTATTTTCTTGCACAGTTAATTAAATTAAGCAATTAAATAATGTGACTCACATTCTGGTGAAAGGTTTCTTGTCCTTTCTCTCCGCTGTCAATGCCTGTCGTTGAGGTTTTTTTTTTTCCAAACAGACTTACTTCTTTTAAATGCTTTTCGGACAACAAGTTTCACTCCAACTGAATGGTCAGTAACACACTATTCAATATCAAGACCTCGATCATCCAAACGACGATGAAACGATGGAAGGTTTTCATCATAACACCACCAGCACTTTATTGTGAAATAGCTGAAGCCCATATTGTCAGTCAGTGGGAATCTGCCATTATCTTACAAAGCCGTCGTGTTCTTCAATGATTGATTAAAATGCATGACAGCTGCTTTAGTCTCTGTTCAAACACAGAGGAATTATCCAGCTTTGAAGGTGCCTTTAATATTTGAACTTGTTAATTTAGCCACAGATTCCCAGCAGTTCATTTCTTGTGCAGAGACTCTCGACTTTTTAAACTTAAATCAGCTCTCTGAACATGTTTCTTTATGATATGAAGATCATACATCAACCGAAAGCCTATCAGCCTTTACACACTCCAGACGCTAAGTATGTTATTACCATGAGCAAGCGAGTGCTTCACAATAGGGTCTGAACAATCGGTGAGTGGTTTGAATGGGAATAATAGCGCGGCTGATGTTGGAGGAGTTTAATGAATACCTGTCAGCATCTCCTCCGGGAAAGAGGCTTGCTGGTTTCCATCAACATGATTGGTTGTTCTGGATTGAGGCGTTCCTTCTGAACACTGACACACTTTATGAGCTGATGATTCTGGAGAACATGTGAAGCATGTGTAACACATTCAGCTGTGTGTGTGTGTGTGCATGTGACATTCACATCTGTGATCAGATGTTCTTTTGCATCACTGCATATTACAGAAATAACTGATCATTCAGATTTTGTTATGAGACATTGGTTGTTATTTGTGTGTGTGTGTGTGTGTGTGTGTGTGTGTCTATATATATATATATATATATATATATATATATATTGTCGCAGGTGGAAGAATCACAAAAGAAGGATATGCAGTGAAAGCCCCGGAGGGTGGATTTTATTTACAATAGTGAGGCAAGTGAGAAGGTAGTCGGTGCTTCGGTGCTTGCTGTGCTCGCTGTGCTCGTGGGTTCTTCCTATTGCGGGTGAGAAAAAGTCTTCCGGTGAGGGGGAGGCCGGTCAGTCACGGGCTGCTGTCTGAGGGTAGAAGGAGAGGAAACGTTAGCGTGTGCTCTCATGGAGAAGGTTCTTACCCTCTGTGGCTGCACACGCGGCTTATGTAGCCGGGGCCTGATGAGCTGCAGCTGTGACCGATCGGCCGGTGACGAGGCAGGGCAGGTGTTTCTCATCTGTTTCCAGGGCAACGCTGATGATTCCTCGGGACGCTCAACAATATATATATAAGAATTATTAGTCCAGCCCGGGGACGTTCGGACAACACCTTCCGGAGCCTCTCCAGGTGGTCCTTCCATGTCTCCGAATGTATCACAACATCATTCAAATAAGCAGACGCGTAGCTCTGATGGGCTCTGAGGATGATGTCCATGAGCCGTTGGAATGTTGCTGGGGCGCCTTGGAGGCCTAAGGGAAGGGTCCAGTACTGCCAGTGACCGGAGGGGGTGGAGAACGCCGTCTTCCGATAGGGGAACTTGACAGTATCCTTTGGTGAGGTCGAGCGTTGTGATGTGCTGGGCCTTTCCCAGGCACTCCAGGAGTTCATCCACCCAGGGCATGGGGTAGTTGTCGAAATCAGAGACTTTGTTCAGGTGCCGGTAGTCATTACAAAAACAGAGGGTGCCATCCGGCTTTGGGACCAGGACGATCGTGCTGGACCAGGGACTCCCGGATGGTTCAGTTACCCCCAGCTTGAGCATCTTTTGAATTTCCCCCTCTATAGCCTCCCGACGGGCTTCTGGGACTCGGTAGGTCTGCGGCCTGATCATTACCCTGGGAGGGATGACGATCTCATGGCATAGGATGTTGGTATAGCCGGGGATTTCAGAGAACACATCCTGAAACTGACCGACCAGGTGCCTCAGGCAGAAAGTTGGGGATCCATATCTACCACCGCGGGCTCATGGAGTGCAAGGGCAGCGAGTTGGTCCTGGTTCCCCATACATTTCTTGAGGAGGTTGACATGATATATTTGTTCATGGCGCCTTCTGCCTGGCTGCCTTACCTGGTAATTGACCATACCGATTTTTTCTTCCACTGTGTAGGGACCCTGCCATTGGGCGAGAAACTTGCAGGCAGCATTGGAGACCAGGACCATTACTCTGTCTCCCGGCTGGAATTCAAGCGATTGGGCCGCCGGATTGTAGTGGCGGTGTTGGGCTTTGACCAAGTGTTCAATGGGCTGCCGGCTGCTGCTCCCAGGCTTCTCTTGCCATGTCGAGAAGGCCTCTGGGCTGGCGTCCGAAAAGCAGTTCAAAGGGGGTTAATCCAGTGGAAGCTTGAGGCACCTCCCTTATGCCGAAAAGGACATACGGCAGCAGCTGGTCCCATTCCTTTTTGTCTTTGGACGCCACCTATTGGAGCAATTGTTTCAGAGTCTGATTGAATCTCTCGACAAGACCGTCGGTCTGGGGATGGTAGATCGAGGTGCGGATCTGGTTCACCTTTAGCAGCCGGCAGATGTCAGCCATTAGCCGGGACATGAACATGACTCTCTGGTCAGTCAGGATTTCCGACGGTAAACCAACCCGGATGGATAGCAGAAACAGCTCTTGTGCAATAGCTTTGGAGGTGGCTTTTCTCAAGGTGACCGCTTCTGGGTATCGGGTGGCGTAGTTCAAGATTACCAGGATGTGCTCATGTCCTGATTCGCTTAAAGGGCACCCCGATGATCGGCAGCGGAATGAGCAGGCTGGGGGGAGGTCTCTTGAGCGACGTTCGCTGGCAGATCGGGCAATCCTGGCAGAACCTTGTTACCTCAGCCTCCAGGCCGGGCCAGTGGAAGTGGTCCTGGACTCGCTGAATGGTGTTCTGGGCTCCAAGATGACCTGCCAGCAGGTGAAAGTGGGCCAGCTCCAGAACTGTTTCTGTTTTGGTCCTCAATGATGCTGACTTAGCTCCAGCTGTGCTTCAGCCGATCATCCTCTTTTTGCTCCTTTCCAAATTATCCCCCTCCCGTGACCTGTTGAAATACATCAAAGTAGAGATTTGAATCACAAGAGGTGCTTTACGACCCTCATTAACTCGGCAGCCTGGGCGCGGACGGGCTGGCTGGACCTGTACTCCCAATCATGGAAGAGCTGGGAGGCGGCGATTGACGACAACCCCAAGCGGGCTAGTATCTCTCTTTTTAGCTCATTATAGCTTCATATGGCAGCGGTTGGTAAAGAGAAGTATGCCCGCTGTGCTTTGCCCGACAGGAGGGGTTCCAGCGCAGATGCCCAGGTCTCTTCTGGCCAGCCTTTGGTGGTCGCGATCGTCTCAAACATATGAAGGTACGATTCAACATCATCATCTGTCGTGAGTTTGGGGAGTAGTTTGCTTGCTGCGACCCTCGGGTCAGGCAGCGGGGCGGCTAGGGCGGTGGTGAGGTGGTCGAAACATTCCTGCTTGACGGACACTAACCTCGGTGAGCTTCCGCAGCAGTTCCTCCATTCTTTTTTTGGGGATGAGTGCACGCCTGTGAAACAGGAACCGGAAGTGAATGACTGGGGTAAGATGGAGGGGTAAACAAACTGAAAGTCTTGCCTGTTGGTGCTCTACACCAGTCTAACTTGCCCGCATTCTCCACCACTGTGAACTGGGTGAAGAACAACGCGACAAGGCAAGACTGTTTGTGAACCCCGGAGGGTGGATTTATTAAATAGAAAGGGTGAACAAACAGGTGATCAACAAACGATGGTGCTGGGGTGCGGTGAGTGCTCTCGTGTTCCTTGTCCCTTTTTCCCAAGTCGCAGTGTCCAGTGCTCCAGTGCTCTTCGGGGCAAATTGGTCACGGTGTGTTGTCTGGAGGGAGAAATACAGAGAAAGTAAGTCACTCAGCATCTGAGATGAATCTCAACCTTTCGGCGTTTCGGCTCCTCTTATATAGGGCTTTGGCCATGACCAGTTGGCCAGTTGATCCTGATGAGTTGCCAGGGCAACGCTGATCCTCTGCTGGGCTTTCCGCCACAAAATAGATGTATAAATATATATATA
>JAUCMR010000056.1:13003848-13121540 GCA_032357425.1 Enteromius argenteus
AAAATGTAAATTTAAATAAGAAATACATTGCCATTTTGAATATTGCATTGCAAATTGAATTTTGCTACACATATGCTCCCATAGAAACTAGGAGAAATGCAGTAACGTTGAAGTGAAGGATCTGTATTTTGCACCAGTGCTGTTGAATGCATTAGTTGTGATGTTGTGCTGAATGAATCTGTGGCTTTGTTCTGTCAATGAAATGTATTAACTGTACATTGCATGTGAGGGGGCTTTGGAATCAGATCATATTCTACTTTCAAAACTTTAAAAAAAAGATAAGTAAGTAAGTAAATAAATAAAAAAATAAAAACCAACAGTATGGGTGTATAGATATAGAAAGGCGTCTCTTATGCTCATCTTAGGCTGCATTTATTTAATCAAAAATACAGTAAAAACAGTACTATTCTGAAATATTATTATAATTTAAAATAACTGTTTTATCTTTGAATATATGTTAAAGTGCAATTTATTCCTAAGATGCAAAGCAGAATTTTCAACAGCCGTCACCCAGCCTTCAATGTCACATGACCCTTTATCCAAAGTGACTTATAAATTAATAAAATAATAATAATAATAATAATAATAATAATAATAGGTCTTATTACTTATAATATGGGTTTACTAATAATATTTTTTGTTTATTTTTGTACAAATATATTTGTTTATTTATTAAAATTAAATAGTTGCATATTTAATAACAATCATAACAGTTGAAACTAACATTTTGTTATATTATTATTAATAAATATATATCCATAAGATAAATATATAAATAATATTATTTACCTATTTATTTAACTAAAACAAAGAGAAAGAACAAATTAAATAATCAATAAATAATAATAAAATAAATGTACTGTTTAAATTACACAACTCTCGTTGTATTATCGTATGTTAACCCATGTGTAATTTATTCTGTGTAGCTGTTTGTAGATTGTTATTTATTTATTAATTTATTCAGTTATTTAAATAGTTGCATATTTAGTTGCATAACAATACAATCTAATAATTTGCATAATTAAAATACACAGTTTATATTATATAACTGCTTATATAATATATTAATATGGTCATTGCACGTATACAGACACATGCATTTAATATGTATTTAAGAGACAATTGCTTTTTTTATAAACCCATATTAATTTTGACAATGTCTATGTAGTAAAAAGTTTCAGCCAGTACAATTTGCACCATTATTCTGTACAGTATTACAGAAAACCAAATGTAAGACCTAAAAACGTGTGCAAGATGTCGTGACTCAGCAGTGCTTCTATAGGGCGAGTCACAGTTCTGTCAGCCGGCATGAAACTCTCTCACACTCGCCCCGGGTCAGTCTTTCTGTTGAGCCCTGAAGGCTTTCCTGTACTCTGGGCTTAAGTGAGCAGATCAGTATCTCCGAGGTTGTACGACAGGAAAAAAAATGATAATAAATGCTGATATATTTTTAAGTATGTATATATAAAAAAAATGCATGTTTGTGCAATACATGCATTGGCACGTGTATTTGGGCTGTACAAGTTTCTAGGGACATCTAGTGGTAGACTTTTTGGGAACGTAATGCCACGACAAACCAGACCGACAGTTGATCCGATCGGATTTGCAGCAGATATTTCTTTGTGTTCTGGAATGTAGCACTTTCCATCAAACAGCCTGTGTTGGTGCGATGCCGCTGTGACCCTGCGAGCGACAGACCAGAACCACCCTTGACGCCCTTGGAGCCAGTCGCCAAGACAGCCAACCAGATGGACTCTGTGGGAGTTCCCACAAAGCATCTGTCCTCTAAGCCACCACAAACACTAGCATTAGCATAGCACAGAGGTCCCTTTTCAGCTGCCATGACCGGTTTAGTCACTTCTGCATCAGGCATTAATGACATCACTTCCCCTTAGGCCAGAAAGCTGCTGTTCTCAAACCTCCGACAGCTAGCCCACAGCGATTTAGCAGCTACTGATGCTGGAATGTAGCATATGGCTCTGTTCTGTCTCCTGAGAGCTTTTACAGCAGTAGAGTGTCGTGATTTGCTTCATTGTGATGGCTCTCAACACTTGGCTGTACTTGACTGCGTGGTTTTTTCAATCGCTCAAAGTGCCAATTGACAAACGGCGCGTGCAAATGGTAATGCAGCTGTGCCTGATGGGGTTAATTGTCTTGATTATAGGTTATTCTACACTCAGCGTCAAAGATATACCACTTCTTTAGTAGAAACGGACACTAGATACAACCTAAAAATCTTTAGCACCTTTCTTACAAAATTATACATTGTTCTTACTTACAAAATATTTAGCTGATGGTTCGTATGTCTCAACATCTTGACATTATTGATGATCAAAAAGACAGTTCTATGGGTGATTAAAGGATGTATTTATTTATTTCTAGTTTAGTTTAGTTTATTTTGATCGCTTTATGTATTTTTTTTTGTTTTACTTTGCTTCACTTAGCTTTGTTTTTTGCTTGTTTGTATGTTTATGTTTTCTTTTTTGAAGTAGGGAAGGGTTATAGCACTAGTGAAAATTTTTCATATAAATATATTTATTTTTTTTATTTATTTTGTTTTTTATTGAGATATAAACTCAGAAGTGGGAGAAACAAAGTATGAATTTTAATATATAAACTGGGATTTGAGATTTTAACTCACTATTCCAATTAATAAACAACATAAAATAAAAATCTGAATTATAAAATAAACTCAGTAGCAAAAAAATATATATACTGATGTAAGTCATTAAACATTTAAATTGCACATTTAATTCATTCATTCATTCACTCACTCACTCTGTCTCTCTCTCTCTCTCTCTCACTCACTCACTCAAGTATTCGTTCATTCATTCGTTTAATCACTCACTCATTAATTTACTCACTCACTCACTTATTCATTCATTGTTTCATTCACTCTCTCAGTCATGTATTCATTAATTCACTCACTCTTTATTTCTCTCACTCACTCACTCACTCACTCATTTATTTATTCATTCATTCATTCACTCACTCACTTATTCTTTCACATATTCATTCATTTATTCTCTCATTCATTCACCCACTCATTCATTCACTCATTTGATTGTAACCCCACCAATGACAAAAAAGCATTGAACAAACCTTTTTATTATAATTATTATTATTATTATACTAATAATTACTAATATTACTTATGTTATTCTATATAATAATATGGAGATATAAAATAGCAAGTAAATAAATAAATAAACCAATGAATAAATGTCATAGATAAAGGGGACACAATTGTGTTTCTATGTTAATTATAAATATACATAATAAAGAACAATATCTGAAATATCTAATGAATTACTAAGTTATAAAATGTTGTCTTTGAATGGAATATTTGAAGTTTTCATGACTTAAAAGTGAAGGCATTCCTGGTTGTATTGCACTATTCTGCTTTGTACCGACAGCTATTCAAAATTCAAAAATTTAATAGACAAAATATTGTGCTCATGGAAAATCCTGTTTTGTACAACTGAAGTGCAAATAGTGTTGTATGCTGACTTTAATGCTTTTCAAACACTCATTCAAAACTCTAGTTTATCTTCCAACATTTTGAGAAGGGATCTTCATTATGCAGTCGTGCCACACTAGAGTATCACTGGGTATTGTGGCAAATGAATAATTCTCTTTGACTGGATGAAAGCCCAGCTTTTACTTTAAGTCTTGGCGCATTCGTAAGCGTTCTGCGATGCCCCCTCAAGACAAGACCTTTTACTGTTGAAACTGAGTTATATATACTGTATACTGACAAAATACATTTCTGACTTCAAGCATAAGGGAAATGTTTGAATACTGATGCAGTGATTCCACCTGCTTCATCTAAACAACAACACATTGTCCTTGCTAAAATCATTTGTCCTCTTTCTTCTCTTTTTCACAGGTGTAATAATGAAAACGAGTGGTACCAGATTCATGAGAACATTATCCGCAAGTCCAGCACCAAATACACCGCCCCCAGCACTAACTACGGTAAGTGCACTTCCAAAATGGTCATATACTTGATTTAAGTGTTATCATCAGATGAGGAACATTTAGCTTCACTGAAACTGAACAGGTCTTCCAAAAAGTCTGTCCGTTATCCTGCTTTGCTGTTGTAGTCAACATTTCACTTGTTTTGTTAAAATGATTGTATGTGGTTGTCTGGTTCTCTTTAAAATCTACACAATTCAGTAAAGTTATATATCATTTTATAAAGTGATATTAGACAAATAGAAATAGACAAAATCTGTGTGAACTTTTTTGCGATTACTCGATTTCGCAGATTCCTACTGGAAGGACTCCATTTTACCCACAAGATGTTGGTTAATGTGATAGCGCCTTTACTTGGTCTCTTTATTTTTATCTCTTTTAATTCTTTGTTTATATATTACAGTTATTTTTTTGTCACAAAATAAAAAAAAAAAATGTAATTGGGACTTTTTTACAATTCTGACTTTTCTCGCAATTGTGAGTTTACATTGCACTATTTGGAGTTTTCTTTTTAGAATTGTGAATTAACGTCTTTTTCTATTCTGACTTTTCTTTCTCAGAATTGCGAGTATATATTTTGAAATTCTGAATTTATATCTTGCAATTCTGAATTATGAGATATTTTGCAAGAAAAAAAAATTCGCAATTACCTTTTTGGTTTTTTATTTAGATTTTTTTTTTTAAAACTAACTTTCATAGAACATCTGGTAACTTATGAAAGGGTGATATTAATTTTGAAGAAAGTAAATTCCACTTATCGATTATTAGCCATACCATGAAAATAATTATTGCCATATCATAATGAACAGAATTTTAATATCGTCAGTGTTTTCAAGCCACATAATTGCATTGCCTTTTACAGAATGCTAAAAGTTAGCATTGTATCCATGGTTTCCATGGTGTTACTATGTAGTTTCCAATGTGTTTTTACCCTGTTGTTATGTGGTTGCTATGTTGTTGCTACTGTAGGCGGTCCTATAGGTGGTCGGTTACTGGTCTACAGCATCAAAGTGTAGTCACGTTAGTTAAACTTCCGAGAAGAGTTACAGACAAAAAAAAAAAATGAGATCAACAGTCACTTTCAAACCAAGCAGCGTTACCTTGAGCATCTGAGAATTGATGAAAGGCTCCAAAGTAATATCGGAAATCTAGATCAGATCCCTGAAAACCCTTAAAATGAGCTGCATCAGCAAGCAGAGTAAAGCCAGTCTAGTTCTAGTGGATAATGAATGTGGTAGAGGTGTGTCTTGAGGTATCGTTCAGTAGTAATTGGTATGTTAGCTGTTCTAATTGAGAGTTTATTCCACCATCGAGGGGAAGGCCTAGAAATATTTCTGGACCTGGATGAACAGAAACCCTTCCCACTGGGAACTGACGGGAGCCAGGCAATCAGAATGACTGATTGCAGCAGGCAGGCCGGTGTGTGCGATTTAATGAAGGATTGAAGTTAGCGGGGAGCCAGGTCATTAGCGGCATTGTGGACCCAAAACAATGTCTTGATTCAACTGAATTGTAGCAGTTACTGGCAGCCGACATAGAGACCTGAACAAAATCGTAACAGAGATGCAATCTCTCTGGTACGTTCTTCGTAACAAAGGCCCATTTTACTAAATAAATACTAATGTAATCACAGGGATAATTACAGTGGCTGTCAAGATGAAGTTGTCTCACATTTCCCCGAACTCTTCTTCTCGTGCAGGTCTAATCATCTCACTACAGCTGTTGAGGGGCGACATGGAGCAGGTGCGCAGGGAAAACCCCATGATATTCAACCGTGGCGTGGCCATCACGCGCAAACTGGGCTTCCCTGATGTGATCATGCCAGGTAAGTCTCATGAAGGTCACGGCTGAACTTTAAGATTCGTTCAGGACTGAATGAACCCAAGAGATATGGCAAGATTTTATACTCATGGTCTGAAAGTAGACAGCTGCAGCAAGTTAAAGTTAGAAAATGTGCAATATTGTAAGAGTTATTCACAGTGCACAAAATGGTGGTGCCATATCGGTTATTGGCTGATATTAGAGTTTTTAAATATATTAGCTGATATCGGCTATTCAGTTTTGCATGCTCAATTTTTTATTTTTATTTTTATTTAATCTAGATCTGTTTAATGTTCATTTAAATTTATTCTTTAAACATACTAATAATTTAATAACTTTGTTAAAGGTAATCTGTAACAAATCTCAAAATGAATATCGATTTTTCATACTGTAGATGTCGTGATGCCTAAACTTACCTGTAGAATATAAAAAAAACAATAATAAATTAAAAACAAAAAAACAATATAAAATGTTAATATTAACAATATAGTAATAGTTATTCATACACAATGCACAATATGTCGGTACCATATCGGTTAGCGGGCCGATATTAGAACATTTTTATTATGTTGACCGATATCATCTGCTTAGTACTCCATGCTTATTTCTTTTATTTTCACATCTTGAACTTATTTGACCATCACTATTAATGTGTAATCTTTAGCAACTGTCAAAATGTATGTTTTTCATATTGTAGATTATAATGTTGTGGTAAATTGATTTATTTATATATATATATATATATATATATATATATATATATTTATTTATTTATATATATTGAAGATATTTACAGTTATACATTTATATATTCACATTCTCATATTTTATATTGTATATAAATATATTTAATATATATACAATATTTTTTCTTAAATATATACATGCATGTGGTTGTTATAGACAGTAAATATGGACAGTAAACACATATATTATGTAAACAAAAACTTTTATTTTGTATGTGATTAATTGTGATTAATCCTTTGACAGCACTAGTTGGTACCATACTGGTTATCAGCCATTATTAGAGTTTGTTTAATTCACTGGCTGAAATTGTTTGTTTAATTATGAACAGTCACTGTTTAATTGTGAACATTTAATGGTCACTATTGTTAATCTTTAACAATAGTAATAATTTAATCATTTTGTTAATCTTTAGCAAATCTCAAAATGAGTGTTTGTTTTCCATTCTGCAAAATCTATTATGCATTTTTTTCTACAATTTTAATACTAGCCATTTATCGGTTATCGGGCATAACATAAAAATAACTATCGGCTTAGCATATCGGCCAGAAATTTTTATATTGCCACTCTTTTTAAGTAAAATGATAAAGTGTGACTCAGTTTTCACACATAAATCACTAAGAACCTTTAAAAAATAAATAAAAATTCACTACCTAGAAGCCTCATAAAACCACCCTTCTGTCACGCTGTCTGCGATGCTTTACAAGTGGAGGTCAAAGCGAAGCGTAAGCCCTGAAGCATATCTTGTGAAAGGGCTTTTAGCGCGACTAATAATCGCACATAACAGCACATAATGGCCCTCATTGCCTTTTAACTGTGTAGAATCAAGCTTATATAAATTAATATGACCCACATTTTGACAGACTGTACCGGCTCTCTGCTCCAAACCCCAGAGGGCCTGTAAAACCAGCTGGACTCCTGCCACGTCAAAGTTGAGTTAAGAAATCCCTTCCCTGTGATTCAGAACGAGCCTGGGGGCTTCTCAAAGTTGCTCTCTTAATAAAATCATGTCACTGCGTGTTCCTTCAAAATTTTGAGTCATTGGATGGACCGCCGGCTCTCGAGTCTATTCCCCAACAGTCTTCAGCGTCAAAACCATGTAGCTATGTACAATATCTCTTCTCTTCATCCATAAACTCGCACATCAGTCTTGCTGTCTCAGATGTACTTCAGTGGTAGGTGGGCCGAGAGGTCCTCCATCTTCTTCTGAGGATCCCTCTCATTTGTCTTTGATTTAACACTTCCTTGTTCTTTTGAAGGGCTTAATGATTGGGTTATCATTCACGGATTGATCAACCTGAGGTAGTTCAATTATAATCACAGACAAGGCTGTGCTTTTTAAATTCAACGCCAATAAGTCAATAGGCTTCTGAGAGCCATGGTTCCTTGGGTTTCGGTGGTACGTATTTTTCTGAAAGATGCTTAGATGTTATTGAACTGCGATGTCTGGGGAAAAACCCTTGTAATCTTATTTCAGATTGCCGCATTGACTTTATTTCCTGAAAAGATCAAACTGGCCAGGTTTCTAAAGCATAGTCCCAGCGTTGGGATCCATTGTGTAAAAAAAACAATATCTGTCCGTCAAACAATATTAGGTCTTGGCGCCAGCAATTAGATGGAATATTGAACTGTTAGCAGTATGAAATGTTAATGACACTTGAAGTGCCACAAGCTTTGAGAATTATTCATTCTCATGACATTTTCAATAAGCCCGAGATGAGTTTGTTTAACAAAACCTCTCCAGAATTATTTGTACATTCCTTTTCTGGTGTCAGTGTCGTGACGGGTTGATATTGCATCATCCATTTCAGCTTTTTCGGTTTCTTTTTAATGCCTTTTTTCAACAGCCTTGGTTCTTGAAGTATTTTTGACACACACTTTCTTCATTGGGATTTTAGATAGTTCAAAGCAAAATACTGTAGTTTTAGTAATTGTGGCGTTCAATTGATTTTTAATATTCTTCAAATTTTAATTTAATATTTTTATTTCATTTCTGTTTTTATTTCAAAATGTTTTTTTTTTATAGTTTTCATTTTAGTTTTAATATTATGATTTTGATTAGTTTTTTTTTTTTTTTTTTTTATTTAAACTTTAAAACTATTTTAATATTTTAAAAATACCAAGATTGTAAGTGATGTAAGATATTCTAAGTGTATATCCAGATGGATTCTCAAAAAGAAAAAAAAGAAAAAAAGAAAAATAATAAATGAATGTTGTTGTTGTTTAATATTTAATTTAAGCACTGCTTTTTTAATAGTTTTAGTTTCAAATAATAACAGCAACACTTATTCTAAACATTTTCAGATTGATTCTCAGATATTTTAGTTCCTGTGATTCTGTGTTTTGTTGTCCTCTTAATATGCATAACAAAACAACATGTGAGCACATAAACCGTAGTATCTTCTTTCTAGCTTCTGCTGTAAGGCCATTTTTCCTCTTTCCAGCTGGGAATGCACCAGGATTGTTTCTTTTTGGAAGGAATTTGTTCCTGAATAGAGAGCTTTATATGGCTTATATTCAGAGAAATAGCTCTGAAGCAGTGGAGAGAAGGGTCTAACGCTGCAGCCATTACCTATTACAGAAAGCGTCTTAACAGGAACACAATCCAGCACTCACAGGGAGCCAGCCTGCTGCTGCCAGATAACATTTTTATCAGGATGTGGAGCAGCCAAACAGACAAACACACAAAGCTTTATTTCAGCTTTTACGTTGTCTATTCCAATCCACTGTTTCTAAAAGCAGTTGTGATCGTATTTGCTTTCTTTTTTAGATGTTCCTCTTGGTTGATTCACAAACAGTAGCATTTGTGTTGTGGTATGTTGAAAGTTAGCTTACTTTCTTTTCGATCTCATATGAAGTACCATAGTCAATACTGATTCTAGTAATAATACTGGTATTATTTATTCAAAATATGTTTAGTAATTATAAGCAGTTTAACATTTTAATTAAAAACACTGAATTGAATTTAAGTTTTCTAATGACTATAAATAATGGTCAAACATTGAAAATAAATACTTTCTATTTAATACAGTTTTTTTTTGTTTGTTTTTTTGCTTTAAAGCTTGAGTACAGAATTAGTAAAGTAAAGATACTTAATGATGTACTACCAGTGCTTTACAATTTCATCTAAAGTAAAGTATACTTCCTTCAATCCTAAAGTAAAAGATAAAACAAAAACAGTCGTTTGCATTAAAAAATACATTTGTCATTTTTATTTTGCACCGGTGTTATTTTAGTGAGGTACATTGTTTTTTAAAGCATTCGTTTAAATATTAATAATAGTTTTTGTGAATATTTCAATCATTTAGATTTTTGCATTTTTTGTTTACAGTTTAATTTTAGTTAAAGGTTTAGTTTTTTTTTCATATTTTATATTTTTTTGTATATGTATGTATATATATATATATATATATATATAGAATGTCTCTATAGTTTTTGTTAATTTTTACTTTTTTATTTTAATATACTTTGTTGATCTACTTTTTAGTAATTTTATTATTATAAGGTATGATGCAACTAGCTAAAAATAGTGGGGGGGTTTTTTCAGTTAATGTTATTTCATTTTAGTAACTTTTTTTGAATTATTAAATTTTTTCAGTTTCAGTTTTTGTTAGCTATAACAACCCTATATAATAATGAAACAATAAAATAAACAAGCCGCAATAAATGAACAAAAATGCATAATGGAGAATTATAGTGTTTGCAAAGGTCCTCAGGCAGTCAGTTTTGTTTCTTGGTACTCAAAATGTAAGAGTAATTTTTTAACTTCTCATCTTGCTAGCAAAAGTGAATTAAACTATTTCATTATGCACATTACATACAAAATAAAGAGAAAGTATTATTGCACAAGGTGGTTTATATCTTCCCCCCAGTATTTCCACCTCCAGTAAAGACATTCAAGAGATATCTGGTGGCATCAGAGCAAATTTAAGCTTTCTTTAAGGTGCATTCTGAAATATACATCTCTGCTCTCCTAGCTGTCTGCAGGGTGGGTGTCAGCAGGAGAAATGGTTTCTAGCTACACTCTGAAGAGCCACACATTCTCTTTTATTGCATCAGCTGTAATTGGAAGAAATCAAATTAAACCCACAACTTCTTTCACTAACAGCTAAAACTTTGTTCCCCTGAGTAGACGGGTAAGAGCTAAGCACAATTCCAGAGAGAGTCTGTGTTTATTTTGAGTATTATGATTCAGATGCTTGCCGATCGGCTCAGAGAATGTGGGCTGCTGGGTCATGGATTGAATGAGGTTGATAATGAAAGAGTCGACTAAAAACCAAGGTTGCATGTAGATTCACAGTCTAAAAGACAGGTTGAACTCAAGTTTGATGAGATATCTTACAGCCAGTGGGTACAGTTTCACTCCAACAGTTTAGCTGGGCAAACGATTTGACCTTTATGTAGCAATAGCTTTTATTACAGTCTGTAAAAGGGTTTAAAAGTGAAGCTAAATTAAGTTTACTGGGTCAAAAACCATTTAGATATAGGAACATGCTAACAAATGTATTTACAGTTCTTGTATCTATCTAGCTTTTATAGGTTAGTCATAGACGTATGTTGGTTCTGAGTTTGTGTTTTTAGTCAGTGTCCAAACTAACACTCTCCAAGTGACAAATGCCTTTGAAAATTGGCTTTGTAAATAGTTAAACAGTTTGCCAGAAACTTGATTAATCACTGCCACAGTACACTATTTGAATATAAATGAGTTGTGGTAATGGAAATGGAAAGTTCATATAAATTTACTCTTGCAGTACACTTAAACAATTACACTTGCTGAAGCAAATATTTGTGAGATTTTTTTTTATGCGTTTAAAATCAGTTGTGTATAGGATGTCTGAGCTTTTGTTTGAACACAATATTTTTGTGACAGGTGTGGTATTAGTAAGAAAAACTAAATAGAAAAAAAAATAGAGAGAAAGAGAGAGAGAGAAAAAAAAATTGGAGGACTCTTTAACTGTGTAACTGTTTCTTTAAAACCTGTCATCAGATGTTTGTCTAGAATGTCTGAACTTTTTTCAAATCCATGTAGTAACACATATATGTTGCGTTTTTCTTGTAATAATTCTACAAAATTACAATATATAAGTATATTTATGTAAGTAAATATAATAAAATGACAGCATATTTGTAAGAGTTGCAGTTTTACCAAGCAAATAAATAGTAAATAAATAGATGTTAACAAAAAGCGATATTTAAAAAAAAAAGTTTGTTTACATTCCAAACATAAAAACATGTTTTTGTGTATCAAAAATTCATAGAGTGTGTGTTTTTTTGTTTGTTTTTTTTAAATGTGTCATCACATTTTTGTCTAGGGTGTGTAAACTTTTTTGTATTAACCATCCAAAGTAAAAATATAAGCGAAAATCCCACAATAATTTTATGACAGATGCAATTTCACAAAGCAAAAAAACCAAACCGAACAACTGTGTTCTAAAACATGTGCAGCTGTTTCTTTAAAATTTGTCATCAGATTTTGGTCTAAGATGTCTGAACTTTTATAAACTCCTTGTGGCGATATGTGAATGTGTCGTTTTTCTTGCAATAATTCTCCAAAACGAAAATAGAAGTAACAAAATGACAACATATTTGTAACAAGCGCAGTTTTACCAAGCCAAAATGAAGAAGACTAACATTACCAAACAATGTGTGTGTGTGTATTTTTTTTCTATCTTTAGGTGACATACGCAATGACCTCTACCTCACGCTGGAGAGAGGAGACTTTGAGAGAGGAGGCAAGAGCGTTCAGAAGAACATTGAGGTCACCATGTATGTGCTCTACGCTGACGGCGAGATCCTCAAAGTACGTATTAAGGCAAACTGCCTTAATAAAGGAAAAGTTTTTGCCAAAATTTTGCCATCATTTACTTACCCTCACGTTCCAAATGTTGTATAAAGGGAGAAATTTTAAGCATTTGTGTCTCATAATTATTGAAATGAAAATCAAACAGAATCCACAGAAGCAAAAACTATGAGTTTGGGAAGACACAAGGGAGTAAATAATGACAGAATTCTCATTTTTGGATAAACTGTCCCTTTGAAAAACATATCAGTGATCTGTAGCTCATGTGGTGAATCATTTAGTCCAGACATAATTGACGTCAGTTTGGAGGAGTAAATGAGTTTGGGATTTTCTGATGTATTTTACATAAGCCCATCAGAAATGCTGGTGTGGCAAACTTTGATGCACACTATAAAGCCACATAAAAGCAAACAGTTTCCATTTCTTCTATCTTTTATCAGGAGTGCATTAGTCTGGGCTCAGGAGAGCACAGCATCAGCGAGTATCGCTCTTTCGTCCTCTACCACAACAACAGTCCACGCTGGAGTGAGGTCATCAAACTGCCCATCCCCATAGACCGCTTCCGCGGGTCCCATCTGCGCTTTGAGTTCAGACACTGCTCAAGTAAGGACTTTGTACACCGCCAATGTTGCACACATTTTACTGAATTGAAGTTTCTTATGCGATTTGGATCTGAACGCTTAAGGTCCTTACACACTGAGTGCAAAATTTTCATATACATTTTTTTTTCCGTCATCCTTTCTTATCAAAATGCTTGCTAAGGATGCAAAAATGCAGAAAATCGAACCCGGTCCTTTTTTTTCTTTTTTTTTATGATGGACAAAAGTTTCGGAGGCGCTGTGTAAATGTGATTGATGCAACGTGAGGTCGTATTTATTTTTTAACGTGAAAATTTCAGATGAAAATGTTGCACTCGGTGTGCAAGGAAGGTTAAATGATTGAAATTAATCAAGTAATATAAAGTCTAAATAAAATCTGAATTTCTTTATTTAGTGAGCATAAAAAGAAAACATTGATGAAATGGACGCAATATTAGTCATTATTCAACCTGATGGGTTATATAATGCAATATTTAACATATTCAGAAGTCAAGTTTCATGAAGTGATATAATTTTTATTAACATTTTAATAAATTTTAATTAGTGGCACTTGATACTCGACAAGCACTTTATAATATTCAGTTATTCAAAAAAAAATTTTCTTTCTTTTTTCAGCAAAGGACAAAGGAGAAAAGAAGCTTTTTGGCTTTGCTTTCACTCCTCTTATGAGGGAAGACGGCACCACACTGTCAGATGAGAGCCATGAGCTTTATGTCTACAAGGTGTGGCAGACTTTCCATTATGTGAAACACATCAAAAAAACAAAAAAAGAATCCAAGCTTGAAGATGTGTGGAAAACTTGATATTTTAAGATTTTTATATATATTGTATATTATGTTGATTTTATTTTTATTTATTATTATTATTATTATTATTGATGTAATTTAGTAATGTGTCTGATTTTAATTAGGGCTTTTATATCTATATAGATTTATTCAGTTTCATTTCAGTTTTATTAGATATTTTGCTGTTAAGTTAATTTAAAACTAAACTGAATGTTACCTTGGCAACTAGCAGTAAAAAGGTTGTTATACTTTGTATTATTTCAAGTTGTATTTGTTAATCTATCAGTTTTAGCTACACTGTTTAACCCTGTAAATCTCTCTTCTGTACATGGATCAGTGTGATGAAAACACCACCTTCAGTAACCACGCCCTGTACCTGGGTCTGCCCTGCTGTAAAGATGACTTCAACGGCTGCCCGAACATCCCGTCCAGCCTCATATTCCAGCGCAGCACTAAAGAAACCCTCTGGATATCCACTCAGCTCTCCTCCACCAAACTAACCCAGAATGGTAATTTACTACTTACTAGCAATTTTCCTTCATTCATCAGTTGTTGTGTATGCATCTCTTAGTATAATATCTCTTTCTTGTTGTTTTTGTCTTGTGAAGTTGATCTACTAGCCTTGTTGAAGTGGAAAGCCCATCCAGACCGTGTAATGGATATTTTGGGGCGATTGCGGCACGTCTGTGGAGAAGAAATAGTCAAAGTGAGAGCTCTGTCTTGTTTTTTTTTTTTGTCTTTGAAAATAACAGATTTTAATTTAATTTACATCCATTTCCTGTTTTTCTTCTGCAGTTTCTTCAAGACATCCTCGACACTCTGTTCTCCATTCTGGATGACAACACAGACAAATATGGACCCCTGGTGTTTCAGTCACTGGTTAGAAACTCGAACAAATGACATTCCTAGGACTGCGCCATAGCTTTCCTAACGTTAATAATTGACCGCTGTAGTAATGTGTCCGGTTTCCATTCATCAAAAGACTCATGTACTGTGTGTTTGTGTGTGTGAACACCCTTAAATGTGCACGATTCATCTCTTTCACGAGTGCCCATGCTGTGTGTATGTGTGCGTTTTGAAAAATGGGAGATTTCAGCTGGCGTGGATCCAGGGATTATTAGGCGTTCACAGCTGCTTGATAGTGGCGTCTCCAGAGAGCCTTTAGCTTCTTGTAGTCCTGTAAAAAGAGTCAAGATGTTCTAGCCTCTCTTGGCCTGAATACATCTGTCATGTTTCTGTGTGGAGAATAGGGAACCTTCGCGGATGCATTCTTCTTGAATGGATATTCATTTTGCACAAAACGTGTTGCGTTGCTGTCTCATTTTCATTTCGATTAAAGGAACAGTTGACCCAAAAAATGAAAATTTGCTGAAAATTTACTCCGTACTAAATGTAGATGTGTTTGTTCCTTCATAGATTTTGGAAACTTTTAGCATTACATCACTTGCTCACCAGTGGATCCTCTGCAGTGAATGGGTGCCATTAAAATGAGAGTCCAAACAGCTGATAAAAACATCACAATAATCCACAAGCACATCAGTTTATTTTAAACTGAAAAGACATTTTCTAGTCTTCTATTTACAATATTGCTTATTTACAATGTTCTCATCTCATCTGAATAACTCGTGTGTTATTGTGATGTTTCAATCAGCTGTTTAGACTATCATTCTGACGGCACCCATTCACTGCAGAGGATCCAAATTTCTCCAGATTTGTTCCTGTGAAGAAACAACGTCATCTAAATCTTATTTTTTTTTATTTTATTTAATTAATGTTAATTTAATTACTTAAAATATCTAAATGATGCTAAAATAACACTGATACATGCTGATATTTTCAACATCAGAAATATGGATCTGACCTGCTTTTTATCTCTGCCCAGGTGTTCATTATCAATCTGCTCCGAGACAGTAAGTTTTATCACTTCAGGCCTGTGATGGACACATACATCCAGAAGCATTTTGCTGGAGCACTGGCTTATAAGTAATTCCATCTATTTCCACAGGATATTTTTGTTAAGGTTTGCAATCTGAAAATTGTATAACTAAATGTTTCATTTCCAATTCAGAGAGTTGATTCGCTGTCTGAAGTGGTATATGGACCGATCAGCAGAAGTTGTTCGGCAGGATCACATCCAGGAAGCCATGAGGGTGAGATCTCCTTGATTTTACCAAGTGTGCTGTGTAACAAAAAAAAACAAAACAGTCACTATCAAATAAACAGTGATTCAGCTTTAACAGGAACTAGTATAAATGATGCATTTACATAGGATGTTTCAGTGCAGTCATCCAAGGACCTTTACAGATAACTGGTTGAACCAAATGTTTTCAAGATTTGCTATTCACTAACTGTATGTTTTTTGTTGAGATGTATTGCCATTGCTGGTTTGATTGGTGATTCATTTTGGTACTGACAGTACCCTCATATTAAAATGTCAAGCACTATAAAAGTACAGAGAAATTATAATTCAGTTGTAGTGTGGGTGCTGCATCAAAATTTTCAAAAGTATATTGCCGAACACATACTTGATTGAAAGTAAGAAAAGTTTCCACTTTTAATTGTACTCAAGTATTTAGAAGAAAAAAAAAACGTTTATCTTAACTTTTGAAATTGGCTGATGAAAGCCAGTGGAGACTTTGATGCACAAACTGCAAAGCCATCCATTTAATCATTATAATATTTAAAACTCTTTGCTTTGAATAAAAAAAAAAAAAAAAAAACACTCAGTACAAGTTCAATTGTATGAAGAAAAAAAAAGTTTTGTTTTTTATGGAAATGTGATTTAGTTTAATTAGCACTCGAGTCAAGTAAAAATTTCCTATAGTGCATTTTTTTTTTTTTTTACTTTCTTAATTTGTCTTCAAGGTACAAGCGTTTTAAAGATATGTGACCCGGGACCACAAAACCAGTCACAAGGGTCAAGTTTTCTAAATAAATATGCTTTCCATTGATCTATGTTTTTTTTAGGAGAGGACAATATTTGGCTGAGATACAACTGTTTGAATATTTGGATTTGAGTGTGCACAAAAAATCTAAATACTTAAATCACCTAAAGTTGTCCAAATGAAGACCTTAGCAATGCATATTACTAATCAAAAAATATGTTTTGATATATTTACAATAGGAAATGTATACAATATATTCATGGAGCATGATCTTTACTTAATGTCCTAATGATTTTTGGCATAAAAGAAAAATTTATAATTTTGACCCATACAGTGTGTTTTGGGCTATTGCTATATATCCAAGTGACTAAATACTGGTTTTGTGGTCCAGGGCCACATTTTATCACATAAATGTTGAAAAGCTAGGATACTTGCAGATATTGTCATGGTACACATGTTAACTTTAATTCTACCTCCAGGCTCTAGAGTACCTGTTTAAATTCATCGTCCAGTCACGGATCCTCTACTCCCGGGCCACCTGTGGGATGGAGGAGGACCAATTCCGGGCTAGCATCCAGGAGCTTTTCCAATCCATTCGTTTCGTGCTCAGTCTGGACAGCCGCAGCTCTGAGACACTCATTTTCACCCAGGTCAGATATAAGCTCCCGAACTGTTCACATTTCATGTTTACGAAAATTTACATTTGTGAGGAGATACAGTACTTCCTGATATATGAGAACAATAATGTCAAAAACAAAAAGCCTAAAATTCCTAGGAATGGTATTGAATGGATGAATGCTTTGTTACTGTCCGCTTCTGTATTAATGATTTTATTAATTTTGTACCTCACACTGGTTTAATTGTTGAATTAAGAGCAGAGAACAAAAATGAAAGGATCAGTTGTAATGAGTTGCTGATCTCCAAATCCATGGCTGTTGACCCTAAAGCTGTTTCCTTGAGGCCCAGGTTTGTTTAGTGTTTTATGGGATTAATGCATCTGTCTCTGTCTGCCCTAAAGAAGATGGATGTATAAGCTTTTTAGACAGCTCCATCTCAAGAACAACCCTGTGAAAGTTGTGATCAGACCAAACAAGGTTTAAGATATCTGCTTTGCTGCTCAAACCTTTCCATGAGAAATGTTCTGAAGGTCTCAAATTTTAAGAACACAAGATTAGAGAACCTTCAAGATGCTGAAGAAAGAAAACAAGTTCTTCAAAAACTGTAGTATTATTTGCCCCTAGATCTTTGCATTTTCTGAAGATGGTACTTGGTGCTGCGATGCTATGTTGTTAGGAATGCATGTGGTTTCTGAGGTTTTCTGAGTGGTTTAAACCCATTGCTAACCTATTGCAAGGATGTTTTGGATTGTTGGTAACAGCTTTTCTAGTTGGCAAACTAGCTCTTCTCTCCCCCAAGTTACTATGCTATTCTGATCCCTAGATAAGATTTATTGTTCACCAGGTAATAGTTCCCCTTAGTAAGGCTTATAAAGTATCACTCAGTTCCTCAGCACAAACAATGTGGGACAGTTTATGTGTGAAAGGTTTGTAGAGTGATATATTTTGTTACCTTATAGGTAGCGTTTGTACTGGATAATATGACATTTCTTTCTCTTTTCATATTTAAAATGTGGAATTCTGGATTATGTTCAAGGTACATTTTTGTTAGGGTATGTTCCCACACATGCACAAAGTGCAGTATATGCCTCCATCAAAGCATCATTCAATTCTGAAACCACCAGGAACCTGTGGCTATACTTTGGTTAATCGGTGTCTGGACACAGTACAGACCATCCTACCCACAATTCTTGAACAAATAGTTTGATAAAAATATAGTCTTCCTTGGTTTTTGTTGACTTAATATTTTCCTGAATTGTCCCATATTGTACCTTTGTGGAATTTTTCCCATCCCTGCCCCGTATCTTCACCCAATCCTGCCCAACCTCACTGTGCCCCCTAGGGTCCCCAGCCAACTACAGGACAGGCCACCACCAACCAGGGCAACTGCTTGCAGCCGTTGAGCTGCAATGCCCCACGGCCCTCTCCGCTGTCTGTAAGTAGATGCAGCTTGTTGAATTGCCCCACAGTAATGGAACGGAGACTCCCTCACAACCCAACCCAATGCCAAAGCCCAAAACATCTACCATCACATATAACCACTCAGTACCTTTCCAGAACACCCGACCTCAACAATGAACCAACAACCCAAACAAACTGACCAACACCAACAATCGCTCCGCAATGCTTCCAGTGCATCTTCCGCTGGGTTCTTTGATGTGTTTCTTGGTTTTGATTGCTGTGTTTGACACCAAATCTTCTCCTTCCGAACACCCCCATTTTTCACCTCTTGAGTGGCGTTGAACCGGGGGCCAGAGATCACCTTGCCTGCAATGGATCGTACTGTACCATTGGGCTGTTGAGCAAAGAGGGGAAGAGAAGTCCTCAGAAGCAAGAGATGTAATGGACCTTAGAATTAAGGAAAAGGCAAGGCCAAGGTTTTTGACCATGACCCTGACTATATAGAGGTCTTCAACCCTGCTCCCAGAGAGGCACTGGCCTACAAAGTTTAGTACAACCTACTCCAACCCACCTGCTTGTAACTGTCAAGTTTATTTTGATTAGTGTTTGGGCTAAACTCTGTCACACAGTGGGTCTCTAATCTTGTTTGGCATCTTCTAAATTTCTGAATTGACTGAATCACTCATCTACCAAGTAACCATGAGATGCTGATGAAGCCTTACTATTACTTCATCTCTTGCAGTGTAGGGGATGTCCATCCTATCTTTGGTCAACAGGCCCATCACACCTTGTTTTATCTGAAGGGGGACACGAATAATGACCAAATTGCAAATGTAAACTTTTCTTTCTCTGGTCTCTTCCGATCTTTTCAGGCTGCCCTACTCAACTCGTTCCCAGCTATTTTTGACGAGCTCCTCCAGATGTTCACGGTACAGGAAGTGGCAGAGTTTGTGAGGGGAACTCTGGGTAGCATGCCTAGTACAGTCCACATCGGTCAGTCCATGGATGTGGTCAAGCTGCAGTCCATTGCACGGACAGTGGATAGCAGGCTTTTCTCCTTCCCGGGTATTTCTTAAAGAATTTGTTCCACTCTCTAATGTTTAAAACAGCTTGTCACTGGTGCAGTACTCTCAAAGTACTCTCAATAACCTCTAGTAGTACCTTAAGGGTACATATTACTACTTTAAAGGCCTGTTCACACCAAGCATGATAACGATAAAGATAATGGTAAAGATATAGTTGTAAAAAACCTTGGAATAACTTTCAATTTTTTTTTTTTCCAGTCAATGACCGATACAAACATCGACAGCCAATCAGAATCTGCCCTGCTATAACGAGGTTGAGAATTTAAAACAACAGACGTGCATGCACTTACACTGTAAAAAATGACTGTGATTTTAACTGTAAAAAAAACTGTGAAAAGGTAAAAATCTCTTAAATAGTTAATGCTGAATTCCTGTAAAATTTACAGGGAAAAACTGTCAACTGACATTCCCAGAATTTGATGCTTTTTATTTGAAATAACTATGATTCTTAGTTTTTTTTTTTTGTTGTTGTTGTTTTGTTTTGTTTTTTATCAGTTAAATTTATATTTATTGCATATTTCAGTTTAATGAGTCTCACCATGATGATGTTTAGTGCTTGTGTGAATGAAACTATATATGTTCATGTTTAAAAGCTACTTGTGATGGGTTATGGTTCATCATCACCTGCATTTGGTGGTTATCAGTGTATTTCGAAGCTACAAAACAGATTTCAGTACTTTAATAGGTTGGTATATTAACATTATATCAGTTAATGAAATTACGGTATTTAATGGTAAATTTAACTTAAAACGCTAAAACCTAAAATGCTGTTACCGTATTTTTTACATTCAATTTTTTTTACCGTAAATTTTACAGATTTTTATTTTTTTGCGGTGTAGAATATGCAGAAAATATCGTCCACTGGTGTGGATGCTAATATCGTTAGCTTTATAATCGTTCTTGGTTTGAACAATAATATGCACCTTTTATGCTCAAAAAAGCTTGAAAGTTAACTCTTTTAAGGGTACTGCCCCAGTGACAAGCTGTTGTACCTCTGAAAGGTACAATTTTTGCACTATGTTCTAGTGTAAATATCTGAAATCTTAATAAGGTGAATTAAGTTCATAACCTCCCTCTGTCTGTTTGTACAGAATCAAGGAGAATTCTCCTTCCTGTTGTTCTCCATCACATTCATCTGCATCTGCGCCAACAGAAGGAGCTTCTGATCTGCTCAGGAATCCTGAGCAGCATTTTCTCCATTATTAAGAGCAGCTCATTGGTACACTTCAGTCAATGTGCATGTCATCAGAACTTCCTAACATCCCATTGATGACTTTGGTTAAAGAGACAATGTTTCTTGTTTCCTCTCTGCAGGAGAGCTCTGTGCAGGAGGAGGTAGAGATGATGGTGGAGAGTTTGTTGGATGTGTTGTTGCAGACGCTGTTGGCCATCATGAGTAAATCTCAGTCTCAGGAGGCGGTAAGAGGACAGCGCTGTCCACAGTGCACGGCTGAGATCACTGTTAGTAACTAACAAATCTGATATTCTACTTCTTTCCTTCCCTCCATCCCTCTTCTTCTCCACCTGCTTGGCAGCATCCCTACTGAGATCTTTTCTTCATCTTCTTTTTCTTTCCCAGCAGCTTTCTCTTCTTTTTTTGTCTGCCTACAGAGTGCAATAGTCAGGTTCTGAAAGTCAAATCACATTAATAGAGAGATTAATTGTTAATGATAATAGATCTACCTCAAGCTCCAACATAAATCATGCCAAATTAATGTGTGAAACTGTCAAAGCACACACACACACACAGATATATATATATATATATATATATATATGGGTGATTCTATAATTGCGGATACATTTGGTGTCCAATGTCATTATTATGCAATCAAAATATATTCTTTTGGCAAAATTGTATTCATTTTATTTATGAAAGCCCTAAATTGTTACTTACTTAATTCTACAACATTAAATTATTTCATTTTTATTTTTTTCTTAGAAAAAATATATGTCCATAAATCTTGTGTCAACTCTGTTACCATACCAAAGTATCTGTGCTCTCTCTGAGAAAATATTTTAATATAATAACTTCTTACACCAAGAGTTATTTTGTAGAACGTCAACTCTGTTACCACAATATCAAAAGGAAAACAGAATTTTTTACTGATCTCACATTGGATTATTTAAAGGTCTTTTAATCATGTTGTCATTAATGTCATGTGTTCTTAGCATTTATGCCAGTAAGTGGAGTTTTTGGGGAAAAATAAATAAATAAATAAAACACAATTCTCTTGCCAAAACTATTGCCAGCATTGTTACTCCATTCTAGACACCAAATGTACCCGCAATTATAGAATTACCCATATATATATATATATATATATATATGAAATATATGACAATTACTGTAACTTCAATATAAAAGTAAACACTGTTGCTTTCTCTCTCTCTCTCTCTCTTGTTCACTATTTTTACTGTCTCTCACGTTCACTCACTTACTCACTGACTCACACATAATATCTTCCTGCGGGTGAATTTCATGAAAACTACACATACAATGCATATTTCAAGAACAAAAGAAAATCAGCCATCTGTTTAAGACCATTACTCTCTTTATAATTTTCTTTATGTGAAATATAAATGCAAAATGTTTTAATTCTTTTCATTTCTACATTAAAATATGATCCTAATCTTTCTCGACAGGTTTCATGAGACTCACCCATGCTTGTTTGTCTTATGTCTCTTTTATGTTTAGTCTGTTGTAACACCTGCTGAGAAGGCTAATATAAACATTAAACTACTCGAACACAAACATGCTCTGAACTGTACTCTGATGTATGGGTTTTCATCCTTTGATATACTTTTGCTTGCTTTCAATGTTTATTTTTTGATGTATTCATCATAGATAGCTTATAAACAGAATCCAGCAGAACTAATATCATGTATATGTAGTTAAAAGAAAGCATGGTCAGACAAGACATTTTACTAAAAATGCCCTTTGATAGCATCACATGTTTGTCAACATCGTCTGAGTTGTTTTAGCACCTGGGTCTTTAAATTGCAGAAACGTGTATAAATAAATCCTGCATCTGGATCCATGCCCAGTTAAGATCATTAGATCACTATTTGATGGACCACTGCTGCCATGATCACTAAAATATTTTTAATACTGTGATACTAATGTTGGGTAAAATGCTTTGACATTTGTGAGTCTGTCACATTCCACAAAGAGCCTCATTTACATGGCATTTATGGTAATGGCTGGCCAAAGACGAACAACAATTGCCTAATTTAAATACGCATATTGTGCCTCCTTTAATTGGATTGTGGGTGGCTGGTGAATCATCAAGAGTTTTGCACTGAAATAGTCTCGCATAGTCAGACTTTTGACTAACATCATGAAGTCTAGTCCACATTAGAGTTTATTCTGGCCAAGAACTGCCCAATTGAACAGAAAAAAAAATCACCTGACCAACAAGTTAAAAAAGTTGTGTAAAGCCAGCTAGTCAGATTAGAACTGGTGATTTTAGCCATTTTTGGTACGCAATATGCGTCAGTATTTAGTGAACAGACTGTAGGCGGTCTGTGGCGTGCCGTCTGAGGCTGAGACTAAGTGCCACAACTGTTAAGTGAATTCATCCCACAGTGTCTCTCATTCATCCTGCTTCCCCGCTTCCTTCGGATGTATCTAATTGGCTGTTTGATTGTTAATTAAACCGATTGATTGGCTCACATGGACTTGCCCAATTTCTGATTGACAGGGGGAGTATGTGTCCTGTTTGTTGTCCCTCCTGCGTCAAATGTCGGATATTCATTTTCAACACCTAATGGACAACTTCCAAAGCAAAGAGGAGCTAAAGGTGAACCGTCTCGTAAATTTCAGAAATCAAGCATTTGAATCATTTATGTTATCACTTAAATGTGAAGTTTTGAAATGTTAAATGTGAAAATGCTTTCTTGTAACTCGGCTTATGCAATCCTACCTTTCGCAGGAGTTCTTGCTGAAGATTTTCTGTGTGTTCAGAAACCTGATGAAGCTCAGTATATTCCCGCGTGACTGGAACGTCATGCGACTGCTGACCAGCAAGTGAGCTGCTTCCTTCCAGAGAAGTTTTTATATTTTTTGGGTTCAAAGCACATTGATTTGATTTGAGTAAAACATATAGAATATATTTGGGATAATACAATGTATCTGTACAGTGTAAAAAAAAAAAGTCATGCCATTGTCATTGCATTAGATTATATTTTTACAGCTCACGTTTGATTTTTTATAAAAAAAATGTTTTTATAATAGATTTTATAAAGTTTGGGGATGAAATTGATTAAAACTTACAGTTCATCAAAGAATCCTGGAGAAAAAAAAAGTATGATTTTTACACAGTTTTAATTGTCATAATATTTCACAATATCACTGTAGTTTTGATCAAATAAATGAAGCCTCTGTGAACACAAACTTTCAAACTATTGAGAAATAGTGTCTATTTATACTGTTCTTATATAATTTTCTTTCTTTCTTTCTTTTTTTATTATCCCTTTTCTTTCTTGCAGTATCATTGTGAGCACAACTCAGTATCTGTCGCCTGCTCTCCACAAAAGCTTTACGGATGCTGACTTTGATTTTAAGGTGTGTGATGAACATCAACCACGGGTTGCACCACAGACTCCCTGGCACTGAAACACACTCTAAACAGGAATGCATTTTTTTTTTCAACCAGCACACACCTCTTTTTTTCTGAGTATGATATTCCACATGTACACAAACGTGCTTGATGTGGGCCTTCACGGTGTCCTGCTGCTGGGCACACTCTAATCCACTCTAATGAAGCTCTCCTCCCTGATCAAGACAGATGGTGCCACCAACCAGGGAGACTGGCTCTGAAAAGTTCAAATCTACTGAATTATTAATGAAGGTTATCTTTGAGAGAAAAACATGGGCCTGTCTACCAATGTGGGCTTTCACTGGGTATCTCCTGAAAGAAAAAGAGAAAATGCATAGACAATTGTGGAGCAACTTGAATTCGGGATCCAGTCTGAATTGGTTAAGGTGCACAGTTTGACCAGTGAAGCCATGCAAAACTTATTCAGAATATCATAAATAATACTGATTGACATCCTTAAGGTGTACAATTTCTGGCGGTCAATGCAGCAAACTTGCGTGACCAATGAAACCCGTTGCGAAATCACAAAGTTACAGATTCTGTGGATTTTTGTTGAAATTACCGGATTTCGTCAACCAAACAAATGTGCAAATTTTGCTAAACAGTGCAAACTAGTGAGAGAGCGCAATTTCAAAACTGCGCCAATGTGAGGGGAAATTTATTCCCTGAAAGGGAAACTCCTACAAATGCATGTTCAGTAAGGTCAGGCGGAAAAATAACTGTCTACGCCCTTTAAGCGCTAGTTTTTCACTGAGTTTCATTAGTAAAGCCTGACTGTGGCACCAAAACCCCTTTAAGGTAAGTCATTTCACTCGGCGGCCATCTTTGAAACAGCTATTTCAGTCATGCAGGAAGGTGAAGATCAGTTTAGTTTGACCAGTGAAGCCATGCTAACTTTTAACAAACATGTCAGAACTCTAATGAATATTGAAACTGACATCCTTAAAGGGATAGTTCACCCACAAATGAAATTAAATGGGCTTACTGGATTTCATCTACAAAAATGTTTAGAGTGACAGTGAAAGTGGATCTTTCCTTTAGTGTTCAATCAATAGTTCAGAATAGTTTGATAAATAGGAGGTGTGGCTTCCTTTCTGGAGGAGGAGGAGCTTAAGCTAAGACACGCCCGCGCAATAATCAATCAGTAGCGCATATCCATAGTAATGCTATTTCCAGCATATACTATATTAGTTCTCCTTCAAAACTTTGTCAGGATCTCCATTATAAGACACTGCAGCATCACTAAACGCTTGCGTTTCTTTTCCGTCAGGTGTGGAATTCGTATTTCAGTCTGGCAGTGTTGTTTATCAACCAGCCCAGTCTACAGCTGGAGACTCTGACACCGGCCAAGCGGAAGAAGGTCTTTGACAAGTAAGACTTGATCCTGCTCATTCACACACACCGTAAAGGCACTACGAAGAACTCAACCTGTCATTGCTTCTGAATGTTTTTCGTTCATTGTAAATGCGTTTCATTACTTACCGAAGGATAAAAATCCAAATTACTTTCACAAATGTCATGTCACAAATACTGTCAGCAGAGCTTAAGTTGTATTTAACCCAGATACCCCTTTAAATATAAAACAAACAATAATTTGGATATTGTAGCGAGGGCTAATCCATGTTAAATCCATCCAGAGTACACACAACATCTCTTTGGATCCTGTCTTTTCTAGCCAGCTCTTCTTTTGTTGTTATCCGTTAGATGTGCATCTCATGATTAATAGATCCCTATTCCTTCAGTTATTGGTCAAATACTCAAACACAAAAAAGCCTCAGATGCAGAAATGCACGCAGGAGTCTACTATGTAATGTAATACATTCTGTTTGTTTTGTCATTTTACATTCCTGGATGGATTTGAGGGTCTCTGTGTGTGTTTTTGCAGGTATGGTGATATGAGGGTCATGATGGCTTATGAGCTGTTTAGCATGTGGCAGAATTTGGGTGAGTGTCTGAATTCTCTCTCTCTTTCGACTCGTTTCGTGACTTTTTTTTTTCTCTTTTCCTGCATTTCTCTGCACACGCACAGACAGAAACAAACACAAACATTCACTCCCTCCAGAAAAGCAGTACTGACCTCTAGAGGTGGATAAAGGTACTGCACTGCAGAAATTACCCCGTGACTAACCACCATAAACTGCAACTTTGGGCATTTTTATGTCACGGGTTTTTCATTATTAATTATATCATTTAAAAAATAACACATTTCAGATGCTTTCTATTGTGTAAAGCTTACAAAAACATAGACTTTCAGGCTTTAATGGAGATCCACCATTAAAAAAAGAAAGAAAATGTAATGAATAATCACGATTTGCTTGGTTTGGCTGCAGGTGAGAATAAGATCCACTTCATACCAGGAATGATTGGCCCATTTTTGGGCGTGACGCTTGTACCACAAAATGAAGTCCGAAATATAATGATCCCCATCTTCCACGATATGATGGACTGGGAACAGAGAAAGAACGGCAACTTCAAACAGGTCTTCTATACCTGCTTCTGCTTTTCTGTCTTTTCTTAGCTGTTTTTCTCTGTTTCTCTTCTGAGTTATGTTCCAGGGAAACAAAAGAAATGCTTATGATGTATTTTAACTCTAAATGTAACCAGCAACGATAAATAGTAGATAAAGGCCCGGTTTCACAGACAGGGCTTAGCCTAAGCCAGGATTAGGCCATAGTTCAATAAGAACATTTAATTATTTTTTATATACATGCCTTAGAAAAAGGCATTACTGGTGTGCATCTTAAGACAAAACAAAGGCACTGACATGTTTTAAGATCAGTCAGTGCAGGTTGAAACAGCTCAGATTTACATTTTAGTCTAGGACTAGGGTTAAGCCTTGTCTGTGAAACCGGGGGAAAGTTTGTTTCATGTAAGATGTCCCTTGTGAAAATGAACAAATAAACGAATTATATATATATAAAATTCATTTATTTGTTCATAACAAACATAGCAGAAATTTGTTACGTTGTTACAAAGTTTGTTTTTTTGTCTTTTTTAAGCATTATTGTCCCAAAACACAGAAGTCGCACCAATCATGTAATATTACTCGTTTCACTATAAGCACCTAATTCAGTTTTACGGTGCAGGTGGAGGCAGAACTGATAGACAAACTGGACAGTCTGGTGTCTGAAGGCAAAGGAGACGAGAACTACAGAGAACTCTTCAGTTTGCTGTAAGTACACACACACACACACGCAGCCTCTACCTTCTCCGCTGACACACACAGCTACACATGCAGCTGTTTAAGTACTCTTGTTATAACCTGAGTGTCTCTGATTTGCCTTGTGCTGCGGGATTATTAGAACTCAACTGTTTGGGCCGTACCCCAGGTAAGAGGACACTAACCAGATCAGATGCCACTCAAATGGATCTTCCATTACAAGCCCCTCTTTTACCTTCAGCCTATTAAATGACCTTCAATAATTCTATAAATATGTGTGCCATGTATATCTAGTCTGCTGGAGAAGATCGAGCAGGAGACCTGGAGGGAGACGGGCGTCTCTTTCGTCACGTCTGTCACGCGCCTCATGGAACGACTGCTGGACTACAGGTAAAACTGATTTATTTATTACATTAGCTTTTATTTTTTTCATAGTTTTGGTATTCGTTTTAATTTAAATGTTTGTTTTTTTTTGTCATTTTTTAAATATTTTTATTTTATTTTTTATTTAATTTTTAGCAATTATGTTTTTTTTTTAGTTTTAGTAACTTAACTACTTTGAATCATTTTATTTATTTATGTATTTATTTATATTTCATTATATATGTACATTTTATTTTAATTACCAAAAAACAACTTGCTGGCTTAAACTATTTGACATGTGACTAGCGTGTAAAATGTTAACCAAAATGTGTTATTGTTGTACAGTATATAATCAAATTTATTTTTGTAAATTGCATAAAAACCAGCCAAATTCCAGTCTAACTTTGAAATAAGAAGTTACTCTTATATTCGTGTGCAAACGCATCAGATGGCCCGAATATGGTCAGTGGGTGTGACATCAGAGGCCGTGTCTAATGTGACTTCCTGTTTCTTGCAGAGATTGCATGAAAGGTGATGAGACAGAAAACAAGAAGATCGGCTGCACTGTTAACCTGCTGGTGATCTTTCATTCAATTCTGTCAATTTCATATACTGTATGTAATGTGGCATTTCTGCAATAAAACAAAAGTAACTTGATCATCATGTCATCTCTTTTTGCAGAATTTCTACAAGTCAGAGATTAATAAAGAAGAGATGTATATCCGATACATTCACAAGCTGTGCGACATGCACCTGCAGGCTGAAAACTACACAGGTGAGACGTTTCTCAGAGGTGCTTCACATAGACACACGTTTAACGTTTCAAAAAGATGAGACGCGAACACTAGAATTAAAAACAACAACATAAGCTTCTTGTAACATTTTTAACGTGCCCTTTCATGCATGGGTCGCTGTGAAAGTCGAACGTCCTTCTAGCAAAGGGGCGGAGCTACATAATGTCTGTAAAGTACACATTGTATCACTATGGTCCAGGTTTATTAAATTCTCATTAGAGCTCGATTCCATAAAAGCGCTGGCAGGAGGGAAAATCTGCGTGTGGTTTACTAACAATGCACACATTAACGAACACAGATGCAGTCCAGCGCAATATACCAAGAGCAGCACAAATTTACTCACCTGTTTTTAAATAATGACATAAATAGCAATAATTGTTGATGATATTGTTTGCTGGTGTGGATGCAAGTATAGTTATTGTTATAGTTATGGTGCTTGGTGTGAACGGGGTTTGAATCCTGACAGTACTACTGTGTACTATGTATGTTTCCTGGGACTGGAACCCATGACCTTTGTGTCGCTGCTCTACCAGCACTCAAAGGAAGAACACTACTCAAGAGTATTTGAAGGTAATAAAGTGCTGTGTCTCACAGAGGCGGCGTTCACGCTCCTGCTGTACTGGGAGCTGCTCCACTGGGAGGAGAGACCCCTCCGAGAGTTCCTGCACTATCCTGCGCAGAGCGAATGGCATCGCAAAGAGGGTCTCTGTCGCAAGGTCATCCACTACTTCAACAAGGGAAAGGTATTTACAGATAGTACTTTGTATTTTAAGAGCATTTTACCATGTTTTGGAATAATTACTATCAAATTCAATAGAAAATTGCTCATGCACAATGATCCTCCACAGACGTAATTTAGAAAAGAGCAATATTTAAAAAAATGGTGGGTGGTAATGGTTGCCAAAGCAGGATTAGTCTGTTATATTTTTAAAGCAAATGGCCAACGTACAGATGCATTTGAGACTTCATTTCAGAATTACTGTGCAGCTCACATGCTTCACTATGAAACACAAAGCTCAGCGGATTACATATTTATAATGGCGATTTGGTAATCGCGCTAAAACATAGCACGTTTCAGGCATTATTACCAGACAGCTTGGTCAGTGTATGAAACGGTTACTCACCAGCTCCAGTTGTACGAAAGTGTTTGTTAATTTTAGGTCCTGACTTCTACCAGTTCTTCCATTTTATCCTGACCTTAACTTGTCAACTGAGGTTAATTTTCATATGTATTTTTTTTTATTATTTTAACCTTTAAAACTTTATAAAGAAAATCAGTGGGGTCCAAAAACAACACTGGATCACATTGACTTTTATCATATGATTTAAAAGTTGCAAAAAATGAAAAATAAAATTGTAATAAACATTTGAATGAACATTAGAAGGCCAAAAAAGTACAAAAAAAAAGGAAATAAAAATATTAATTGTTCATAGTAAGGTTTGTGATATGTGTTTAGAAAATAGTTTCTAATTTAATTTAACTTAATGTTAAATGTAACATTTTCAGTATTCAAAATAATACAAATTTAATTCATTTTTACTATATACATATTTTTTTTTTGCATATTATTAGTTTATTTTTGTTTGTTTTGAACACAAAATAATATATTTTGATCTAAAGTAGATGGTAGCCATTGACTTCCATAGTATTTATTATATATATATATATATATTAAATTCTGGCAGGATTTCCATTTTTTAATTCTCATACACACCTGACAGAAAACAAACTTAAAAGTTTAGTTCACCCAAAAATGACATTTCTGTCATTAATTGCTCACCCTCATGTCATCCCAAACCCGTAAGAACTTTGTTCATCTTGAAATTAATCTCAGATTTCATCAAAAACATCTTCATTTGTGTTCCTAAGATGAACGGAGGCCTCACAGATGTAGAGTTTGTGGGGGAACTATCCCTTTAACTTAAAGAAATGTGTGCTGTGGCATTTCTTTCTATAAAGCTCCCTTGCCATGTCAGAAGCGATGCTGAAATGTGAATCTAGTTTTAAATTGTCCTGTTCTTGTTTTCTTGCCAGTGTTGGGAGTACGGCATCCCGCTGTGCCGTGAACTAGCCTTCCAGTACGAGTCCCTGTACGATTATCAGAGCCTCAGCTGGATACGGGTCGGTGCTTCTTCATGTTCCTTTTTTCATAATGTGAATATATGAATAGAGATTATATAACAGCACTTTGAGTGGACCGCACAGCTATTCATGTACTGTTATGTGTTATGCTCAGAAGGAGGTCAGCGCTGTGTGAATATTGAGCTCTTTCTTTACAGAAAATGGAGGCGGCATATTACGACAACATCATGGAGCAGCAGCGACTGGAGCCGGAGTTCTTCAGGGTGGGATTTTATGGCCGAAAGTTTCCCTTCTTCCTCAGGGTGAGCTGCTGCAATATTTACACACTCGGTTTGTTCCTGAGAATTGTAAAGACTGAATTAAGGGATTGATTTTTGATTTATTTGTCTTTCTCTCTACACAGAATAAGGAGTTTGTTTGTCGAGGGCATGACTATGAGAGACTCGAAGCCTTTCAGCAAAGAATGCTGGGAGAATTTCCACAAGCTATCGCCATGCAGCACCCAAACCAGCCAGATGAGGGGATTTTGCAGGGTGATGCCCAGTGTATCCTTCACCAGAAGATGATAGATGCTTGCGGGGTCTTTTAACGGAAAACGGATAAGGAAATGGCTTATAAATATATGAAAAATAAATCTTCAATCAAGAAATATTTGTGTTTAAATAAAGCTCATTTCTGTTTAAATGATTGTGTTGAAATAAATTAAAAATAAATAAAAAAAGTTAATTTAATTAAATAATTAAATGTTTTAATATAATATAATTGTGCATAAATAATAATGTTATATGTAATATAATAATAATGTAATAATAATGTTGTCAAATAATTAAGCATGATTAATTGCATCCAAAAAAAAAGTTTTTGTTTTGCATAAAACGCAAAAATGCATGCATTTTATTACAGTTTATAAAATAAATACAGTCCATTTATGTTTAAATGATTTTGTTTAAATAAATAAAAAAAATACATTGATTTACATTGATAGTATTTAAACATTAAATGAAATGTATACTTAAAAATGTGATTAAAAAAAACAACAACATATATTAGGTCAAGAAATTACGTTTTAAATATGTTTTAATATAATATAATTTAACATACATAATTATGAGTGCTGTCATGCATGTGTATATTTAGGGAAATATAAAAAATTAATTGTATTACATTTTTATTAAAAAATAAATTTATCATTTACTTTACTATCATTTATTTTGGCAATTAGTTAATTGAAAAAAGTTTACTAATTTTATTGTCATTTTTCACAAAAATAACGGTTGTAAACAACATACAATTGTGCTAGCTTTTTCCATGCAGGGTTTTGAAGTACTTGTTTATGCTGTATGGTCGTTGTTTGTCCTTCATGTAAAGCTCCACAGACCTTCAGATCTACGCCGTGACTCCAGTTCCAGAAAACATCGATGTGCTTCAGATGGACCGCGTGCCCGACCGCATCAAGAGCTTCTACAGAGTCAATAACGTCCGGCGCTTCCGTTACGACCGGCCCTTCCACAAGGTGCCCAAAGACAAGGACAATGAGTTCAAGGTGAGCGTGAAGTTCTTCTCTAAGAACACTGGTGGATGAAGGACTTTAACTCCAGATGTAGACTGAAGATGCATCACGTGTGTGTGTTTTCAGAGTCTCTGGATCGAGCGGACCACACTCATCCTCACCCACCCTCTGCCCGGGATCTCCCGCTGGTTTGAAGTGGATAAGAGGGAGCTGGTGAGTGACTCGTCCAAACAAAAGCTACATCTGTCAACATAATGAAGAGACCATTTTAGTCCTGAATTCACATTACTTCTGCATAAATAATTACATGAAAAAAAATTCTAGTAAATGCTAAGCTCAATTCAAAATAAAAATGTATTTTAAGAATTTTTAATAAAAATGCTTTTAAAGGACTCATCAAGTGAATTTCATATTAAATATGATTTACTATGCATTTTTCATATATAATTAAATAAAAACCTCAAACACTAAACTTAATTTAAAGTTAAAATCTTAACTTTAAAAAGTTAACTTTAATTAAGTTGTGAATTTCCTTTTTATTATTATTATTTTGCATCAATAATGAAATTAATTTAAAGAAAATAAATAAATTATATACATACATATATATTTATTTATTTATTAAAACATAAATGCTTAAATTAATAATAAAAACAAATATAATAAATAATTAAATAAACATTACATCTATGCTACTCAAGCATTGAGCTTAAAAATAATGAACATTTCATGAAATTTCCAGACATGAATGTTTAATATAAGTTTTAGGGATCCATTCATTTTCTTATTTTGTTTTTACATAAATAATTAAATAATTTAAATAGTGTATTGTACAGATTTACTGAACAGAAACGGTAATATAGATTCAGAGTACCTGTGTTTACGTCATGTGTTGTAGATTGAAGTTAGTCCGCTGGAGAACGCTATATATGTGGTGGAGAACAAGAACCAGGAGCTTCGCACCCTGATCAGTCAGTACCAGCACAAGCAGCTTCACGGGAACATTAACCTGCTCAGCATGTGCCTCAACGGGGTGATCGACGCCGCCGTCAACGGAGGAATCGCCAGATACCAAGAAGTCAGTGCAAACTCCACTAAATTTGACTTTTTGAGGGGTTGAAAGGAACATCGTTTCTCCTGGCAGATGAGTTTATTGTGCTTCAGAAAGCTTTTAGAAAGCTGACATGCTTTTTGTTCCCCGAATGAATGAACATCAACCTTTCGGTTGTCATCCAAAAGCAGAGTTTCATAACTGTGTTTTTATTCCAGGCGTTCTTCGATAAAGAGTACATTAGCAGCCACCCAGAAGATACGGAGAAGATCACCCAGCTCAAGGATCTGATGCAGGAGCAGGTGAACACCTTCAAAACTTTTCAATTTTAACAGCTCAGAAGAGATTTATAAACGTTAAATAATGGCTCTTATTGAATGAACCCCACAGGTTCACATCCTCGGCATGGGTCTGGCCGTCCACGAGAAGCTGGTGCATCCAGAAATGCGTCCCCTGCACAAGAAGCTGATCGATCAGTTCCAGATGATGAGGAGCAGCCTCTGTCATGTGAGACCTCACGTCTGCTTCTCATCAACAAAACTTGAATTTGACAGTTTACTTTCAGCCCCAATAAATTAATTTTTAGATGAAGTTCCCAACTTCAACTCTGGTAAACAGTTTTCTAAAAAGAAAGTCCAACGGGCTTTTTAAAACGCCACCGCCGGCGTCTTTTCAGAGCATCTTTTAAGTCAAGAAAAGTTAAACTTTTCTGAAAAGCACCTTTTAGACAGCTGACCAATGGCACGTGTTCTAACTACATGCAACACAACTGTTAAAATGTATCTTTTCCATTTTATTCAGAGTTTTTGTCCTAAAAAGCCGTGACGGTGACACACATGGGTCCAGTGCGCTTCCAGAGCCCGCCCACACACTCTTCTGATTGGCTGTGATATTTGATCAGTTCTGTCCCGTCAAGTCTAGTGTTGACACCCAAATTGTGTGTTGCTGGAATCATGTCGCATGGAGTTAAGATACGGTGTAACAATTACAGCCGCTCACAACACCCTAGCAACCACCTTGAATACCCTAGCAACCACAAAGCAGTGTATCCAGTCTGAGAGACTGCATGGCCTTAAAACCTTTTAAACGAACAGCTCCAAACTTCAAGCTTGTAAAACTCATTCAAATTTACAACTAATCTGCAATTGATATATTAGTGATATAGACTGGTGTGCTGTATGACGTGTGTGCTGGTATGAGTGCAGACAGTGTGGATATTCAGAGTAGTGTTTCTATGTGGCCCTGCAGGGCCTGCCCGGGCTGGATAAGCTGAGTCCGGCCTGCTCAGGGTCCAGCACCCCACGCGGCATCCTCGCCACTCACAGTCCCATGAGTCCTGAAAGTATCAAGCTCATGCACCGGCACAGGTCAGTCCACCTGCACAGACTCAGCCACGCCTGCATACACTTGTATATATTATATGTTATAATATCATAAACTTTGTAAATGAGCTCAAGTGTGTATTAGGACAAGAAAAAACAAGCAGACTATATGCTATATGAATGAAACAAATGTTTCAGGTTTTAGAGAGTAGTTTAGTTCAACCGAAGCCAAATCAAAGTCATGCACAAAAATAGAAATCTATTCCACATATTTACTTCTTGTTATTTTTAAATGAAATATAATAATAGGACTTTAATGAGATATACAGTAATAGTATTATGAGGTGTCAAAATGAAAATAAATATGAAAACTGTTCATTTAATATAATGTATATTTTATGTTTATATATTCAGGTGTTTTATTTGCTTTACGAGTAAAATACATATTTAATACATTTATTTGTCCACACACACACACAAAAATGTAATTTTGTCAACTTTAGTAGTTTTTGTTTATGATTTTTTCTTTTGTTTTTTTTGTTAATATTTTATTGCAGCATTATTTTAATTAATGAACATTTTTTAAATAGTTTTAGTTAACAATAATAACCTTGTTCCAAACTTTTCATGTATATTCAGGATTTTATTTCATATACTGTATTTCCAAATGTTCATTCCATATATATATATATATATATTTCATTACAATATTTATTTCCTGTGTGGCACCTCATATTGCTGTGTGATGAATTTGTCCTCAGTGTGTGTTATACACACATGTATGTGGGCTATAGACAGAGATTCCTGTTTTCTATAGAAACAGCCCTTCCTCTCTCTTCACAAACACTCCTTGACCGTGTATTGCTCATAAACGCGTGTACACACTCATGCTGCCCACCCTGAACACACTAGCTTCAGCTCTGCCACGTCTCTCTCATGTCTCTCTCTGTTTGTTCCTCTCTCTCTCTCCTCTCTTCTGTCTCTTTTCCTCACGTACGTTTGACATCTTTCTGTGTGCATGCTTTGCACACCTCATTGTTTATTCCGTCTTTTTCCTTCTTTTTTGTTCATACTTGCATGGCTGCCTGTGTTCTACCACTCTACAATCTCTCTTCTTTCCATCTTGATTGATTTTCCTCCTCCATGCATGCATATCCTGTTCTCCACTTCTTCTGCTTTTTTGTTTCCATCCCTATATTCCCTATCTCTCTCCTCTCCCTGTCTCTCTCTCTCTCTAGCCCTCTGAATGTGTTGGGCTCTGTCCGCCATTCCTCCTCTTCTCTCTCCTCTCACACCTCCAGTGAGACAGGAAACCTGCTCATCCTGACAGACAGTATGATGGAGCACCCAGAGGACCTCTACCGCATGCAGGTGGGCTACATTAGCTCATAATACACACATATAGTGTACAAATTCAGCCTAGTCATCAAAGACCACAGCCTCTAGCATCAGTTGCATGTGTACCTTCTTAGGCCAGATGAGTGAGGTTTATATGCACAGCTCTAACTAGCTGGCCACTGTTACAAACACCCCCTAAACCTCACTTCCACCTGGGTCACGGCACCAATCTAAACCCTTCAGTTCTACTCAACCCGCTCTGGGTTGTATTTCCCAAAAGCAACTATGATGGCAAGTTCTGACCATATGTGCGTTCACGAGAGAGTTGAGTTCCAGGTTCTTGGCTGACCTCTGACTCGACAAACGCACATAGAGCCGGTGCTTGACGTCAGCAGTTCGAGTTGTAATTTTACAAATAGAAATATTTTTGTTACAAAAACCCATCAATCTGCTTCAGAAGACATGTGTTAACCCCCCAGAGGCATATAGGTTAGTTAGTTTTACGATGGATATATCTGATTCATGGATAATCAACCAGCATTACCAAGCTTGGAAGAGCCAGGATATATAAAATATATTTTTTTTTAACTCTTTTTTTTAACTGACTGTTTTCATCTGAAAGAGAAAAACCATTCATTTTAAATGGAACTTGCAACCATAGTTAGCTAACAGTGCTTTTGAGAAATACACACCTGAGTGGGATCTGAACCAGTCTTTATAGCATTGGAGCTGGACATACTAACAAAGTCTCTAGTGTGCCTCTTTAGATCAGGGGAGTGAGGTTTACCCACACAGCTCTTACTAGCTGGCCTCCATCACACTAGCAACCACCTGCTACCTTGCAGTGCCCTAGCAATGTCTTAGAAGGCTGTAGCAACCACTTATAGTAACCTATTATTAAAATTGCACCACTTAGAAATGTCAACCACTTATAACAGCAATGCAGACTAATATCATCCAACCTAGCAACCACCAAGTAATACCCTAGTAACCACTTATAATATTCTTACAAAAAATGTTAATGAACATTCATAAGTGACCCACAATCAAACATGATCTATAAATACCCAAGCATCCTTTAAGAACCTTGAAATTGTCTAATATCCTAGCAGGAATATTGACAACCTCACAACCACTTAACAATGTCCTAGTGACCACCCAGCACACCATATCAGTCTAGGATCCAGCTAGCAGAAAATGTACAGTATTTTTATGAATTTTTTTCATTTATGAATTTTTTTTTTACTTCTCAGAATTCCTGGAAATTTTTCCAGTATTTTTTGGACATTTTACTGGGAATTTCGCAACCCTAGACAACCTCTCAGAACACTGTAACATCTACATAGTAACAAAGAATTCTGTATCTGATCTTTTAAAATCCTCTTTGCTCCCAATGTAACATTTCAGCCCAGTCCATCATCGTCCAGCTTGAGCTCGACACATTCAGCTCCGTCTCAGATGATCAACTCAGGGCACAGCAGCATCAGAGGTGAGCACCAAAAAGCTTTTCATAAACAATAACCTTCAGAACAGCTCAGTTGAAACTTAAAAACTGAGATATATTTTATTTACTTTCTCTCCAGTTGGGTCCCCATCACTACCTGACAGATACAGGAACAACCGAGAGATGTTAATGCTCCTTCCACCACACAGGGACCGTCCCAGCAGTGCCATGTACCCCAACATGACAGAGAATGGACAAGTGCGTCTACAGCTAATTTCATTTATTTTAAACCAGTACACTCTGCCAGGAAACGACAGTTTAAATTCTAAGGTGATGGCAGTAATATAATATCAACATATATATTTTTTTTTCTTTTTAATTTTCCACCAGCCTACTAATCATCAGAGGGCTCTTTACCATCAGGTCATTGGTCCCTGCAAACCTTGCAGTGACCCCAATCTCTCTGTGGCTGATAAAGGTATGACTGGGTGTGTATGATTCTCTGAACCCATTGTACTGCTCTATACCTTCACAGTCCCACAGTTCCCTCACATCAGGCAGAAATCCAGAATACACACTGCCACTGCATACTGTCAGAGTAGGTACCGCATTTGATCAAGAACTTACTTTGTGACCGATAGAAAATAAGTTAAATTAAGCATGTGTCTATGAATGAATGCAATCCATATGCATTACAGCTTTCCAGTTTCCAGGCTGGTTAAATCTAGTTTAGCTGGTTTACCATTATGCCTGATACTCTTCAACTCATCCCAGCTGGTTCTTTGTGAAGCTGGTTTGCTAAGGAAGTCTCATTTGTTAGGTTAGCTTAGCAGTCGGTTGGATACACTAGATCCAAACCTCAACATTTTAAGCAGGAATTCCTGAAGTATCTGACCTTCAGATGAGGATCCAGCGGGGCAGTAATGATATGTGTGATGATGGTGGTCTTCGTTCTTTCTGGCAGTGTTGACAGCTCCCAGCAGCTGGAGTTTGGACAGTGGCACCAGGGACACTCTGCCGTTCCTCTCTGCTCATGTCGGGAGTGTGATGGCCCCACCCGTTCCCCCCCGCACCCTTCCTCCCGGTAAGAAACAACATCTTTGAGGAAAGGTTTCAATGAAGAGAAAGACATTTTATGAAGCCATCACTTTTACTTTTGGAATGGTTTGTAAAATAATAGTTTTTTTCATTAGTTACATTGAATCTTCTATGCATGATGAGGTGCAGTAATATGGCTGATTTGACAGACATTTGGAACATGCATCTGCTAAAGTGTGCATGGACAATTTGGAGGAATTTATGAAAAGATGAAGCCAATAGAGTTAAGAAATCTACGAAATCAAAAGAGACCAGCTTAAAGGGTTACTCCACCCCAAAATGAAAATTTTGGCATTAATCACTTGTCATTCCAAACTCATAAAAGATTTGTTCGTCTTTGGAACACAATTTAAGATATTTTGGATGAAAACCGCAAGGCATTTGACTTTCCCTATGACTGCCAAGTAATGAACACTGTCAAGGTCCAGAAAAGTATGAAAGACATCATCAGAATAGTCTACTGGAGATAGACAAATAACATTTTTGCACTATTTTATTTTAAAATGCACATGCCCATAATTTATAGGAAAAAGAACCAAAAAAACTAACAAACAAAAACCTTTGGTGGGATTGCATATATTTCTATTGCCATTTAGATCACAGTAATATTACACATCACGTCAACTTCCCAAATGTAGCATCCTTCCTTTCAACCACCCTACATTGAAAGTGTAGCATCCTCTCTTTCATTTCAATAGTTTTTTTTCCACATTCGAACATTGATCCTTCGCTGATGCATTGCTCCTCATTCCCTTTTTCCCACCCATTATTCTCCTCTGAACATCGGCTAAGTTCAGAAAGAATCCTTCATAGTGCTTGCTGAGTGAATGCGCATGCCGACGTGTGTTTGTGCGCAAGTGTGTTCCGGCGTGTGCTCTTTCCAACCCTGGTTCTGTCCAACTGTGTCTCCCCTTTAGGACACTTCTCGATGCACTTTGATGCTTTCCACCACCAGATCAACGAACTCCCTCCAGCTCTCCCCGCGCGCTCTTTAAGAAAGGTATCCTCCGCCTAGATGTGTCCTGTTAGTCCTCGTCATGCATGTCCACACTAGCATTCCGAGATGTCTTACGTTCTGTTGACCTCATGTCCCCCAGTCAATCACCGAACTGTACCCAAGACTGGTTCAGAATATTTTTTGGTGTTTGGGAGTTCTTGGTGTCCCTAAGATGCTAAAGTGTTTTGGGTTCATATTGTAATTCATGTGCAGTTGTATATGTTTGCATCAGTAGTGAAATTATTATGTGTCTATGAATGTGTGTGCCTGGGTTGTATTTTCTCTGAAGATCAGTTGGATGACAATTTGTTAAAAATGAATTTCGAAGGATTACTTTTACATTTACAAACTTGTACATTTGTGGAAACGTCTCCATTCTCTTTTTCAAATGGAATGGCAGTTAATACATAGATCCGTAGATCACTGATAAGCTATGCAATATCGGGTTCAGTATCGCAAATTAATCACCTGCGAAACTGAACGTCATATTGCATAGCTTGTCAGTGATCTACGGATCTGTGTAATAACTGTCGCTCCATTTGAAAACAGGTGATAGAGATTTATCGCTAATCAAAGAACCGGCCTTACTGACGAGATGCACATGAATAAATAGTGCGATAAAATGTCCAGCCCTAGCTGCTTACTATGTTTACTGCTGATGTTGGGAAATGCCATACTTTTGAGTTAACATATTTGCATATCTCTAATGTATAGCATCTAATAATTTTTTAATTTGTGGATAAATTTCAGTCATGAAGACTCTTGGGATAGATTGTAAAATATTTTTTCATTGTAAATAGAATGTTTGGTCTTAGTGGACTATATCTACAGTGCTGTGGCTACAGAGCAAGTAGACTTGTTTCTGTTAAATGCTCTGATAAAATTAAGGAAACATGCTGATGGAGAAAGTAAGATTCTCCATAGAAGATTTAGACAGGTGGTGCTGGGAAGGAAGTGGGCTGAATGTTGGTTAGTAGACAAGTTTACCCTAATTAGGTTAAGGGTGAGTAAAAGAACTTTCATTTTTGGGTGAACGGTCCTGAAAGTTCATGGAAAGATCAACAAGCGTGATAAAGCAGGGCTGGAACTAAAGTGTGCATAAGGAGTTCTCTCGGAGGTGGATTGAGCACCCTTGTTTCTGGGTCTTGTTTCTTGTCATCCAACTGATCTTAGGTTTTAACAATGAAACATATGAGGTGTTCATGCAATATACTGTATATAAACACCTTGTTTACCTTTCCTCACCAGTCGCCCCTGCACCCTATACCTGCCTCACCCACCAGTCCACAATCGGGCCTGGATGGCAGTAACTCCACCTTGTCCGGCAGCGCCAGCAGTGGCGTCTCCTCCTTGAGCGAGAGCAATTTCGCCCAGTCCTCCTCCGAGCCTCCGGCTCGAGCCGACACCTTGGACTCGATGCCGAGCAGCCAGGCCTGGACCACGGACACAGAGGAAGCCGAGAGTCCCTACCTCCCCGTACGCTACAGCGTTTCCGAGCCTGAAGTTCTGGACCCTCTCAAGCCCGCTCCTTGCCGTAGTCATTCAGCCCCTTTGGGCGTAACCCCAGGGATGACCACCGATGGGCACCACCATCATCACCTCCATCTCCACCATCACCACCCACACGCGATACACATCACCCACCCGCACTACCACCACCACGAGCCTGCACCTGCTCTGCCTCCCAAACCGTACCTGAGGGAAGGGTGTATCCCTGAAGAGGACCTAAGGCCGGTTCCAAGGCCAATGCCCCGCAAGATCTCCCAGCCTCTGCTCACTAACAAGGAGGAGCAGGCCAAGGTGGCCTGGGAACATGGCATCAGTGAAGAATAGATGAAGAGCAAGCTTAAGCTTGGACTGTTGGCTTTAGTGCGATAGGTGGTTGGGTTTTGGGAAAGTCCCAAGAACTGACTGGGTTTAAACCTCTACTCTACTTCCCATGTATCCAGTGTAGGTCTTTGAAACCTTTTAAGAAGTGCTTGACATGTTGCTGAGCTTCTACATGCTAGTGAGACATTTTGTTGTGTGCTTAGTGGTTGTTGATTGGGAGTTGCCAAGGAACCTTGAGTTCAAACTGCTTGTAGAGCCCAAGCTACTTCCCCTCATTAGTATCAGTATATTGATTGGATAATACAGATATGGTCCCAAAAGGTATGATAACGGACTTTCAGATCAAACAGGAAGCACAAAATCACATTCAGGTGGTTTTCAGGTGTACAAGATCCAAGCGTTTTGTGTCCTTAGAGAGCGATAAGCCTCTTGTCAAGGTCTACAACTTGTTAACACTTTATCATCATTGCAAAAGTTTTGATTTATTGACATAATACACCTTTTAAAATAAAAACATTGATAAACCTTACCAATAGGCATTGTTCTAGTTGGGTTGCACTTTAGCACTTAACCTTGGAGCACCAAATACCATATTATGTTTGTCTATTTTTTTATGGAATTATTTAAAAATAATCATTTAGAAAGTGGTCAAAAGTGGATTAGATAGTGGCTAAAATTGGAATTAAATTCACTTTCTTCTCGGTAGCCCACATAAGTGTGGATTTCAGATCCACAAAGATATCTCCATTGTCTAAACATTCTCATTTCTTATGACAAGATACTTCCCAATCCAATGCAAAAGCCTCAGACAAGCTTTTTATTAACACAGCGGCTGATATAACATGCTAACACTTCATTACCGACCTAAAAACACTTAACAGAACGTCTGCTACCTCCTGCACGGTTGCGGGAAGCTTCTCCTCAAGAGGGAATCTGCACTGATGTGACAGTAAGAGGCTTTTACAATCTTGGTAAAGCCTCATTACACCCACAATATTGTCGTGCTGCGAAAGCAAATCAGCCACTCTCAACGCTACTACCCCGTTACGCTAATAACACAACAGCCAAAGCGCTGTTAAATCAAAGCCATTTCACAGATGTCTCCTCATGGTAAAGCGGCTTTCGGTCTCAGTAGGTTCCTTTGGGAATTGATTTCCGTTCCTCTGAGTTGACAGTTTTCATAAAAGAAGTATATTTTTTAGATAGAGCTGTTATAAAATTCCAAGACTTTAATATAATTGTATAGTATTAAAAAAATACCGAAAGAGAGTTAGAATAAATACAGCTTAGATTATATCATATACTATATTGCTATGAAAGATTATATCACACATTTCTAAAGATGGAAACAAGGTGAGATTCATGAGTGTGTTTTATGTTGTGAGTTGAGTGACTTCGATGAGTCTTTCAGCTGCCGATAGATGCAAATTCGGTACCTGATGTTGTTTGCATATTAACTTCTGATGACTTGAACGTATATGTTATTTAAAAATCTAATTTCTTATGTACAATGTGCATGTTCTCTTCAGTGGTGGTGATAATATTAAGCTACATCACTTGAAGGGAGGGTCTGGTAGAGATATTGCTTGTACTGTATATCTACACATCCTCATCCACGACACCATTAACTAGCATTTCATGTCACGTGAAACTGTTAATTATATCTGCTTTAAGCAAAACACTGCATACTGAGTCTGGAATAAACTTGAGTGGCATGAAATCGGTTGCACCATTTTAATTTAATTTTTCGTTTTCCAAAACAAAACAAGAACATGCATCCAAGAAAGTGACTAACGGTAAAAGCTATATATATATATATATATATATATTTTAAACGTTATTGCACTATTAGGCCTACACAAATTTACGATGTGGTTAAATTTGCTTTTATATCACTCGATTACAAAACTATGTCATGGGTTTGAAAATTGAATTCTGGTGCACAAACATAAAAAAGTATATACTTGAGGCTGCTAGTATACTTCAACACCAATACTTGAAGAATATCAAAGGCAAAAGGCAAGTTTTAGGCGATCTTACAGCATTTTTGTGTGCTTTTTATGATATGAAGACTGTACTGTTCATGGCAGTGCGCATACAGAGAGAAATGCAAGTTATCTTAATGGCTGATATGACTGATAGTTCATGACTAAAAGGCCTTTTCATGGCCAGGGAAAGCAAATACAGGCACACGTTTTGATAGAGGACCTTCTGTAGATGTGGGAATCTCTAATTGACTGCATCACTAATATTCCCATCTGTTTTCTCCATTCTGTCTATTCATTTGTATGCACTTCCTCCTGAAGTAAAACTGGTGATGGTATGCATTTGTAGATTTATTATGCTTGGTTTTTGTTTACTTAAATATAATGATGAAGTAAGAGCGTTATGTCTCCAAAGACAAAGAAATGGTTTGACCGACGAGCTATTTATATTAACTTTAATATGATGAGGTTAATAAATCATTTTATACACATGAAATATATCGAACGATCAGGGAAGGAACTGGAATCTATGCAAAGATTGAGTGTTATAAGAGAGAGTGTATCTGTGACGGCCCTTTTTGTGAATATTAGCACTGATAAACTAAAAAAAGCATTAATATTTATTGTTTTGAGCATTTCTTATTAAGGCTTTCTAGACATATTGCATGTAAATACAGACTGACGGATACAGTGTGTCTTGTATTCATTCACCGTTATCTTTTTGCTTGCATATTCAAGCAAAAAATCAGTTTAAAACGTGTTATAATCGCAATTCATCAAATGAAGGTTACTCATTTGGCACAAACAACCATGTAAAAAAAACAACGAGTGTATATTTTTTACATGTTTGATATCTCTGTGGAGGCAAACCAAAAGGGTTTTGGATTGAGGGTGACATTTTATTTTTTACGTGATGAGGTTGCCCTGATAAGCATCTTTAATTCAATACCTTCTGCTATAAGTGTTTGACTCAACAAATATTGGGTTTATTTTCCTGTATTTTCTGAAAGGATTGCCATTTATTGGAAATGACCATTTCTGATAGTCTACGAGGATGAAATGGGTGAGCAAACATTTTCTTTTTCTTTTTAGTCTCTGTACATATGAGTAAAGACGGATACTAAACGCTCTGGTCTGCATTACAGTTCGTACCACACCATGTTTGGCTTTATTTTGTGTATATAATCCTTCAAAAGCTTTGTATTTATATGGTCAAGAGGGACAAATCATGTATAGACTGAGATTAATTGTCTGCCTTGTACTTTCTGATGTAAATGTGTTTTTAAAACTAAACTGCGAACGTGAAAAAAAAACAAAAACAGAAAAAATCTTTCAATGGCCTAATCACTACAGTTATTTTGTGTATTTTGCATTGAAATCTGAAGAGCGTTTTGTTTTACCATGCAGAACTACGAAAACCTTTGTACAAGTATTCTCAAAGTATTTTTTCTGTATATATTGTGCTAGCATGAATAAATGTGGTGTGGATTTTAGATGTAAATACACACGTTTTTTTTTTCCTACTCACTTAACCGCTGTGACGTGTAATTCATTAATAATGCCTAATATTAAAGATAATGTTTTATCGACTGATATTTGCCTTCCTTTCTTTCTTTGGAATAGAGTGTTAATTCTCAGTATACAATCAGTATACATTTCTTTTTACATCATAAAATACCCATAAAAGGCCGTTCTGTGGAGCCCTTTTTTTGCCACTGAATAAAGAAAAAAGAGTAATTATGACTTTTTATCTCACTTTTTTCCTTCACATAAATGTAAGGTAAACTTGCAATTCTGAAGGGAAAAAAAATAAAGTTATAACTGTGAGATATCTAATTATCTATAATTCTGAGTTTACATCATGCAATTCTGACTTTTGGTTTTTATTTTCTAAATTTTAAGCTTTACATAAAGCTTGCATTTTTCTTCCAGGTAAAAAAAAACAATAATAAAATACATAAAAATAAAGGTAATTGCGACTTTTAATCATAATTATAAATATCTCCGATTGCCAGTTTATATCAAAGTTTAGATATTGCAATTCTGACAATTAGAATAGTAAGATATGAACTTAATCGTGACTATTGACATTTTTATTTGGTTAAAAGAAGTACAAATCCAATAGCTATAATCACAAAGTTTCCAAATTGAACAGGATAAAAACATCCACACAACTATAACAACACAATATAGAAATTATTTTAAGCAATTCAGAGGTATTTTTCAAACTAATTATGAGTGAAGTGAGTATAAGTGAATGAAGTGAATGAATGAATGAATGAATGAAATCAAGAATCCATCTGACTTTAAACTGCTGAAGTTTAAACATGGCAGATCACATAATTACATTTATAACGCTATTTTCTAATGTGCAGAGTCTAATATAGGCCTAGTTATTGTTACGGTTTACTGGTGTGAACATGCCTAATAATAATGAAAACTCAATTATTGGATCATTACTTGATGTGGTTTTATTCTTTAAAGAGCTATAGTAACCAACATAGGCCTACCATCAGACCGCCACAGTATTTATAATATGAGGGAAACTGTCTTCGTATGTAATATTTTTAGTAACATAAACATGAATAGCTCCTTTTGCCAACTTCGTGATGAGCTAACTTGACTACGCAACATGACAAAGAACTACAAACATGGCGCTGGTGAGACCAACGCGTCACCCATCCCTAAATCGTCACCAAGAGAATTCGCCTTCACAAACCAATCACAAGCCGCCAACTGGACTCACTCCCTGGATGAGCCCTTCGCATCCATTCAGAAAAGAGTGCGTGTTGCGACGTCACGAGCCAGCCAATAGCCGCGCGGAGAGTGGAACGGCGACCAATCAGATGGGAGAGTGGGCGGTCCCTTTCAGTAGGAAGCGCTGTTGAATCGCTACATTGCGTGTTGTCGAGCCGGTATCTTTGATGATCGCTCAAAACCCGGTTTAGCACTCTTTTCCACAGCGTTTGTTTGTGTTTAGGATGATATATTTAAGTGGGCTTTCTGTGGCCCTGGCCCTGGTGCTGGTGCCGAGCTGCACTGAAGCGCTGAAGGATGGAGACTGTGAAGGTGAGTTTGATTCATAGTATAAACATGTGCAGGCGTATATTTCCTGTGTTTCCTTTAACTACTTCAATTATTGCATCAGTTATTATTATTATATTTTAAAGTCTTTTAGGTGCTCTTAGGCTAAACGTGTTTTTGTGATAATACATGCAAAATTCAAAATGCATTATTTTATAAAGTGTATATTAGTGTTTTAAAGCCGATTATTTGTTATTTTTTAAAATTAGGTCTTCTTTTCAGTAAATAAAATAATAATAGTCATGCCATACTGTATGCATAATGCAGGTTATTTTGATTAATAAGCACTTCATGGCACACCTGTCCAAATGACCCTTTGCTCATAATTGCTTCTGCTTTTATTTACAAAGGGGTCAATGAATGAGTAATTTGCTATACTGTGCTACATAAATGTGACTCATTTATAGCATGTGTTTGCGTGTGATTGTTGCGTTGCAGTCTGTGTGGGTTTCCTGGAACGGTTTTACCAGACGCTACAAGACAACGACGTCAAGTTCAACAGCGACTCCATCGAAAAAGCCCTTCTGAAGTCTTGCAAAGAAGCCAAAGGAAAAGAAAACCGATTTGTAAGTACTCCCCCCTCAGGACACCGAAGATGTAGATGAGTTTGTTTCTTCATCAGATTTGGAGAAATGACATCATTTGCTCACAAACGGATGCTCTGCAGTGAATGGGTGCCGTCAGAATGCGAGCGCAACACACTTCAGTTATCCACACAACGTCAGACCTTCTGTCAATAATAACTCTTTCTCCTGCTGTCCTCTCACATCAAAACCTACCAACAGATGAGTTTAGAGCTGTTTCAGTGGTGCTTGATCGGTGCGTATTTCTCTTCTGATTCAGATGAGACAAGTATTTAGCCTAAAGCAACATTTTGAAGTTAAAACGATGGATTTATTATTTGTTTTCCCCTGCAAACATGCAGCTTTTCACTTCAAAAGATGTTAATGGTGCATTATTGTGATGTTTTTGACTCTCATTCTGACGGCACCCATTCACTGCAAGCCATGCTTGATGAAGAAACATCTTCGATGAGCTGAGATAGAGTATTGTTCTGTTTGTTGACACTTGTTTTGTGTGTGTGTGTGTGTGCAGTGTTATTATATAGGGGCAACAAGCGATGCAGCAACAAAAATAATCAATGAAGTTTCCAAGCCCCTGAGTTACCACGTGCCAGTGGAAAAGATCTGTGAAAAGCTCAAAAAGAAGGACAGTCAAATCTGTGAACTGAAATATGGTGAGCTGAACATTAGACCAATTGATTGCATCTCTCTAGTGGTTGCCCAATATGAATTATTATATCCATTGTTCTGTTTATTTAAGCATCCTGGCCAGCTCAAGATCACTCTGGTTGATATATGGAGTTAGTTACAATGCATTGTGGTTTAGTTTTTAAATCTAATGTTGTGGCTCAATGACAGAACTGCAAACCATTATTAATTTTTTTTCTTCTAGATAAACAAGTTGACTTGAGCTCCGTCGACCTGAAGAAGTTGAAAGTGAAAGACCTGAAGAAAATCTTGGAGGAATGGGGCGAATCCTGCAAAGGATGCGTGGAGAAATCCGACTTCATCCGCAAGATCAATGAGCTAATGCCCAAGTATGCGCCCAACGCGGCCAAGGCACGGACAGATCTGTGACCTCACAGGGAATTATGGGAGCGAGGCAGCGGCCAAAGACACGTGCAGCTGACTGACCACCTAACAGTGGGGTTGGCATTGTGTTGGCATCTTTCCATGTACTCCAGGGGTAAACATCAAGAATCCGAATAAATGCACTTCCATGAAAATACAACCTTTAATTTATAACTTGCAAGGCGTCGGTTCTGACTAATCTCCAAAACTACTTGTGTTCGCCTCCTGACGTTACGGGGAAACATGTTTGCCTAGTTTGGTAATCATTTTCTATTCTTTTTTGTTGAGGGTATAGACTTTCTTAGTTGGGACGTTATATGAAATATAATGAATGAGAGTCTCATCTTGAAAATGAATGGGTCGGTTTGAGTGCTGTAAAATGTTTAATACAGTTATACTGTCTTTTTCATTAAAAGAAGAAAATAAATTGGTCTTGTCCTGTTTTTGTAGTTTATAGTTTTTTTCTGAATGAGTTTGTATTGAACATTTTTACCTGCTTCATCTTGGTCACTTTGTAAAATTATCTTCAGGGAACTGGAATTCATTTTACTACCAAAATACCTATTTGCCATGGTAATGAAACGATGTTTTATGGTTAAATAATACAATAGTCTTTGCATGTATTTGTATGTCACTTACAGCTTTTGGTACATGAAAGTTCATGCACATAATTTGGATTGTCATATGAAATTCATATTTTCTTATTCATACTGGTATCATATACTATAGTGGGAATTTTCTGTATTCGTAGAACATTTGCAAAAACTAAATATGTATATATTTTACAGAAATAATTTCGTGAGGTAGAAATCCATTTCAAACTGAGTCTGGAAGGAATGAATACATTTCACTCTTAAAACTTTATTTTTTTTTTACTGTTAATATTCATTTTCCACAACTATAATAGCGTCACGCGATGCGTTCTGACGTCAGCAGAGTCCCCTCCTACTCGCGGAGCGCGCACATTCCTTTTGTCCAAGATGGCGGAATAGATGCAGCTGAGGGGACGCTAATGTTTGCCGTTTTATTTTTATCTGCGAAATCCGACATCCAGGCGATCGTTTTCCCGTGCAGACGTTAGTTAGGATCCTCCTCACGGATGTGCAAAATCTCCCGGAGCCGTGAGATCTCACCTCGGAGCTGATTTTATATTTTGGCGGCGGGAGCATCACTGTAAAATGAAGCGGCAGGCCGAGCGCGACGCGAGTCCGCCAAGAACGCTCGCCAAACGCGTCCGCGAGCGGGACCGGGAGCGCGAACCGAACCCGCCGCTCGCGCTGCTGCTCGCCGAGAGCCGAGCTTACCACAAACGAAGCCGCAGCCGAGAGCGGGAAAAACCGCGCGTCCGTGAGGAGAGAGAGAGTCTACATCACCGCCCGCATCATGAACTGGGTCTGCTGGGTCGAGCCCCTCTCCGAACCACATCAGCCCTGCCTAAAGGTAAGACGCCATCCGCAGACACGGCGGGTGCGCGACTAGAATACAAGACGCTACTTATAAGCAACCTTGGATCGCAGCTTTCTGATGAGCATGTAGAGGACGGACTGTTTCACGAGTTTAAAAAGTTCGGGGACGTGAGCGTCAAGTTGTCTCACACGCCAGAGCTGGGTCGCGTTGCTTACGTCAACTTCAGACACACGGAAAACGCGCGGGAAGCGCGTCATGCAAAAACCAGATTGGTGCTATATGATCGTCCACTCAAAGTTGAACCCATGTACATGCGGCGTCGCAGCGTCACGCCTCCAGATGTGAGTTATGTATCTCTGCATAGTGCCGCCTACACGTACAGGCAGCGGTCTCTTTCACCTGGAGCTGGGAGTAGTGCCCTTCGAGATGTGAGACCCAGGCATTATGTTGAAGGTATGGGACTCAGCAGGGACCGTGTTTTGGACTATTACAGCGCATTGGAGGAGAGAAGCCGTGCGTATGCGTATCAGCTTCCCGAGGAGGACTTAAAGCCAGAGGACGATCAGCGAGCCACAAGGAATTTGTTCATCGGCAACTTGGATCATAACATTTCTGAGGTGGAACTGCGGCAAGGATTTGACAAATATGGAATTATCGAAGAAGTCGTTATTAAGCGGCCCGCTCGTGGACAAGGAGGTGCTTATGCTTTTCTTAAATTTCAAAACTTGGATATGGCTCACCGGGCCAAAGTGGCCATGCAGGGACGCATGATTAACGGCAACCCGATTAAGATCGGATACGGGAAAGCCAATCCGACGACTCGGCTCTGGGTGGGCGGACTTGGCCAGAATACCTCGCTGGCTGCTTTAGCCCGTGAGTTTGATCGCTTTGGGAGTATTCGCACCATAGACTATGTGAAAGGAGATAATTTTGCTTACATTCATTACGAGAGCCTGGATGCGGCCCAGGCTGCTTGTGCGCAAATGCGCGGCTTCCCTCTGGGTGGTCCGAATCGTCGGCTGCGTGTGGATTTTGCTAAAGCTGAGGAGACGAGGGCGTACCCTCAACAATACCAGCCGCCTTTGCTCCCGCCTCCACATTATGATATTCTAGCTGATGGTTACGGACGCCATCGCAGCCTAGAGCGAGAACTGAGAGCGAGGGCTCGCTCACCCTCACACCCCCTGTTCGCCGAGCGAGAGAGAGAGCGCCTTTCGGACCGGGACTGGAGTCCTCCGAAAGGAACTGAACGGCGAGCTAACCCAGAGGCTTTTGGGCGGGTCAGGCAGCGCAGCCGCAGTCGTAGCCGTAGCAGGGAGCGCTGGGTAAAGGAACGAGAGCTAGAACGCGGGAAAAACTGGGAGGAGCGGCGCAAACGAAGGAGCCTCAGTCCCACCGACCGTCCTGCCGAGGAACGCGGGAGGTCAAAGCTCAGAGGCGGAGCACCGTCTACTCCCGAAGACAGCCCGGATAGGGGTCGCGGCCGTCTTCCAGACTCCACCTCAGAACCTCTAGATCACACCCCTGACATCAGCAGACACTCCAGTGACGAACGTCCTGCGCAGGACGAACCTGTGCATCCGAGGAAGGAGGAGCGTGATCGCAATCACCGCAAAAGCGAGAGCGACCCCGACTCACAGACTGACAAGTCCAAAACAGACTCCAAAAAGCCCAGCACGCTCTCTGAATACGCCCAGACGTTGAGTCGCGTGTGGCACGGTTCCCTCGTTCTTAAAAACAGCTGCTTCCCCACAAACATGCACATGCTGGAGGGTGGTGTCAACTTTCTCCACGCCCTCATGAAAGACAACCAAGCAGGTGGCTCCAAGATCACGCAGCTTAAAATCGCTCAGCGGCTGAGGTTGGATCAGCCCAAACTGGACGAGGTGACGCGGCGCATCAAGCTAGGCAGCCCGGACGGCTACGCTGTCCTCCTCGCCGTCCAGGGGCCCATGGACCGCGACGCCCCTCCTCCAGAACCAGGCCTTCAGCAGCGCCTTCTCCGCAACCTGGTGACGTACCTCAGGAACAAGCAGGCAGCGGGGGTCATCGGCTTGCCCCTCGGCGGCCCCAAAGACCGCGACATGGGGGGCATGTTATACGCCTTTCCTCCATGTGACTTCTCGCAGCAGTATCTCCAGGCTGCTCTGAAAACTCTTGGGAAACTTGAGGAGGACCACCTGGTCATCGTGGTTGTTAGAGACTCACCTTAACACTTTAATTCCAACTCTAAAACGTTCCACGCAGATTTTATGCCTTTTATGATTTTAGGACGGCTGTATCTTTTTACTTTAGTACTCCCACACTCGAGCAGCCTTTCCTCGAAACATTTCGGAAACTGAATAGCATCCCCAGAGAAGTTGTTTTATAAACTTGCAGTTTAAAATTTATCTCCGCAGTGTTCCAGAATTTTCCGTTTTATTCTATTTAAAAATGTTTTATATAATTGCATGCACAAGCAATTTGACTGAAGTCCTCTTCCGGTGGTTCGTTATAATGGGCGTAAAACATACTGGACTTACTCAAATTTGTGTCAATTGTTTGCAAATCCATTCGTCATTGATCTGTCGCATTCAATACGCTCATTAAGGTCAAGTGTACTAATTTGTTAGTGGCTTTTTTACTCCGTAACACATTCAGTAGCTGTTCTTCCTTCTGATATTGCATCTGCTGTCCGTTACACAAACCCTAGGTGTTTTATTTTCCCTCTCAGAATTAAAACAGTACTTGACTTGACGGTATGTTCAGTTCGGGTGAGGCGTTTGTGACGGCATCTACCTCTTTAACCATGTAACACATCAGGTATGCTTGACAAAATGAAGTTAGTCTTCGAGCCCACTGCATTTTTATTGTGTATTTTGTTACAAATATGCACCTGCGGCACTAACAGAAAGGTCAGGTGACCATACCAGTACTGTACCAATCCAGACACACTAATGTTTGTATGCGTTACGAACACTACGGTTTAAGCTCGTGTGACTGTTTGTTTGTACACAGGAATGTCTTCTTAAGCCTTAGCTGTTTTTCAACTGCCCTCCACCGAATGACTATGTGCCGAGTCATTGAGCCAACACGTTTTAAACAAGTGCTACTCTAAAATGTCCAGTGATTTGAAACTCATAATAATGTGTGAACCAGAAACGAGTGTTATTTTCAGATTTTAGTTAATGATGGGGGTTTGAAAGTCCACCTGCCAACACTACAACCCTTTGCACTGAACAGTAATTTTCCATTGTTTATTTTTTAATCATGTTATTGTTTTACTCTTCTTTTATCACTCCTTTTTTTGTAATACTTTTCATTTCTAGATATCTGTATGCAAAACATGTATGACGTTTTTAAAAAAAAAAAAAAAAGTAAACATTTCATGTTCTTGTTTTTAAATCGCACTTCCGTCTTTATTTGCAAAACCGCATTCAGTATTCAATGTCATGATTTTGTATCGCCGAGTACAAATCCTGTCTCCATAGTTACCTTTCCATCTCAGGCCTGCCTACAAAACAAGTTGAAGGTTAAAGTGGTAACCAGGCAACCACATCCATCATTAAAAAAAGATTCCAGAGTTCAATTGAGGCTTGACTGTGAAGTAGCTTTGAGTAACCACTAGGTGGCAGTGTGGTCAAAGAAAAACAACCTTAACTCAACACATGAAACCAGCTAGTTCCTGCTGTGCAAGTGGGAAGTTGCTTGAGGGAAAACAGTCAGTGCAGTGCATATTAAACGCTTGCTGAGACATTGTTGCTGCATTTAACCGACTTGAAAGCAGTCTGCATTTAGTTGCGCCCTATGCTGGTATGCAAATGAGGTAGTTTGCATGTGGTATTTATGCGGTTTAATTTATAGACCTACATGACGCTGGAAGATTAACCAGCCTTGTTGTTTTCAGAAGCTTGTTAATTATTTATAATGCACTGTAGTTCAGTCTAACACTTAATTAGCTCGTTTCTCAACGTCAGAATGAGAGAATCTAAACTGATCAAGCCGCAGCAGTCTTGTCTGTCAAATCCTGACACATCTCCCAATGTTTTCCCAAGTCTCCGTGCGGAAAGGCTTTAGAGTTACTTAATTGACCGGACCGCCTGCTCTCAAGGTGACAGGTAATTCCTAGAAATTGCCCATTTATACAGGTTTTTGTGTTTGCACTTGTCAACAACTGGTGTATTCTGAGCAGTCGCTGATATTTGCTGTTGATACGTGGTGACCCGAATCAATTTACATCTGACTGTTGTGGTTTTGGCTTGACGTTTATGTCCCTTCTGGTGGTTCACTATAATGGGCGTGAAACATACTGGACCACAGTTTTAAAACTCAAACTTCATCCGTTTGTCACTGAACTGTCGCATTTAATATGCTCGTTAAAGGAATAGTTGACCCAAAAATTCTGTCATCGTTTACTCACCCTCGAGTACTTCCAAACCTGTATGATTTTCTCTGTTCTGCCGGACACAAAAGAAGACATTTTGAAAAATGATTGTAACCTGGTTGTTTTGGTCACCATTGACTTCCATAGTATTTCTTCATTTTTTTCCCACTATGGAAGTCAGTGGTGACCAAAACAGCCTTGTTACGAATTTTCTTTAAAATATCTTCCTTTGTGTTCGGCAGAGCAGAGAAATTAATACAGGTCTGGAAGTACTCGAGCGTGAGTAAATGATGACAGAATTTTCATTTTTGGGTCAACTATTCCTTAGGTCTGTTGACCAAAATTTAAGTATAATAATTTGTTAGTGGGTTTTTACACCGTGACATGTTCAGTAATAGTTCTTCCGTCCCATACTACATCCGCTGTCCGCTAAACAAACCCTAGATGTTTTATACTTCTTCTCAGAAATAAAATGGTACATTTGAAGTTATCAAATATTATCAAATACTAAACAGGCCAGTAAGGTAATGTATGATATAGAAATATAAAATTGTATATGTAGATTTACAATCTTACAGCCAATTTACATATGTAGCCACATTAACTTGATTAATAACAATAACAAATATCTCTCTCTCTGTATACATTTTATTTTTGTTTACATTATGTATTTGTACTGTGTATATTATGTAAATACACACACAATATATATGCCTATTTAGAAAATATTTACACTTATATATTTATATTATTATTTTATATTATGTAAGCATATTTAATATGTAAGCAAACCATACTTTTATTAAATATTTACATGCATCTGTTTGTATTTATATATATATAATATATAAGCAGTACACATTAATATGTAAACAAAGACTTTTATTTTGGGTGCATTTAGTCACGATTAATTGTTTAAATGAAAGGTACATTTATTTACAGAACAAATATGTCATATATATATATATATATGTGGCTTTCAGAATGAATACTATATATAACATAGCTTTCATTACATCTTGTTACTGGTTTAAGGTGAATTATGGATGTTAATAAAAGCTTAAAGAGTTCTAATATTTTGAAGGCTAATTCTTAAAGAGCTTTAAAAATGGTTTCACGAGTTCCCACTTCCTCATTAATAACCAATAGGTTTGAGCATGTTTGGCGGACTGTCCGGGGAGCAGGCAGGGAGCCCTAGGAGATTAACCCCTAGGAGGCGAGGGCTGGGGAGAGCTCGGAGCCCTGCCTGGTCGCTACCTGCCCCCCGGGAGGAGAGTGGATGGAGATAGGACCGAGGCTTCAGCTAGGAGGCGAAAGGGGAGGCGGGGGGAGCAAAGGACGAAGATGCTAGAGAGAGACGGTTAGCGATATATAAAGTGCCTGATACCGATCTGATAGGATAATTAGATAATGAGAGATCGGTTGCAGCTGGTTAACATTCAATAGTGTTCCTCCCGAAATGAGTTTAATTAAACATATATTTTCATAAGGTGCTTTAGTTGGACTGAATTTTCAACTCTTAACTATTTGTCACAGATGCTTCTTTTTATTTTTTTATTTTTTGACGTTGATGGATCCTTTGAAGCAGCACTTGAAAGGATTTTTAAGAAAAGCATCTTTGCATGGTTTGCTGAGCCAGCAGCTCGTCTGACCTGTATATGTCCGATCGCTTTAGTTTGCGCTATTGCACTCGAAAACACTACCATCCGCAATTCACTTCGACCCAGTAATACGATATCAAACGTTGATTTTTCATAACTAAAAACATTCTCTCAGGTACAGCATGGATCAAAACGATTCCAACCGACAAAATAACCTTGCTTTTCAAAAACTCGCGTGAAAAATGTACCGCTCAAGGTTATGTATTCACACGTGAGTCTCATCACAGATCAAGGTTGTTGACTAATGTCTTCACCCGATGTGTTTTTGCCCTTTTTGTCATTTCGAATCACGAGTTTGCTCTCCCGGGTGCAGAGGAGGATCAGGTTTTTTTTTTTCAGGGTTTGGCTGGTTCCTGGTAGCAGCAGTCCATCGACCCGCAGCACTTCACTGTAAGCTAGCCTAGCGCAGGAAATGGAAGACACAAGTAATGAAATATTAATGTGGAATCATGAGAGGGTCCAATGAAATCCATTAAAGCGAGGAAAATCAATGAAACATGGCCCCACAAGCCCCGGCCTGAGGACTCGACCGGATCGCATGTCGCTTTCTTCGTCTTTATGGACCTTGGGTAAGAACACACATGAACGAGACCATACTAGAGTTCAGCCATTAGTGACACATGGTGCCTTCAGTCCATTAGTCCAGCTTAGACCTCTAAGGAATTACAATTATGCTTGTCTTTTTGTATATTTATGGATGTGTAGGCTTACGCTGTTGTTTATTACCTTTCCAGAATCACAAACATCTGAGATCCAAATCATCTCCTGGAAACCGCACATGTGCACTGATGGAGACCGAATAAAGTGGCCAGGATATGATGCGACCACAACACTCTACCAACAATTGTTGGTTCCCAGAACTTTCTGGGAATGTTAGTTTTTGGTTCCCAGAACGATATTTTTTATGATTGGTTTTCAGTTAGCTGGGAAAGTTTTCTTTACGCAAATAGAATGTTGGATTCTGTTTTGTAGAATGTTACTGTAACGTTAGAATAACGTTAGGGGAACGTTAGTATAAGGTTACAATAATGTTCCCCTAACGTTATTCTAACGGTTTTCTAACCTCTTTACTCCAATAGGATCCCGCTATACATCAGCCATCACCCAAGACCCTGTATGTATAAGTGGCATGGAAATGATCAGTATAGACGCCTAATCAGTACTATAAAACCAATATCTTGTTTTTATCTATTATTTAATCAAGAAGTCAAACAAAATGATTTTTTTTTTTTAATTCCGCAAGCGTGCGGCTGTCTGTTAAAGACGCAGTAAATAAAGATGAAACAAACCCACAAAATTATGATTTCTGTTATCAATCTATGCTTAACCCTGACTATATTATAATTTGTTAACGTGTTTTGATTGATATAATTTCTGCATTTTAATAAATACTGCACAAATTTCAGGGCTCTCTATAGGTCAATACACAAAACATCTGCATTGTTTTCTTTGGAGAGATAGTTTTACTGGATTATAAAAATAACCTGAGAATAATAGTTATTTAGTTATAGTTGTTTTTAGCTTATTTTTAAAATAACCTCCCTGCCACGTTCTGAGAATGTTATTTTATGGTTGCAAAAAACAAACCAACAAAACCTAAAAATAACCATGAGGGAACGTTCTGTATAGGTTATTTTATGAATAACCACCCTGTAACGTTCTGGGAACGTTATCTTATGGTTGCAAAAAAAAAACTAAAAATGACCTATACAGAACGTTCCCTCATGGTTATCTTTTTAGGATAGCCATCCTGCAACGTTCCGGGAACGTTATTTTAAAAACTACCTAAAAAGAACGTTCCCCTAACGTTTTTTTAAATATTTTTATAACCAAACAGGAACCAAAAACTAACGTTAGGGGAATATTATGTGTTCGCTGGGCGTCAACAGGGACCCGAAAGGCCTGGCAGATGATGTCAGCTGAGCTGCTTTAGATCCTGGGCTTTGCATTCTGTCAAGCGGGCAGGTGGCCGTGTGGTTTTTGCCGTCACATGTTTTTTTGTGTCATACCTACCGTTCCGCTTTAGGCATTGTTTCACGACTACAGAGAAAGCTGCTCAGCGATGTCGGGAGCTTATGGCACTGTCTCGCAAATCCCACTCGGTTAAGGCAGAGATGAGAGCAGGAATCTCCCAGAAACAATTGTCGGCTGTTTTATCCCGATGAGATTGCGGGTGTATTTTTAACTGTGAAGCAGGCACAGTGCTGCCCAGTAGAGATGTGACTAACCAAATCTCACAAAACACGTCCAGAACATCGCTCGCTGTAATAATATAGTACGGTTCAAAAGTTTCTGTCAGTAAGATTCATGAAAATAAGTATCTTAATATTTTTACAGTTTTTAAATAAGTCTGTTATGTTCAAAAAGGCTGCATTTATTTGATTAAAACATACAACAGAAACAGTAATATTGTGAAATATTACAATTTAAAAAGACTGTTTTTATGTGAATATAATTTAAAATATATAATTTAATATACAATTTATGCCTCTGAGCTGATTTTTCAGCATCATTACGTCAGTCTTCAGTGTCCAAAATTTATTTTGGATGCAATTAATTGTGGGCCATATATATTAGAATTAATGCACAATATAAAAGGTTGTTTTTAGTGTAATATATAACATACTACTATTTAAAAGTAAAATATATTTTGTAAGAATTTAGTATTGGAATAACATAAACTAGATATGCTTTTGTGGCATTCACTCAGATTCTTCATTAGTTTTTTTTTGTTTCTTTAGTAAGATTCAAGCTATTTAAAATTTGATTTAAAATTTTATAACAGCAGTCTAACACTTTTTTTTTGGTTGCCTTAGGGGAAGTGTGTGTATCCCATCTCTAATTATAAATAAATGTTAATAAAGAGCATGGTTTACAGCAGGGAGATTGTCAGAGGGGAGCTGTTTGAGGTTATGATACAGCAGTTTCCATTAACAAGCCTCAGCAGTCTATAAAGCACTTATTAACTGCAATTATGTAATGACTAATCAATGAACTCTGTGCTTGCAATAGCTTTTTTTAGCACCCCATGCATGCATACAAACACATGATCATTCAAAAATACCCTACCAATCAAAGATTTGGAATAATTAGGATTTTTATCCTTTGAAAGGAGTCTCTTCTGCCCAGCAAGGTTGCATTTAATTTGTTGATTATAATAATATATAATGCAATCATATATTTAACAATATCACTGTCTGTGCAGTACTTTAAATGCAATTAATTCATTTAAATTAATTTAGAGTGCAATTAGTGTAATATATTTTCACTTCTGCCTTAAAATAAAATATTTATTGTATATATTATTATTATTATTATTATTCATGACATTTTTATGACACAAGCTGCTAATTATCTAAAAAAATACTGTAATTGTTTTATGTTGTTATGTATACGTGTATGTTTTATGTATACACAGACACTTTTTTGTAGTCTTGTGTAAGTTTTCTCTGCTCCAGATGAGCGGCTCCAGGCTAACAGATGGCGACGAGGGTCCAGGTGCTTCACCTCCTCCTGTTTCAGCCCGATTGATCCTGTTTCTGATTGTCCTCCTGAACCATCAGGGCCCGGGTGGCTCTCGGGGACGCCGGGGGAGGAAAGTTCAGAGGCCTTTGATACGAGGTGAGGAGTTTGATGCTATTGGCATGAGGATCACTGTTAAGAAATGTCACTCAGGCCCCGAAAGGAAGCCTGGTGCTTCAGAAGGGTTGTGTTGATATAAGCAGGTCATTCAGTGGAGCTTTCACAGTTTGTTTTGCATAGAGTGAATGGGAAGGCCGTTTGTAAATGATGTGTGTATGAATGGCTTGATGAATGGGCTGTGTGCTCGACGGACCGGCGTGAATGAGCGCCAGGGACCGACTCTTCTCACGAGACGAATGTTTAATCACTTAACACGCAGACCTCTGGCATTAGATTGTCTGCGCTGAAAGGCCTCATTGTGGCTGATTGTAGGATTGCTGTGTAAGTTTCTGTGACTCGCTCTCATGGACGCGTAATTACAGGGACTTCAAACCAGCCCACGCGCCTTTTGTGACGCCGCGTCCATCCATATAAGAGTTAGCACAGGGAACCGTCACTTACAACTGTGTTCACTTCCCTGTTTCTAATATATAGTTGAAGCTCTCCAGGAAAGCCTTTATTTTATGTCACAGCTGTCTTTTACTTCTTGGTGTTGCTGGGGAAGTGGCAGAAGATGGCATTAAAAATGTAAGAACTAATCACTGAAAACCCTATATTGATGTTGTGGACTGTGTTGACCTTTAATAGCTGCTTTATTACATGTTCATATGTAATTATCAGCTGTCTTAGTGGTTACTTCTGCCTTAAAAGTGTCTTTTTTTGTATTTATTATTGTTGTTGTTATTATTATTTTAAATTATCATTATTATTATTATTATTTTATGACACATTTATGACACAAGCTGCTAATTATAGTAAATACTGTATTCTTTTAGCATTGTTTTTTTGTATTATTTAAATATTATTAGTTTTTATTTTTTTATTAATGCTACTATATATATATATATATATATATATATATAGAAAATACTGTTTTTTTAGCATTTATTTTTTTTATTATTGAAATATTATTCTGCTTTTAGTAATATTATTTTTTATTAATGCTACTATATATATATATATAATTTTACGACACATTTTATGACACAAGCTGCTAATTATAGAAAAAACTGTTGTAAGTTTAAGTAACAATATTTTCATGTTTAGTTTTGTTGAACTTTTGTAAAAACATGTAAAAAAAAAAAAAAAAAAAAAAAACACATTTCCAGTAATTTTATTCATTCATTTTTCCCTGTATTGTGAGTTCAATGTATTACTGAAGAAACTATTTAATTTAATGTAATGTGATTTTGATTGAAAATAATAAATATTACATAAATAAAAAGCGTTTACTTCTCAAACATATCAAGAACTATAGCAAACACTGGAAATGAAAACTTCTTCAATAATACGAAATAATTGGTTTGCCATATAAATCCCCCTTTCTTCTGTCCTCCAGATTTGAGCTGTGTGCTCTCCGTACCTGTTTGAATCACATCAGCACGCTGCAAAAATACACTCAACTCATCAAAATAAATGAACAATCCACATTCATTGCCTCTGATCTTCTCTTTTTGATCTGGGAGAAATGCAGGCTATTATACAAACCTTTAATTTAGCATTGAACGTCAAACCAGACCTCGTCCTCATGGAGAATGACTCGTAATTGCGTATCCCATGATGCCTCTTGCTCTGGCCTTGGGACAAATGAATGGCTGTGTGTGTGTAGCACTGAAGGCAAAAGCTCACTCTAATGCGGAGGACGTCAAGTATATTACAATCACAGAAGCATGTGAGAGTTTTGTGATTTCATCAGGCGTGTCACAGGGAACAATCAGGTCATAAAAGCTTAATAATTAGGCCTAAAACATGGTGAAAATTGTAAATATGCGTCTTTTTATATAAGATGAGTTTTCTTGCTTACATCTTTCATCAGTAAGTTTACTTTTTTTGGCGGTCAAATTCAGTTTGGCTCATGAATATTAATTACAGCATGGGCGGAGCTGTTTGTCTGGCCAATCTAAGATTAGGGGAGTGGTCATTGTTTTTGCTGTTCAATTCGGGCGTTATAGAAATTACACACTTCGCTTTTAAAATATATGATTATGAGCCAAAAAGCTGGAATTTTTGAAAAATGTATTAAATACTAATATACTACAACTTGATAATTGATAAGAAGTTGATGAAGAAATTTGAAATGAACTAAAAAATAAATATCAGATGAAGTCCCTAAAAGTAAAAAACTTGCTAATAAATTATAATTTAAAGAAATATATTACTGATGTCAAACGATCAATCGCATCCAAAATAAAAGTTTTTATTTACATAATATATGTGTGCGTACTGTGCATATTTACTATGTACATATAAATACACACATACAGTATACATTTTGAAAAAAAAAAAATATATATATGTATTCATAATTTTTGTCGTACATATTAAATATATTAAGATTTATATAAACATAACATATTTTTCTTAAATATCTGCATGTATGTGTGTGCATGTGTATATTTACATAATAAATCCAGTACAGACACACATATTATGTAAACAAAAGCTTTTATTTTGGCGCGATTAATCATTTGGCTGCACACATCAACACAAAAGCACATACTTCAAATAAAACGTAAGCTAAAAGTAAAAGGAAAACTGCAAATCTAAAAATAAAACCCAATGCTAAATCTTATCTAATTAATACTATAACAACACTGCCAAGGGCAAGTCCAGGCCAAGGTGTATAGTGAAAATAATCTATCATCTCAAGAAGTTTGCCGTGATGGAAACTGGATGTTTTGTTGGGCGTGCTAATAAGAGATGAACTTGCAGTTTTCTCTTTCTCCATCTTTCTCGTGACGTTCAAAACATTTCACATCGCCTCTGGGGATGGTCACAGCAGCCCTAAATAATTCTGAATAGCTTTAGGCTAAAAATACACTCCAGTTTCTGTTTAACGGGGGTGAGATGAATTTCACTTCCTTCTGAATTCAATTCCAATTTGATGTTTTTTGTTTTGTTTTTTTTCGCCCCAGTACATGGCACAGAGCATGTGCTTTTATCCGCACGCCAAGCCCACTGGTGTTCAGCTCCCACCACAGCCAAATGGCCATCACCATATAATTACCGGCTTCCGTTTCCAACTGCTTTTTTCTCCAGATTGCCTTTAATTGTTGGTAAATTGCAATTATTATTCCACTCGCTGGGTGTAGGAGGTTAGCGTTGCATAATTACTCTTGTAAAGTATCCGTCTCAGGCCGTGGACAGTCGACATCAATGGAGGACACCAAACTTGGTGTTTTTTCGGGGCGAGATGTCACTGATTGTCGCGTGTGGGCATCGGAGAGCTCCTTTGTGAGAGATGTATACTGTGTTTAGGCTGTCATGACACACACATCCCCACCCGTTCGGGACAGAAAACCCCGCCTGTAAGAATTTGTTTGTGTTTGAGCAGCTGCTGTGAGGTGTAAGCTTTATTCATAGACTGCTTTCATCTCTGGCGTCGTTGCATTTGGTGGTGTGATGGCAAAGCGCCAGGGGCGGCCCTCTCGGCCCAGGTTAGTAAGAGAACGGGCGGCTGATGTGTCAGCATGTTATTATAGCAGAGTTTGTTTATTATACATGAATTTTGGCTATCGCTATTGAGATTCAGCTGTACTAGTCTCAAGGGGCTTTTCCTCAGAAATGAAAATACACCGTCTGCACTGAGTGACACAACAGAGACTTGTTCAAACAAAAGTGGGATGTCTTATTTTAGACTGCTTATTTTAACGGCCCACTGCGCGATGGCTTTTTAATTAGCTTTTGCGAGGATGCTAACCTTGTAAAAACTCAATGTCGATGTTGACAGAACAGGCAAATCTCCTAATTACTGTGTGTTGGCATTAAGGCTGCATAATGAATGCAGAGAATAGCTGATTTGAAGATTCAGTTTTTAACGTAAGCCTTTCATGACAGATGTAGCGTGAGATTGGTGATGGTATATGGGTCTGGTGAAGCAATTACTGTAATTTCAAAAGCCATTAAAGGAACACGCCGCTATTTTTTGGAAAATAGGTTTATTTTCCAATGAACAAGTTGAACAGTTGAGTTTTAGCGTTTTTTAAATGGAAATTGAATTGAAATAACTTGAAAATAATCCCCAGCTTGGAAGAATACTGAAATGATTTGGTCATTTTTAGCGAGATGCTAACGGTCTAATCAGATTCAATGATCTATGCTAAGCTACAGCTAAAAGTGCTAGCGCCAGACCCAGAGATCGGCTGAATGGATTCGAAAACAGTAAAACTACTGTAGAGGAGTCTGAAAATCAGCCTACTTTCTAAAATAGTGGCGTGTTCCTTTAAATTAAGAGTTCTTCTGTTGAATATTGAAAAGATATGCTGAAGAATGTTGGAAAACAAAAAGCTCCCATTGACTTCCTTAATATGAAACAAATAGTCAAAGGAAACCAGAAACTTTTTACCAACATTCTTCAAAATAGCTTGTGTTTAACAGAAGAAATAAGTTTTTACAGGTTTGGAGCAACATTAGGCTACGTAAACAGTGACAGAATTGGCATTTTGGGGTGAAATGTCCCTGTAAACATGCCAATTTTATGTATTTATTATTATTATTATTATTTATTTATTTTAATCAGATACAGAAGTTGCATCAAAAGAGTTCAGTATAGTGACTGTACAATTTCATGACACATTCCAGATGATGTCTCGGACTATTACGTTTTTGTATATATATCTGAATATTTTGCATTGAAGTTGTATTGAACAGAAGTAGTGACATACATAAACATATTGCGATGTAAATTTAATAAATTATCAGTTAAGTTATTTGAGAAGTCTAAAATATGTCACCAGAGAGAAGTCTATCATTTCACTGGAAGATCAAGTTATGACGTTTTGATTAAAAATGACATTTTGAAAATAGACTTAAACTTATTTAGGCTTGTTTTAATACAAGCAAGTAATAAGCAACAAGTTTCGTATCTCTGTGTCTAAAGTCTGATTCAATTACATCACAGTATTTTTTGGCTTCAACTCACAAATTTGGTTTTGAAGAAAATGGCTGTAAAGAAAATGAGTACTGCTTGTCTTATATTACTGTTGCTGCCATTTTATGCAAGCAGCATCACACTGGAGCTCATAAAGCACACTGATTTTACCATAGTTAAGGGGCTTTGTGCCTTGCCTAACCTTATCAACACCCCTTACCCATGATAAAATTGCTGCAATATAATGGTCTTGAGTGGATTATTGCTTTAATAAAACACACACTGTACCTTGGGGCTTAGTTTTAATTGCTTGTTTATTTGAGGTGTTAAGTTCAAACACTTTTCAGGTCTAAACTTCCTATTTAAAAAAAGGAAAAAAAAAGCTAAATTGTTAATCATTGTCACAGCGTTCACACACTCAGCTATTAATGTTCATGTCGTTTCATTTCACGCAGCTGAGAAAGAACAAAAGAGACTGGATTACGTTAATACAGTATTGTTTTTATTCATTTGTATGGCATTGATGAATAAAACTAAAACAAGAGTTGCATTTATGCCAAGGCTGACAAACAAAACCTCATGTGAATCCAAAAACCAGACCTCGGATAATTCAAGCATCTGAACAGTTTGCGAACCATGTCCGGCTATCGTGGAATTATCGCGGTGAAGTGTGACTGTGTTTATCATAGTCACACCGTGTTGTATAGTGTGTGAAACTGTGGTTATGTGTTAGGCTTTGGAATGGGACATATGGATATAATAGAACATATATATTTATGTATATATATTATACATAGCATGGTTCATAAATTCGAGAGCATCATTGTCCTTGTCTTGGTTTCCTCCTTTGCCGATAGCCCTTTCCCAACGGTGGTTTATTTAGGGCCATCTATGAAGCATGACATAGGATACCTCGCTGAACCGCCCCCGAGATGTTTTGCATAGACGCCAAGTTAAATTCATGCAAATGAGTATGGGAAAGACGTTTGAGAAGATCTAAACAAAACCAAAAATTACAATAAAGAAAAAAATGACAAACACGAGTCAAGGTTACACTACATCTACCAAGTGAATGAATCGTGTGAGTGGTCACATTCAATTTTTAGGACTCTAGGTTTAGAAAAATAAGTGATTATTATTTCTATATTTAAAAAACAAAAAAAAAAACACTAACAAAAAGTCAGTCCACGCAATATACTCTGTGATCGAGCATAATGATTACTGTAGCTACACTTGAAGCATGTTTATGTGTAGGTCTGCTATATGTGTATATTTTTGTCTTTTCAAACCAGTATTGCTCTTCTGCAACACTTCCTGTTTTTAACGCCATTGAACGCGTGTGAGGGGCCAAGTCAACATGCAGCATTAGTTTCCAACAAGGGCAGTCACCATGCATAGTAGTCATTTTATGCCATTAGAAATGGTGAAAGAAACCCCCTGAAATTATATCTTCCATAGAAGCTAGCCAAAAGTTTTGAAACGAAATTTGTTTCGTATTTGGATATTTAATCACACCAGAATTCACCGTGGCACTGTTTACGCTTCCCAAAGAAAGTAAAGAAACTCACTACTTAAACAACCATCTTGGTTGTGGTTACTTAGACGCGTGTGTTTTTCAGGACGTATGTAACCATGATCGAATGGAAGAAATTTGAAAATTGAGATTTTTACCTGCAGCCATTACAGAAAACAAACATTGACTGTAAAAGAAACACTCCGCACAATAAATAAAATAAATAACATTTCAAAACGAATGTGAACAAAACGTAAAAATGTAACACAAAAGCAAGGTTTAGATCTGTTGTCATTTTTTTAAAAACATTTCCTATTTTTTTCATATTTTGTTTGAATACATCATTTAAAGATTTCTAAAAAAATCAGGAAGTTGTATACAGAAGCATTCACAGACATCATTGTATAAAAGCTGATACATAAGAGATTAGCATCAGTCAACAGTGTTCTACGTTATAAACTCTTTGCGGGAATATTTCGTTATTATCAATAAATAAGAGCAGACAATAAACTTGTGTAAAGATTTCGGGAAAATAGGAGATTAGGAATAGTCTATGGCTTTAGCGGCTACCTCAGCCAAACAAAAAAGTAATAATTAAAATTGATGCCATTATTTTTCTACAGGTTTTTTTTTTTTTTTTTTTTTCAGGACAAGCTACTAAACCAAAATGAAAAGAAGATGGTACTGTCTGTTTCTACACCGCTACATCAGGCTAGAAGAGAAGAACCCTTAAAGTATTCCTCTCTCGGAAACAAAGGAGGTACTCGGGAGTTCCTCTTCAGTAGGGCGCAAACTTCTGTCGCTCTGGTTTCTTGATGCCGTTAGCGGAGGAGATCTTGGCGGTGTAGGAGGCCAAGGTGCCATGGGCGGGGGCGGCAGCGGCAGCAGCTGTGGCAGCAGGGGCCGAGAGTGCCAGGAAGGGGACGGATTTGATTCCCAGGAGGCTGGAGAGGGGGAGGGTATAGGGGGCGCCCAAGATTGGAGCGTGGGGCAGGCCGCCCATCGCTGCCAGGGCTGCGGCAGAGGACGATGCAGGGGGAGCAGTCTGGGTGAAGCTCATGTTGAGGTCTACAGGGGTCGACATGGAGGAGGACTGGGCAGTGGATTTGGCGGTCTCTAAACTGTACGAGGGAGGGAAGGAAGGAGGTGGAGGAGAGGAGGGTGGAGGGACAAGGGAGGGGAGCCGGATGGAGAAGGGTTAGAAGGTTAAATAAAAGACATGTTAAACAAAAATTGAGAGAAATAAAAAAAAAAAGAAAGAATCAAAAAACAGAAACAAAAAATCATAAGAGAGGTGTGTTTTGCTGGTGGTTGCAACAGATTATTTGAGGGGGGACCTTGGCACTCATGGGAAAGGAGCTGTTTAATTCAGGGTGATGGCTTGGGTAGGGGCTTTGGGAAAAGAAACAAAATGATTTCAATTTCAGTAGCATTTCCTTTATCTTTTATCAATTCGTCAAAAAGATGCATTTGCACTGAGTACTATGTTGACAAATGCATGTAATCAAATGTGCTCTGTCATTAACGTATATGTATATATATCGAGGGCGTACTGATTTCTCAGGACATTATCAAGTATGGGGTGTGTTCAATATGCAGAACGCTCTGATGCAATGCACTGAAACGAGACGTCTGTCTCGGAGGAAGTATTCTTCGAGAGTGACACTGATTGGGGGTGACGTCTCCAGACTTTATCCAGGACATGAATAATCATGTTTGATTTTTAATGGCTTTATGGAGCTGACTCATTAAGGAAGTATTCTGAAGCTAGAGTGCCTTCGGTTGCTCTGGGATCGGCGTTTGTTGCCGTCACTTGTCAAAAACCAAACTGATAGGAATTCAACTGATGAGAAACCACTAAAATCAATAATATTGACAGAAACAAAACAACAAAAGCTTTCCCAAAACCAACATAGCAATTTTTTTTCATGCGGGATGCCTGAGTACCATATTTCAAATAAATTAATGAGGGGCTTCTCAGAGTGAGTTTGACATTCTGCACCGGTCTGCTTGTTGAACACACCTGAGACAAGCATAAAACCCAATTATTGCTCTCTTGTCAACCTGCTGAGTCATAATATGCTAGAAGAATTAATATATTATTTTGCACATGACACTGCATCTGTTAGAAATACTAATTTCTTTGCTAGCCAGTACAAAAATGCAGGAATAAATAAAGAAGCCACTCATTTGGAGTGGGGTCCAATTCTGTTTCCTCATTATTATTCATTAATGCATATGCTCGGGTCCACAGAATGCATTCTAGTCGTCTTTTTGTTACTGACTTGAACTTTATTTGCTACAGATTTATTATAGGTGTTTTGCAAATTCCTTATCTTAATTACACTGACGTTAGAAGAATTTTATAAGCCTGGGTAAAGTACAGAACTATTAATTTTGTTACATTAGCAAATGAAATTTTGCCTAAGCATTGATGGAAAAGTCTTCGCTGAGGAACTGAGCTGTCAGGAATTTACTGCTTTCTTTCCTGACACAACATTTGATCAAATTGCAACCACATAAATCTCGTGGGAGAAAATTACAGTCTGTCTATGAGGCAGCCAAAATACTCTGCCTTTAAGCTCTAACAAGCTTCTGGCTTGAAACTTGGCCAATTAATCCCTCAGCCTGGCTTCTTCCTACCACATCTCCTCGCTTTGTAGTTTTGCAATGCTTTTGCTCAAGAGTGCTTCTTTTGGCCAGCAAACTATGGACTGGATTGAAAATTCCCAGAGGTTTTGTCAGGGTCTCCTACTTCAGGGTCCTCTACAGCATTACGGTGTAAATTATGCCACATAAACACATGGAGTGGTCAAGTTCAAACACCCTAGGTCTGTTATGATGGAATGGCTTCCAGTGCTTACCAGGATGTGATTAGATACTGGGCCAAGTTGATGCTGATTGGGGAGCCCGTGATGGTGACGTGTCGGTCACTAGTGCTGTCCAGTTGACTGCCGATCTTGATCTGAGCCCCTGACACCTGGCGGATCTCGTTGATTTTTGTACCCTGTCTGCCAATTATTGAACCAATCAGCTGTTAAGAAAAGAAAAGATACAATAAATACATATAAACTGCTATTCCTTGGCTTTATTTCCCTCTAAGACAAGTCCAATCCATCCTCTGGAGGGCCAAAGTCTATACACCTGCCTGAGGTTTTTGGAAATCCTGAAGACCTTGACTAGCTGGTTCAAGTGTGTTTAATTGGGGTTGGAGTTAAACTCTGCAGGCCAGTGGTCCTCCGGGAACAGGATAGGACACCACTGTTCATGGTGCATATTGCAACACAAACATTATGAGAGCCTAGCCAGTTTAAAGAAAACTAAAATTGTGTTGCTCAGATTCCACATCAGGATCATTTCCCTGTAGTATGGTCAACTGCATACCAGAAATTCATAAAACGTGGCATACACTTGGTCCTATTGGCCAAGTCACTATTGATTTTAGGGACAGTATTTGTGCTCTCATGCCTGTATCTAATGTGTTCCTTGTATCTAAAACACTCCAATCTCTCTTTGTGTGCATGTTATCATGGTTGACTTTGAGGTGCTGTTTGTTGTGTTTGTTCGTCTGGGCCTAAGATGACAAGACTGTGTCTGTGTTTGTAACAAGCATCAGATTCTGCTAAAATTTGTGCAGATCCAGACAGTTTAAACCAACAGCAGGTCGTGATCTAATTCATCCTACTGTGGCAGCATCATGTTTTTTTGTTTGTTTTTTTTACACATTTGAGGCCGTCCAGCATACCAAAAACCTTCTGTATGAATCCAGATTACTGTACCTTCTGCAGAACATGCCTACAGCTTGAAGGGGGTTGGGTGACCTTACGGCTTGGTGTCAAGCTTAGACAATGATAAAGTGGAGTGACCCCAAACTGGGATGAGTTAACGGTTTGTCATTCAAATGACTGACAGCTTGTCTTTTGTCCACTCTGTATCCCAGCCCCCAACCCTCACTTTGAGTGTGAGTTGGATTATGTGAGCAAGAATTGCTCCACAAAGCATTCCTTTCCTCACGAGTCATATGAACGTCAAAGCTCCTGATTCGTCACACCGCTCTCCCTGGTGCCCAGGGGCTATTAATGGCTCAGCTGATTGTGGCTAAGTGCTTACAGTCGTCCGCCAGGTCTCGCTGCCACCCTGATGTAGAGGATTCCAGCATGTCCTCTGCACTGCACCACATATTTGCCCACTGATATCCTTCATTTTTTTGAACTCTATATATTTTCCATCCTCCAGCAACATATCAACGAAACAAAGTATCGACAGCCACAAACCCCTTCTCCAACCGTCAAGTTTACCAGTTCCAAACAAAAATGTATGTTTTATGTATGATGCATGCTTGGGGTCAAATCTGTCCGAAGCGAGAGACTGGTATGTATACCCTAGTCAAGCTGAAGACAGGTCTATTTTAGGTGAATCTACTTCTTAAGTCTTAGTTTTGAGAGTATGCAGAGCAGGAACACATTTCTTGCCAGCTAAAAATGGTATCGCTGATGGTTGAGTCCACCTGAGTCTCACAGGCCACACTCTAGAGCACTGATCTGATCCCAATCTAATTGCGACGTGTTTCTACCGATTTAGAGGGATGGTTCACCACGGAGAAACTGCTCCTCTATAGAGAGAAACCTGATTGCGAATGATAAACAACTTAGTCTGCCAGGCGTTTGATGTCTGTTTGATGTCGCCTTGCCTTGGAATTGCATCGCTGTGAGGGAATTTCAATAATACATGCTTTCCATTGCCCTGTTTATGGCTTTACGCAGGAATATGAATGTACAAGCATGCTAAATTAGCCCTTGATTGGAGAAATGGGTGAAGTTTCTTTGAAGTTTACTATGTACGTTGAGGTTTAGAAATGAGGTCTAGCACCTAATGAATGCATTCAGGAAGTCAACATTTATTTGAAGCTGGTGTCAATGCGATAAGAGCTGGGTTCTTATTCGTGTGCATCAAGGTAGTCAGTGGCTTTGCTTGTATGGAATCACTCTGGATAATGCATCCACTCAGTCATCCAATCAAAAATGCTGATGTAAGCACTATGTAGGCTTCACACTCATTTGTATAAGAACACTTGGCTTGTATAACTAAAATATTTCTCAAATTTCAGGGCATTAAGGAATAATTGGTGAAACGATCACTAACTAAATTTACTAACACCACAAAATGTATAAGTATTAGTTCACATAGGACATTACAATGACTTTTTTACAGTTGTGTGAGACAGTGAGATAATGGAAACAGTCAGACAATATACAAACTTATGTGAATAGTACCGTTTTACTAAAAATTGCTGCCCTAATTGTAGATTATTACTAGTTGGGCATGAGGGCTTAAAATAACAAAACAATGGGAGCTGAATGTATTGAATATGGTCAGAGTCCACGGCTGGGCCCTTGGCCAGTTGATTAATCCTGTGATCTCAGGGAGACGTGGAGGCGAGAGGGAGCCCCAGTCAGAAGGCATGAAGGGAACGTCATGTTGGCCCCTGGGGTGCGGGGTCTGCTCCGCAAACTAGAGCTCTGACAAAAGGCTCTGGCTTTATTTACCGTCTCTGTTTTGACAGCAGAGGAGTGCTAAGCATGTCAGACGCCATGACAGGATTGAACTGGATCTTGTGAAGCTCTTCTAGCAGAGCAGGGGGTGGACAGATAAAAAGACACAAGTCTGTGTTTGAAAGAAAAGTTTCAGGATTTCTGTATGGCCAAAGTGTGCCATGAAAGGTGCTCTTTTAAAAACAACAGGCTTTCTAGAGTAAGCACTTAAATCTAAAACAAAGATCCGACTGTCCTCAAAGATTTAATAATGTCTTCGCACACAACATAAACATAATTAAGCATTATTACTAAAGCAAAAGTGCTGTTGGACAGAATGTCAATGAGTAGCATGAGTAATGTGATACTTGCAAAAAAAGACATTTTTGCACTTACGTCATTTGGAATGAGAAGTTCTTGTGATGCTGTCTGGGAACTGGAATCAATGCCTGCTGGAAGAGGTACCAAGTTAACAAACCATGGGACAAATCAGTGTGTGCCATTTTCTTTCGTTCCCTTTCTTTTTGTTCAGCATTTGTGTTCTTCTAAATTTGACAGAAGCTCTTCTGAACGTATGTGGACAAGAGTAATCTTAGGATGTGTTATTTTCACCCATCATGCACAGCGCATTTTCTTTCTCCCTTTACTCTTTTGTATGTTTGTTGTAAACAACAACCTAAAGGAAAAACACTACAATAGTTCAGGTTAATTATACACTGATACGATGAAGTTACAGCCCAAAACCAGTTTTACTGTAAATCATTCAATCTATTAAAAAAAAAAGGCAAGGATTTTACCAAATCAGCAGCATCAAACCAAATCTCAGTGTGTTTAATTGGATTAACTAGCAACAGTAGCTCAACTTATGGCATGAGTTTGGGGAGGGAATTTTATATGATTTGTAAATAATAAAGGTTCTTATGAAAGCCCATTTCCTTCACTGAAAAAAAAACAAAAAACAGACAAGACTATTTTCTGTATATATAAAAACTCGCAATTGCGAGTCCAATTTTGAGTGGAAAAAAAGACTACTATGTTCTCCAAATTGCTAGTTTATAACACACAATTCCGACTTTATAACTTGCAATTGTGAATTTATTTCTCACAATTCTGAGAAAATAAGACCAAATGCTGAGAAAGGTTGCAATAACCTTTTTCATTTTTTTATTCAGTGGCGGAAACGGGCTTCCGTTGATTGAAAAAAAACAACAACAACAACAACAAAAAAAAGTTGTACCAGCCTAAAGTGGTCAAGCTGTTTCAGAATATGAATAACCAGATCAACTAAGTGATGTTGATAAACAAATTTCGGGAGAAGCACGTATGAATAATTAACCGCGGCTGGCGCCGCATATCTCCAATCAGCTCAATCACACTAAACCAATCAGGTTTTAATATTTCCGCTTTAAATAAGCCCATTCTCTCCCTTTCCGTATCTCGTTTCACATCCCCACCGCCTCCCCTTCTCCACCTTTGATTCGCACCTTCCTCCAGGGGGTGCAAGCAGGATTCGAGCCGGTCGCCGAGCTCTGCCCTCGCTAAGGTTTATACTACTAGGGCTTGGGGTCCGCCGATCTCCCAACTCGCCCCCCCTGGACAGCATGCCAAACACGCTTATTATTATCTTATTATGAGGAAGTGCGAACTTGTGAAGTCCCCATTAATTAGTTAGACTGGTTAACCTGCAGGATACCCTCCTATCCTGATAGCCACTAGTCCAACTGATCAATCACTTACACTAGGTTACCTCACAAACTACTAAATGTATAACACTTTTAGAATATAAGAGCTTCTTAGCCTGACCATAGGCCAAAACCAAAACCTAGGCCTGTGGATCAACATTATTTTAGCCCAAAATATTCCTTTAAGCAGTCTCCTATTTGTTAGCTAGATGCTATCACATAATCGCTAATAACGTGCACAGAGCTAGCCTGTTTCTCTTTCCATCTACTTCCTGTCTCAGCAGGAGGCCCAGACCCAGCATTGCCTCCCAACCCAACAGGGGCCTATTTAATAGACTGAAACATTGCCTTGACTGATGAGCTTTTTACCTCAGACATAATCGAATTCCCCAGCCATATCATGATAGGATGTGCTCTTGTAGTTTTAGCAGCAGGGGGCAACTATTACATTTGTTTCGACCACTCAATTCCTTGAAGGGGCTTTTTGATTCTCACATTTGCTCCAAAAGGCTTATTTACGTAATATTCAGCAGTCTGTTGGCTTTAGAGGGCCTACACAACAAAACCTTTGGCAAATGTTGGGAAACTCCATACAACTTGAAAGACATCACTGAATAACTTGGGGTGGCTGTATAATTGGATGTCTGGTTCTGTGCAAGAAAAAAAAAGTGAAGGAGCAAGAAAAGAAGAGAGTCCCTCCTTTTTCTTTTAGCTGGACATTTGTCATGCCTCTGAGAAGCCCCAGGAGCTGACTGTGGAGCCTTGTAAAGCTTGGCCTCATTTTTGCAGCTGTAATCTGCATGTGCCGTATGCTCCATGGAGCTCAGGTGTATTACCTTGAACTTGGGTGGCCTCTGGGTCTTTGGGAGGTCTGTTTGATTCCATATACTTAAGCTTGAGTTCTCAGGTGTCACATCCACACTCACTGTACAAGAAGATTTAGCTCTGCTAAAGCAGACTTGTGCTTCTGGGTAAATATAAGGTGTTTTCGCACTAGAGTTCTCTCTATAAGAAGTTTAGGCCGATCAGAAGTAGACTAAAATTGACCAAGTGGGGGAAAAAAACAATTTTTTGCATTCAAACTGTTCCTGGCCTTTGAAAACATAACCAGATCATCTCTACACTATATTCCAGTGAACAATTCAAAAGGGGAATCCTGCCTGTGTGACCAAGGTGGCAACAAGCTGATTACAGTCTAAGCCACTGTCTAACCCATAATTTGTATGATCTGCCTCCATCCCAACCATTATCTTCCTCTTCAAAGAGCATCAAATTGGCAAAACATACCAGGCAGAACTGGGGTGGCCGTGGGTTGAGCTATGGGGCCAAGACCCTGCTGCATGGACAACTGGTGCAACTTGGCCAACTGAGAGAAAAACAGAAAGAAAAATGGGAGGAAAGTGTCATTTTAATAGTATGAAAGGGTTTCATTATCAGAAGACACAGCTGAGAAATGATCCATACTGTATAGTTCATTCACAGTTGTAACAAGTTCATTTACTTCACAAAAAGAACACTCAACTAATGGAAGTTATGCAGTATGAAGATGGTTTTTAGAAATTCTCTCTAAAGCTTCTTACCTCTGAGTGTGGAATGCCGTATTGGTTTTGTACAGTATAAGCCTGAAAAAGAAATAGTAACGTGTTAAAATTGAAAGATGCACTTAGAACATATTATTAAATCATTCATTTTTAAGCTCCTTGTAACTATTTAACTCTTTCCCCACCATTAAAGGAATTTTCTGCTAATCCATGTTTTCACTGATTTACGGTAAGGGGTGCTATTCAGAAAACAAGTGGTAGAAGCTATTATCAAACATTTAACAGCATATAAATCAAAATGTTACTGAAAAAACCCTCAAAGAGGTATGTAACTTCCGCACATGCTAAACACTGAAGCTGTTAAATTATAAATGTATGCTGATATTTAATTATGGGTATATTCTATACAACATACGAGCCTGGAGTTGTTTGCCAATCATCTCTTTTCTGTTGCCTGATTTTAGAAGGTATATGGGCATTTGTCAACTGGTCAGGCCAAACTAGGGGGTCTCTGACCCCTCAAGACCACCCTCCCACCTTTAAAACCCAAAAACTTTCTAAAGGGGACAGATGTGAAACTAGAAGATCTCTGAATCAAGGCTTCTTCATCAAAGAGAATGAGAAGCCAAATAGCCAGACGCAAAAGCTACAGAGAACGCTGTGTGCTGCTCCCAGAGGTTCTCTTGCATAAGCCTGTTTAAAAGTTTAAACACGTGGAAGAGAGATGGAGAGAGAGAGAGAAACTGAGGGATGATAAAATGGAAAATAAAATAAAAAAGATCAGTGATGCAGAAATGGCAGTCCATGTTGAGGAGCAACCCTAGTTTGTGTCTCTGGTAGCCAAGTTAATGAAAATGATTGGTCACGGCTCTCAAGGCAAACATTGTTTAGGGGGGAAAAAAACATGACCCTTTTTGTCAGGACGAATTTAGCTCGTCTCCAGAGGTGAGCTCAGAGATTGCTACGTGACTGGCACCCCTACCCTTCAATGTCTCTGATAGACTACCATTTTGTTTTGCTATCTTTATTGTTTGTCCTCCTGTTCCTTTTCAATTTGTACTTAAAATGTTAAAGAAATGTGCATAAAAAAGGGGTTTGCAAACTGGAAGGTCAAGGACAAAATCGCAAACTAAGACACCCTATATTCTAAGACTTCTAAAGTTAAACAACCACTTTGTTTGAGCAAATACAGCATATAAGTTAAAACCTGACAATGCATCTGGATGTGTCATTTGAATGCAAATTAGATTTGAGGAGAATAAAGTTGGCTTGAAATGAAAATCCACTATATCTGTTTTCTAAATGCATGTTCACATTTGGATCTTGTAATGTTTAAATTAAAATGACTTCTCTGGTGACGTATGCAGGACTTCTACAATCATTCAGTTCACCTAAACCTGCACATGAAAGTGTGTGTTCATTTGCAACGCCCACATCTCAACATCCAAAAATTTTTTCTTGTCCGATAATTCATTTCACTTGCATTTACATCAGAATACGAACGACACAACACCATTCAAATTGCTTCAACTGATTATTGATGACTTAAATGTTGGTCTGTTTCTGACTTCAGAAGACTTGGAATACAGCGCATATGGACCTTTTTAATGGCAATTTATTTCTGAAGCCTGATAGCCCTTAAAAAGGTTCGGCGTAAAACGAGGGGGAAGAAATAAACTGGAATTTCAAAAGCTTGGAAAGATACTTGTGCCTACTGGGTAAGGACTTAAGGTAGCAAAAAAAGGAGGCGGAGCTTTCACCAGTTCAGTCATTTCCATATTATTTCTTTCCTTCCTGTTCTCTGAGCTCAAAACGCTCGTAAATAATGTAGAAAAGCATTAATCGCCTGGCTGAGCCACTTAGCGCTGCGTAATCCTTATGCACACACACACATACGTGGTGCCTTCATTAGCGAGAGCCGTGGTGATGTTGTCAGTCCCCTGTCTCCTGGCAGACAGCATTTATCTCCGCTCGTTTAAGAGAATGTCAGTGCTCGGGCCTGACACCTCGTCCTTACAGCTCTCGAGGTAGAGTGTGTGTATTGGAAGGTCACATGGTTCCCCTTTTTAGCCTTCACATCAGCATTAGTCAGAGGCGGCTGACACTTAAAGGAGCAGTTCACCCAAAAAAAGGCAATTTCCGTCATCATTAATTCACTCTCAAAACACAGGATGATTTCAGTAATATTCATGCGGTTGTTTTCCACACATCGAAAGCAGGCAGCGACCAAGGAATGTCAATCTCAAAAAAGGCCATAAATTTAGTCCATAAAACTTCTAAAGTCATAAAACAGTTTTGTATGAGGAACAGACCATAATTTTAGTTGTTTCACTGAAAATGTTTCCCCTACGCCATTGGTGTTTATCAGACCTGGAAGAATATATGTCATGCCAGCAAGCGGTGACAACAAATGCCATTGGTTCTCACGTCTCATATATGAACCAAAATGTGAGCACAAATCTGCGCTTATGTAAATAAAATCAGCTAAGATATTCTGTTAAACGTGTGTTTTAGGTTTCACAGAAACAATCTCACAGATTTGCAGTCACATAAAGGTCGGCGAATGCTATTTTTTTAGTAAATATTTCTTTTATACACACTAATATTGTGTCTTCAGGCCATGATAACTGCTGACTTGGAAATGGGGATGGGTGATGCTATCAGCTGTTCCTGTTAATCTCCATAGTAAAACTTGCACATATATACTGATAACAGTCTGCCCAGAAGACCTGAACATTAAGTCGAGAGATTATCAGTCATTCACACCATCATAGTATCCTCAAATGAACTTCTTACAGCAGTGAGATTTTCTCTGCCCTGTAAATTATACACTTTAACATAGACAATAAAAACTACAATTTTGGTCAGTTCCTCACAAAATGTTTAAATGCATACATTTTATAATAGTGTGCACATGTTGTATTTATTTTTTGAGCTCGTAATTGTATGTGTGTGAGCTACATGCTAACATAGAAAAGTATGTGTTTTGCGGTAAACATTTCTTTATTGCTAAATCTTTTAAATTGTTGTAAATATGATAGGACCAAAGCCAAAGCCTTGGGGGACACCCTATATTAAATACCTGTAAAGTTTACACAAATGTACAAAATCAAGTCAAAACTCAGTTCTTAGCAAAAATCAATGCAATTGCAGCGAATCGATGGTAAAGCCATGCCTGAACTGAATCTCATGTCTAAAAACAGTAATTGCTGTATAGTCTCGCTCCCTTGCTCAAGTGGGGAGGACACTGGCTGCAACATGCGGCAGGAGGAATGATAGAGGGGAACAGAATTCCCATCTCCATGCAGGGGCGAAACAGGCAAATAAAGAAAGAATGGGAAGCATGGCTCCCTATTTTATCCTTCATGGATAAATTATACTCACTTGTTGCAGATCCAGCCCTCCCTGAGCCACTGAGAAAAGCGGGTGAGACGCAAACTCTGACGTTTCGAAAACCTTAAAAAGGCAAATAGGGGACAGAGACACAAACCAAGGCTTCATTCGTATGTCATTAGCGTTAATGACATTAAAGCGTTAATGAGAAAAAAAGATGAAGCAATGAACATTCATTTCATTATTAGACATTAATCTTACTCATCATGACAGACAGGTAAATATATCAAACAGACGATGTATCATAAATGCACACGTCAAAGTTTCTGCCAGTCCGATTAATTACATCATTGGCGAATGAGCTCACAACACTTTTAATGGTGAGGAATATTCATGAGCCTGATTGATCTTAATGCTACTGTTATTCATGCATAGGAGTGTTGATAATGAATAGCTGTGTCAATATGAATAAACATAACGGCCTCTCCTACTCTCTTCTGGAGACATGTTAGAGAATTATGTGAAGCGAGTAACAGCGCAAACGATAGATTAAAGAGTGAGACAATAGACCTTAGTCAGGATAGACGGCATACTTCATTTGACGGGGACGAAAACAAGGCTGTGAATGATGGAAGTGCAGTTTGTTCAAAGGCCATTAAATCCGACAACTTAAGTAAGAATGGTTTTACGAACAAATTTAGTCGAAGCACTGAAAATATATCTTCCGGGAAAAACTGCGACTCGGAAGGCATTTCACACACAAATTTGCACAGCTCGTGTTTCTGGTTTTGAATATACTTCCATTCCAGAACGCCATTTTCACTTGTGCCAAATTAAACATGCCATTCACACTGAATAAGGTCTATTGAGGCTGTAAGAATTTCTCGCAATATGATATTAGCCGCATGACAGATATATAACAGTGCAACCTAATAAATGGAACTAAACCTTAGACATATTTATTCATGTTTACAATACTTTGTTTATATGACTTCAGTCCTAGCATTAATGAGAACACACAACAAACAAGCTTAGAAATATTTCATAAACACAGACTGTCCCGAACAATACCCTTCATTGATGGACAGACGCATTTTATTAAAAGGAAATGGAGGCGGCATACTGTCAGCTGTGTGGCGCTTTATGAAACTCTGCAATATTAAGTCTGAATATTAAGTATTTTCAGTGCACACAGCATATTTACAAGAGGAGTTTGAGTTTTTGGTGATGTTAATTGAATATACTTGATCCCAGCACTGATTATAAGGGTTATAATTGAGACAATTAAACCTTGTTCACACAGGAAAAAAAAAAATATATTTTTTTTTTGGTGCATACAAAAACTATTACCATCTACAAAAAACAGACAAACCTTATTTAAATACAGCAATACTTTAAAATGCATGCATTGATACAATTAAATACCGAAAACCTGATAAATTTAGCACCATGGTGAGAAGCCATAATAGACATCCACAATGACAGCTTGCTAATTTCAGCTGTAAAAGAAACAGCTCTCTTGGCATCATGATGACACCTACGTCATGACTGTCACAATCGATGTAGCTGTACCAGACATTGACTATACTGTCTGAACAAATGGATTCCAATTTCATTCCTTGCAAAATGTCACTTTGGACAGCCAGTCCTGAAGACTGGATTTAAAAAACAAATCAGATTTGTGCGAAGTGTGAACAAGGCCTTGAAGGAATAGTTCGCCCAAAAATGAAATTCTGTTATTATCTGACTTGTGGACTACTTTTGTGATTGTTTTTTCACTTTGTTACTTGACAACTTATTCACTTTTATTATTTAGAGTGGCCAGGATATGCTATGTTGAGTACATTATTAAAAAAAGTTACTTTTTGATTGAACTATTCCCTTAACATTTAAAGGTGCACTATGGAATACTGAGTTCTTTAAGCAGTTCTAGTTTTAAACGTACACTAGTACGCCCCATCTAAAACAAATATATTCATAACACACACCAAAAAAGATATATCCATACATATTATCTTCTGACTCATTGAAATCAACTGTTTTAAAATAAACAATTCTACAAATGTCTAAGGATGTGACAAATTGACATTTCCAGTGAAACCTCACACGAGGCCTCATATTATTGGTTAGTATTATTAGAAGATCAGAATGGGTGTAAGACAAGGAGACTCAGAAACAGACTTTTTTTGTACTTTCTGAATAATTGATTTTTGTTCATTTGTAGGGCACCTTTAAGTGTTATGGATTTTATAAGAAAAGTAGGATGCTTAGTATTGCTGATGAAAGAACCATGTGTTTTGCCATTTTGCTGTGTACTTTTTACCTGATTTCCAGCAAGGAGCACCGCGCCTGGAGCAGGAGTGGGGCGGTACGGAATTGTAGCACCCTTTGGAGGAGACTGCAAACATACAACGATTATTAATTTTAACTCAGAACTTCACAGATTCACCCTCAATATTAAACTTAGACTAGCATTCTCGGCTCATTCGGCAATAGCGCTAAACGTCTAGAACAAATCAAGGTTTCTCCTACCTAACGCATTTGCAAAGTCATTTGGTCATATTATCTTAATGACTGGAAATGCTGACACGGTGCACAAATGCAACATTTATCGATTGGCTCTTCATCGGATCACTTAAAAGCATACCATTATCCTCTCACAGGAAGTCATTTGGCCAAATTATTTTAGAATGCTATTAATGCTTGCTCATGATATCCTCAGATGGAAAACTTGCAATGCCCTGAGCATGTTTTCTTTCAGTAGCATCACAAGTATGTTGTTCAAACCTACATTTTAACTTCAAAAATGAATCAAATGCATTTACAAAACGACTCTGAAATCACTCTTGGCCTTTTAGTCCGAGACAAGGTGTCATCTGGGCCTGAAGGACGTCTTTTATTAAATAAAACATAAGTATGGCGATAACTAAATGTACCTGCTCATATGTAATTCGATTAAGAGGTCAGAATAAGGCCAAAGTGATGAAAACCCAGTGAAGCGCATCCCCCACAATTGCTCAACCAAACAAAAAGAATCTTTTTAAATATTCATTGGGTGACTTTGCATAATTTGCATCCCGGAGCAGTCAGACAGCTGAGGATTCCTGAAATGGGCAGTGAAGCCGTCAACAATCTGCCCCTCATCCAGTCCATTAAAAATTAAACAGAACGAGCAGTACGCATTCAGCACAATCTCACTAAATATAAAGTCCTGTATAAGCTATTTTTCTCAACCATTTATGTGCAAAGAAACCCATTTGAGAGCAAATGCATTTCACGCCGTTTGAGAGCTGAGAGACCACATTCACTAATCATTACTGTAATGATTTTTAACATGCAGTTAGTTAGATCAAGTATCTTTGAAAAAAGTATTTGACATGCAAAAAGCAATAAAAATATCTGTTTAGGCTCCAGAAATGTATCGTATCTATTAACGCCACTAAAGCTAAAACCAGTATGTGGTCTTTGAAGCACGGAGGCCTTTGAAGTCTTGCAGATTAGGGAATATCACACAATAGTGATCCACAACAGTTTTTCAAGGCCAATGCATGCATAAAAATCTTGTGTTAATGAAGCCAAATGGATTTGCTCGGAGTCAAATTACCTCTAGTATAACAGTGCAGATGAGCTTGACACACTGGATGATGGCGTCCTGACTGCCAGATATCGTCACGCCTCTCTCTGTGGAGTTAGGCAGAAGATCTCCTGCCACCTGTACCTGAGCCCCTGTTTTCTGCCAAACCAAGGAAGAACAGATCATTAGTACACTGTTTTACCTAGGTCAGATCTGTCCAATCCTGCTCCTGGAGTTTAGCTCCCACACACCTGTCTGACAGGTGAGACCTTAAATAGCATGGTTAGGTTGAGATGTCTTTATTTAGGGTTGGAGTTCGTTAAGAACTTGATCCTCCAAAAGCAGGATTGGACACCCCTGGCCTAGGTAATGGGAAATGAGGACTAACCCAAACCTTAAAGAGATCATTTTCATTTTTGGGTGAACTATGTCATTAATTACTCACCCTCGTGTCGTTCCAAACCCATAAGACCTTCGTTCATCTTCAGAACATAAATTAAGATATTTTTGATGATATCAGAGAGCGATCTGACCCTCCATAGACAGCAACACAACTGAAATGATCCAAGATCCAGAAACGTAGTAAAAACACCGGTAAAACAGTCCATGTGACATCAGTGGATCAACTTCAGTTTTGCCACGCTACAAGAATACTTTATTTTTCGCAAAGAAAACAAAAATAACATAATTTAACTCTACCATTCTTCTCCCGTGACTTATGTCTTCCGCCATTTTAGAGAGCATTACAACACAACGCGTACGCAAGCTTTAACGTATTTGACATAATCAGCCTTGTTTGGGGAAAGCACGCGCATGTGCGTAATCTGCGGCTGTTTGTGTCTAGAGGAAAGTGTACGCTTACGTTGTGATAATATCTAAAGTGGAGGAAGATGTAAGTCACAGGAAAAGAATGGTAGAGTTAAATTATGTTATTTTTGTTTTATTGCACAAAAAAAGTATTCTCCTAGCGTCGCAAAACTTAAGTTGAGCCACTGAGGTCTTATGGGCTTGGAAAGACATGAGGGTAAGTAATTAATGACTGAATTTTCATTTTTAATAATGGCACCACATGGATGCATCATGGTACTCTCATGAATGTGTGTCAAAGACTGAAATGGAAGAAAACAAATTGTTGAATAAAGTCATTCTTTTTGTTTTCTTTGTGCACAAAGAGTATTCTCGTAGCTTCATAAAATTATGACTATTTTAATAATGCCCTTACTACCTTTCTGGGTCTTGATCATGGCAGTTGTGTTGATATCTATATAGGGTCAAGAAGCTCTCGGATTTTATCAAAAATATCTTAATTTGTGCTCTGAAGAAACTGTTTGTTAGATTTACATAACTCCTAGCAATTTCTCCCTAAAGTATTGCTAGGTTAAAATCACAGAATTTACATACATTTATAATCGAACCCATGATGGAAAAAACCCTTGAATCCATGGTTAACCAAACCCAATGAAGCAAGAGGGTATGACTAATATATTGAGATGCACTGTTTACTTGGTGCTGCTAACTTGAAAGCCTCCAACAACCCACCCCGTTTCAGAACGTACTTTCTTGCTTTGATTAGCTTAACGCATTTGATATTCCCCCAACTCCAACAACCTTCCCCACACCCCTGCAACTGCATTACGGAACACTCCAAATTTAGCATGACAGGCCATTCACCATTACCTCATACCATCTTGACAGCCCAGAGACCATAAATGTAAAATAAATGGGCTTTTACTGGCATCCAAACCCATGAAATATGCAAGGGAGCAAGCAGTCCTAACATGGACATCCTGGAGAGGAGGAAAGAAAGATAGGGATATGGAAAAGCACTCACCTCTCTGATCTCTTTGATTTTGGAGCCGCCCTTGCCTATGAGAGAACCGCACTGGCTGGCCGGGATGACCAGCCGCAGCGTGACTGGAGGCTTACTGGTGACTGTGCCATTCGCCACAAGAGCAGCCAAGTCCTTGAGGGCCAAACATAGAATGGATGACGTGTTAACGGAAAGTTTTACTATGGCATCTCTCAAAAGAGTAAGGATTTTGATTCCGAGTGGTTTGGAACCATGCTTAAAGATCCAGTCTGGTAAGTTTTAGGATTGAACCTTCAAGCACTGATCCATCACTGCTGAGCAAGTGAATGAACCCCAGGTTACCCCCGGAGGGAATTGGCCCTATGATATTCTCATGCTCCCAAGACTTAATCTGGATTTTCTAGAGGGAATCAACAACTCTGGCCTTTCCAAACATGAAATGCTGTAAATGAGCAATAAACACCATTTATTTGTTACCTGATTCAGGTAAGAGATCAGAGGCTTGGTTGTAATCAAGTAAAAGCATTGCTCAACAAGATTTGAGGCATGCTGTGAATTAATCTGGCGATTCCCCTTTGAAGGATGTCCTCATAATTCACAAGGATTGTTAACGCATGTTCTTTGTTCCAAGGTTTGAAAATGCCATTGTGCATTGTGACCCGCTGTGGCTTTTGATTGCAATCTGATGAAATGTTCTTTACCAAAGCCACTTTAATCAATTTCCCTATTCAGAGTTTGCAGATCGATGTGCCCCGCTATCAAAAGGTTATAGCTGACTGAACACAGTTGCACCGCCGTCGAAGACACCAATTGATTTTTTTGACCAAATTAAACCATATTTACCCACCTGTCATCCACACTTGTCTCTATCAAGATATGACATGTATTCTCAAGGTGCCAAAACAGAACCCCATTAAAAAAAAAAACACATCTTAGCTTTTCAGAAATGTCTTATAGCTATTGCTTAAAGTAGAGCTATCCCTTCAAGTAGAGGACAAACTCTCATATTCCTGCCACTACAAGAAATCAGCTTCAGCGTCCATTATTCACCCAGTGCAGTTTCCGAGGCTTTCTCTTTAATTAAACCAGGTAATAAATATCAGGCCGAATCGTGGCCCACCACTGCTGCAATCAATTAGGGGGGAGCAGGAATCTTGCTGGGTTTGAAATGTAAATAGCGTCTCTCTGCCCATCAACCCAGACCTCACCTACGTGAGCCGAATGAATACGCCTCAAGTGGCATCTCGGAAAGTAGAGCTAGTGAGTCTTTTTCTTCTCTGTTTAGTGTTTCTATCAGCGCTAGGGGTTTGGAGATGCTGTTGTTGTGTTCTTTCAATGTCTCGCCCCGAAACCTCTAGAGAACGAAGGGGAGGTGGAAAAAAAAGAAATCTGTGCATCTTTTCTTGCCGATGCTGTGGAAAGGAATATCCAAATGTCTGACTGAAATTATGTTCTCTATTTCTTTCTTTTGCTAGTGCCTCTTTGTGGCCCTCTGTAGTCTTTTCTCAGCGGAATTAGGAGTGATATTAATACATCTCATTCTTAATAACAGTGACTAAAGGATGTCCACTCCACTGACTCATTCTTGAGGTAGGACGTCACACAAAGCCTTTACCCCTCATCTCTCTCGTCTCATTTAACAACCCTCCTGGATAATAAAATATCAATTTAGATATTACTCTCAGCAGATTGACTTATTTGCATATTACCTGTTGAGTAAGGGGGTCCTGGCTCAGAATTTATGACAATTTGTAAAGGCTCTTGATATGATGCAACTAAGGAGCTGCAATCTAAAGCATATGCAACAATAACTCAGGGTTGAGAGTATGTGGGTGAAGTCAAAAACCATTTTTGAAGCAAAGCAAGAAATGTTCAGTGCCATCGTGCCTTCTATTGTTCTGGTTCCACAAATCAACAGCAACAATACTATAAATACTATGAATAATAGTATATAATCCATACTATCAATAATACAAAAAAGTAAAAATAAATTACCCTTACATTTTATTATTAGTAGTATTATTAGTATTTCTAATGTGAATGAATTCAGTTTTATATTTATTATTTTAACATGGGTTCTGTCCAAATTACATAAAAATAAAAACATACATAGTAATGTAATCCATTACATTACACATTTTATATTTCTTTATCACATTGATTTAAATGCCATGCTGATATGAAATAATAAGAGTTAGAAAATACATTCAATTTCTTGTTTTTTTAGCAGCATGAAGTGCAATAAACGTTATATTACATCAAGGTATCCCCAACTGAGTTTTGGAAATGCAGGTGTTTCATGGGTTTAATGAAAAGCTGCTAATTAATAAGATCTTAAATATGTAAAATTAAAATAAATCATTTAAAAATAACATCAGTTCAATTAAACCACAATTAAAAAAAAATATTTGTGTACCTGCACAAAGAACTGTGAACACGCAAATGTGATATTTAATTATTCAAATATGTTTTTAGAAATATCAGGGGTACTTTGAGTAAATATATTAGGTGAAAGAGGTTTTGGATGACAAAGAAACAAGTTTGGGAATGCTTGCATTACATAATATTACTAATATTCAGTTTTACATTGTTTGCCAAAATGCACACAAAACCATGTGGAATTATCAGTGTCTTAGTGTCTCATGACATGTCTTGTTAAGTTGTATCTTAAAATCCCCCCGACTGTTTTTTTCTAGTCTAGACTTTCACAGTCTTCTCCCCAAGCTCCGAAATTCTTTGTCTACTCTGTCATATATCATCCGAAACCTCTGAAACATGGCTTTTAGATGTCCTCCACGTTCTCAGCTGACTGAAAGAGCGGGCGAAAACATTCTGGATCAAAGCTGGCCCAGACCTCAATAGAGCTCCCAGTAATGCTCATCTTATGCTTGGCATAAACGAGCCCCGTCGCCACCTCGGGGGTTTCTATGGTGACTCTTCCGTTACGGGCACGGAAACGGGGCTTGTGTGGAGGACAGGGAGATTCCTAACAGATGTTTAATGAATGGCACCCTGCCTGCTAAGAAAGGATATCAAATACATAATGGATTTAGCAGGAGTGAGAAGATTCATTATTACTTGGTGGGTGTAGAGCTGACATGCTGCAGGCAGACATACACACCTCATTGACTGGCAGTTATATAACTCTACTGATGCCATTAATAAAAAATACGGATGTTTCTATAAACGACTGGCTTTTTGCAGGTTTACGTTTGGCTGCTTGTGCATTTGCCTTCAACTTTTTATGCATATGTATATATTTTCCTCCCAATTTACTAAGCTAAACAGTGCTATTGCTCTGAACTACAGATCCCGGCCTCAGCCATTGGTTGAGTTAACGTTGCTGTCGGGCGAGAAAGTATTTGAAGTACATGACACACATCAGCTTCTAAAGTCCCACTGCGATCTGGGAAGTCTAGCACTTTTTCTTTTTTTCTTTCAAAGAGCTGTATGTCTCTTTTCAGCAATCGTTCACTGGCATCACCAAGGGAATGTAATATGTAGGGGCTCAAATTATATTTCTGAGGTTATCCTACAACAGATAGGCACCCCACTGCTATGGGACCGACTGACGATATATGAAAACTACCCACGACTCTTTCATCCAGCTGTTCTTACAAACCATGTCTCAAAATTGCTGAAATTCAAACACGCAGAGTTAAAGCGTGTTCATGCGTTCATCCTGACCGCTTTATCTCTGCAAATCGTCCGGAAACCATTTGGTTTCTGCACATGTCAGTTATTTGCAGACTGTTGAATATGTGATACATTTCAAAAGGTTCTGAATAGCATTAAGTACTTACTCATTGGTATCATACAAAAAAATCAATCAATGTTATGAGAAAGGCACAATAATACTAGGAGCATGTTTTACTCTAAACATGTCCAACTCTGACTAAGAAAATAAACTCATGATTATCTTGGATTGCCAAAGAGTGAGTACATTTTTAGAAGTGTCACGTTCATTTTTGGCAAACGTCAGTTATTTGCACACACTTTTGACTATGTTGAAAAATTTAAGTAGATTTAAGAGAGCATTAAGTTCATAAGTATAAGGACATTTTTTATCCATTTTTCATTATTGCCTCAACCAATTAGGTCAGTTTGGCTGTTTCTCTAACATTGGTGCAATGACATGCATGTTTTTATTAGATTTTATGTTGATTGCTATATTGATATATGTAAGAGTGGTGTTCCTGTACTTACCTCCTCCAGTTTGATTGTGATCATAGTGAAGGCTCTAAACACACACTCTGTGGCGCCCGTGATGGTGATGATTCTCTCTGGGCATGAGCCTTCTGAGATATTGATACGTGCACTGCTCTGTAAGGACAGGAAAATAAAGGAGGTTGATAAAGAGAAAGAAAAAAAAAAGAGTAAATAAACTAAATATTATGCATTTCCTCTTGTAGTAGTTCTGCTAAAATGCATAGGAAAGTTGGGGCCTTGCTTTTACTGCATTTTAACCTCAGAAATGAAATATGCAGGAGGTATATGTGCATTTTTAGCCACATGAATTAATAAAAATGTATTTTCTTTCTAAATCAGGTAGGATGCCAGAAGTACTTGAACCACCATCTGCATTTTAAAGTCCAAGTTGGCAAAAACACCTTAATCCATAATGAAGAATAAAAAAAAAAAAAAGTAACCTTATTCAGCAATGTGAAAAAACAAGAAAAAAACATAACATACTACAAGACATTCCTATCCAGACAGGATTAGATTTCTCAGAGGACGTGCAAGAAAATAGTAGGCAATTTGTTCTGTATTTTTTAACCAGGGTTGTGCGAGAAAAACACGGGCATGTTCGATTCGGATGAGATTAAAATCACAACGTACATCTGTAAATCACAAATTTACCTGACCTCCTCAGGGAAACTAGTTCCGCCTGCATAGGCCTTATGTTAGGTGTGCGTATCGTGTGTGTTTGTCCAAATGTGTGGATGTCTCCAGCAGAGATCTGGACTGAGCTGCATGATTCATTCTCCTGCAGGGCTCTGACTGTCAGCTTCATTTACACTGATCTCTCTATCAATCATGCACAAACGCATGCAAATGCAAGTGAGTTTAGTCAACGGTGTGTTGAAGCTACAGTAGAACTTACATTTTTATACAATTTATATATATATATATATATATATATATATATATATTTTTTTTTTTTTTAAGAGTAAAAAAAGTATACAACATGTGTTTTATTTTTGTCACCTGAAACTTATATTAGAAACCAGTTTACTTGTTACTATAACGCATGCAAACCATGGACAAAGCATACATTTTGAGCTGAATTTTATTTTGTAGCTTGTTGTTTTTTCCTCACACAATGGTAGTTTCGGTTTTGCTTTAATCTTGTGGTGATTATAATGAATTTCACTCTAATTTATGATTGTTTGAAGTGGTTTAAACTTTTCATTTCTGCTCTGTTCTGAAAGGATTTGTTGTGAAGTGTTAGAAGTAAATGATTTCTTTAAAATATTTGGATTATAGTGTACTTTTTGAGATTCACAACTACGTATGTGTGTTTGCCGTATGAAAAAGAGCAGCATGAAGATTCTTCAAAATATCTTTGTGCATTCCACACAAGAAAGTCATATGGATTTGAAGTGACTCTTTCGTTAAGCTCCTGCTAATAAATAGAACAGTAGCACAGCAGGCAAAAAAACATCCAGTGATAATTTCTTCTGTTTATGACATCTATCGGGCCCAGGATTGACCCCTGTGGTGTCCCAACTAACGCAATAGAGAATGCCTCATGCGCAGGCTTGCGTTCACATTTGCCACCCCCAAACTGTTAATTAGGTTGAAAAAAACACAATCATTTTGACATTTTATGTTGTGAGGAAGCAAAAACCATTAGGTAGAGGTTCATGGGAGCTAGAGAACTAGATACAAGATACAATATATATATATATATATATATATATATATATATTATTTTATTTTTTTTCTTCTCTATACTCTCAAAGGGACACACTCACCGACTCCTGGGTTTTTCTCCCTGGTAACCTACTTAAATCTTTATCCAGAAATGATTGTTATTAGCAACTACCTTGAAAATACCAACGCATTCATATCAAACTAATGAATTAGAGTCCGCAGCATGTCCGCGTCATGCGCCCTTGAGATGAAAGGCTTCATTTAAATATTCATGTCTTCTGCAGTCTTTCAGCTTTAATGTGGAGGCCATCAACTGTTTTGAGGACGTATGTGGGACGTAAGGCCGTTTCAGTGTCTTTTTCCCAGCATTAAACCACATGCATGTGTAAAAATCCATGTGGTGTAGTGCTGCACTAGCTTCAAAGGAATACCGTCTGTTCTGCGTGCACGATGCATGCTGGGGAGCTGAAAAAGACAATATTTATGAGTAGCATGTAGCTTACCTCCTCTCGTATCCTTTTCACAGTCTCTCCTTTCTGTAGGGGAGAAAAAAAAAGATCATAAAACACTTATTGCCTTTGTCTCGCGTTTATTTGCATGATATGTTGTTTTCCCAGGGTGACTGTCTTTCACAATGGTTTATAGCGGAGGATAAAGTGAGTTTGACTAGTTGAACAGATAGCTCAAATTAATATCAATTCTGCTTCACTACACAGCAATATGGCATCTGCATGGATAGGCCTCAGGGGAACAGGTTTTCCAATCGAAGGCCTTGCAATTGGACTGACTAGGGAATCAATAGTCCATGAATCACTTAGATAGCCTCAGATAGTGTCTCGCTATCTCCGACACAGAAGCTAACGTGTGCGGCATAGTCATGACTGCAGATCCCGAGACCTGCTTTTGCACGCTCGACTGGCGTTTCATTGTCTTTAGATGGGCTAAAAGGATGATTGGATATGTCATAACAGAGGTGAAAAGAGGCTTGGGTGGTTTTAATTTATCAAGGAAATAGACATTTCAGACGAGACATTTTCGAGACCACCCATCTCGTAAATCTAGCATTAATATGAATACAATTTCATGCCACAAAGTTTTTTTCTAAAACATCAAACTATAATGCATGTAGCAGTGTTTGCAGATGCTTATTAAATAACCTAAATATAACCTAACCAGTCCATTTTAGAGTTGAAATCATATATATATGACTGAACAAAAACTAAGCTGAGGAAGACCAGAAGCGCATTTATATTACAACAACTTTTTGGTAAGAAATATTGGTGCTGCACATATAACATATATAAATAACCCTCTATATAGTATATATGAATTGCATGTTAAATGTTCTATTCATACAATTCATTAAAAAATTTCGATTGATTGCAACAGTTTATGCAAGAATGCTTCTTGAACAAATAAGCCAGCATGAACAAAGAAATCTCGTTATGAATGAAGCTCATTGAACGCTTGTACTTCCAGTCACTTCCGAGGCCTCGTTTTCATTTATGTCAAATTAAACATTGTCCACTGTGGCTGAGCTCTCTTACTGCTTATAATTTACTATTCACCTTCAATCCTTTCTCCTGAAGATGCATTACGAATAGTAATTGACTCTAGGCCGCCCCTCCCCACGAATATCTCCAGTGGAGATTTGTGATGGAGAACCACCGGTAACTGCACAGATTTAAGCTAGGACTGTGTTTAATCTATGTCTGAGAAACCAAGCCTTGGTTTATTGATTTCACAGTGGGGAGTTATACACCATAGGCCTTCATTTATTTACTATGCTTCAGAGGAAAAACAAGAGAGGGAAAAAGAAGACAACAGAGGATGTCAAAGCATAATTTAGCTGATCTTATACTGGAACGTGATTGAGCATTACACGATCATCATTCCATAAATGTCACCCAAAAGCCTTGGGACAGCTGTGTATGATTTCAGTCCTTGGTGAGTGAACATCATATTCAAATTAGCTTGATGAAAAATCTAACTGTGCCTTAAATGAATGCATCAAAAGGATGAAGGCTTTTTAACTATTTCTTTTTGATATAGCAATGTTACACTTTGATTTAGGAACACTGCCAGTACCAGGAAGTACAGCCAGAAACATACTCTACACAAGTATTTAACTGCTTGGCCAACAAACTAAAAGTGTGCATAACCCCAGAACTTAAAGGGAACATGTCACTTTAAAAAAAAATAAAATAGGCTCATTTTCCAACTCCCCTAGAGTTAAACAGTTGAGTTTTACCCCTTTCGAATCCATTCAGGCGATATCCGGGTCTGGCGCTAGCACTTTTAGCTGTAGCTTAGCATAGATCATTGAATCTGATTAGACCGTTAGCATCACGCTCAAAAATTAATAATATTTTTCCTATTTAAAATTTGACTCTTCTATAGTTATGTACTAAGACCAACATAATACGAAAATTTGCTCAAAATTTACTCTCATTCTGCCATAATAATAAGCGACTGAAATGCTAGGGACTATTTCCAGGCGCTGCATAATATCATTGCGCCTGCTGCAGCCATGGTGCGGCAGCAAAGTTCCTTGATTGTTACGCCAGTATACAGAGTATAGTTCCTAGTTATATCAGCCTAGAAAATCACAACTTTTCATTTTACATCGGTCTTAGTACACAATGTAATTATTGAAGAGTCAAGTTTTAAATAGGAAAAATATAGAAACTCTTAGATCATTTTTGAGCGTGATGCTAACGGTCTAATCAGATTCAATGATCTATGCTAAGCTACAGCTAAAAGTGCTACCGCCAGACCTGGAGATCGGCTAAATGGATTCAAACTCAAAAGTTTAACTCCAGGGGAGTTGGTAAATGACTCCATTTTTTTATTAGTGTGTTCATTTAAGGGCGCAATAGAAATATCAACATGCTAGGATTCAGATAACTAGCTAATCATGTAGATGGTTTAACTAACCTACGCAAACATGTTCAGCCAAATTCTCTGCAAGCTGGCCTAATTTTAGTCCTAATAATAGTTGATCTGTAATCAAAGAATAAAAAAGTGTCTCAGAACACAGTATAAAGTTTGTGTGGCATAAAAAAAGTACAGAACACACTATGATCAAGTTTGTGTTCACAAATTCAAGCTGTTCCGGCATTACTTGTTGCATCTAGGCTTTGCTTTTATTAGTCAATGAGATTCCTGCAACTAATGCAGCTAGGATTGTTCTCCTGGAAATTGACTTTTAGGACACTGCAACAGTCTTCATTTTTCAATTGTTTTTGTCCAAGACAAAAGAGTGAGCTGTGTTTTCGTGAAGACGTCTTTGCAGCAATGGAGCTCAAAGCGGTCTGTATCTGTCCGTCTGGCTCTTGTCCTGAGGCCAAACTCTGGCAAAGGCCCAGAGACCTATTAGCAGGCCAGTTCTGAAGAGAGCTTTGTGTCACAAGAGATTTATTTGGAGCCAAGGAAATGCCAACAACTGTGTGTATTTGTGCATGTGTGTGTTTTGTCGCTCAAGGACCCAGAGTTGGCCGAAGCGGGGGAAAAAATCCCACAAAAATCATCTCATCAGTAGCTGACACACTGTTTACTAATCATTGTGACATCTACATTGTGCCATGTTTAGACAATTGCACTCGCTCTAGGGATAAACAGAGCTAGCTGTAGAATTGAACAGCGTAATATATCCAGATCATTAATATATAAGATGCACGACTCGTCGCATTTAACAAGCCATTTGCTAGGAAACATCAAGTCGTATAGTGATACATTCTGTAGCTTTCTCATCTGGGCTTTTGGATTGTAACCTAAAGGTCTGTGAGAAAGATTGTGAGAACAATCTAATACAGAGGAAAAAACAAACCCAATAGTGACAAAAATCTCAAGACGCATCCACCAAATCTAATAAGTCAACAGCAGGGACAACAAGAACAAAGAGATTCGCTCACCTTGCCTATGATGCTGCCGACCTCCTGCCAAAAGAGAAACAAAGCAAATGTCAGCTTATTGATTACCAAGCTCACTCCCCGCTCATCCGTCTGTGGGTTTTGATGAGGTAGGCTGGGTTTTGGAGAGTCTGTGCACTCAGGGATCACGTGGAACCATATTAGATCAGGGCCCTACAGGCTCTTGAAGCACTCGGTAGCTTTTAAATGTCCCAGCTTGGGTTTAAAGTCAACATAAAATGGTTTTTATAACCCATTTGATTTATGTGACCAAAAAGTACAACATTTCAGGACAAAACTTGGTTTTATCCATCGGGATTTGATTGGATAGCAAAAGTTACTGTACACTTTGCAAAAGTTAAAGTACACTCTTAAAAACAAAGGCATCAGTGGAATCTTCAACACAAATGGAACCTTTCCGTTCCATTGATGGAAAAAAAGGTTCTTCACTGTACGAAAGAGTAGCTCTGTTCTCAGAAAGGTTCACTGGGGAATCAAAAATAATTTTTATGGTTGGGGCCCTCAACTCTGGACCTCGAGATCCACTTTCCAGCAGAGATTAGCTCCAACCTGTATTAAACACACACTCAAAAAATTATTTTAGTTGTTTGCTCAGTTTACTTAAAATGAGCTATTTTATTATGCTAAATGAAATCACATTTGCAAAATATTAAGTTAACTTAAACCATTTGTGTTGGGCCAACGAAACTCTGCACAAAGGCACCAGTCTGTACGGCAACAGCAATGGTATCAACAAGAGTCAATAATGTTCAGGGAACATTCACAGAATTATTAGTATTAGCATGAATTTCAGTCATCAGTACAATTAACTTACTTTAAGTTCAAATAAATCAGTTCAAATGAATGGAAATGTGTGTCATAATTTCATTAAGTTAGATCAACAAGCTATTTTTTTGAGTGCACCTACCTGCAGTTTCACAATGCTATAGAAGAACCTTTTTTGTCTACATGGTTCCATTAAAAACCTCTAACATCTGCTTCACAAAAGGTTATTTGTGGTGAAAGAAGGTTCTTCAGATTATAAAAAGGTAAGGAAGAGATGGTTTGACTGAATAGTTCTTTGTGGAACCAAAAATGGTTCTTCTATGACATCAATGTGAAGAATCTTTAAAGCCCCTTCATTTCTAAGAGTGTTTGAGCAGTCCTGAAGATCTTGATTAGCTTGATTAGGTGTGTCTGATTATAGTTGGAGCTAAACTCTTCTGGAAAGTGGATCTCAAGGTCCAGAGTTGAGGACCCTTGTTCTTTTGCATGACTGTGAAAAACACCTTTATTGTGTTTGGTATTGTGAAGACATTTTAAAAGTGGAGCATGTTGGATCATTTTTAAATCACATTTCATTTTCGATTTTCTTCTTTAGAGTAACATACACTGATTAATCGTTTACAATAAGACCAAAAATGTGTGTTGATTTCATGTTGACTTTAAAGCATGCTTAGTCACTAAAATCAATTTTTTTACTTGCAAAACGTTTGTCAGATGTCTCAACACACTCTATTGGCAATTTGTAATTAAGTTTATAAGTAAATTTTCGTACGATTGGGTGTAAACAGATTTTACGTTACGACAAATAGGTTTAGAGATGGACTTGCCAATAGAAATCATGCTGTACGAATATGAAAACCTTCCCCTTGTTTTCTCGTAGGTGGCGGTTGATTTGTAAAGTGTTATAACTCTAGATAGACTGCAGGAAAAAGTCTGAAGGATGACATCATGCACCAAAGTTTCTCAAGAATTTCTCAGCAAGGATGTGAGTTTTAAGCTGCCAAAAACCAAAGGCATCACTTAAGTCTTGAATGATCTTTGTGTTTATCTTCATTGGAAGATTGGATCACAATCTGTTGATGGAGAATTAAGGTAAATTGGCACATAAATCATATGAATGTGGCGGTTTATTAACGGTTCATTATGTTTTCATTGGTTTTTCATGACTGTTTTTAATGACTCATTCCTTTTTAGTAATATGCAAATGAGGAATATCAAGGAGTTCTAGGCATGTGGGTGGAAATCTGTCACTGGCAGCTGGCTGACAGTAAAACGAACATGTTGACACTGTAATGACATGGCAATGAAATCCACAACCATTTGTTTACTAAGAACTTTAGAGAATTCAAGCAGATTCAGAACATTTAGGAAATAAATATATCAAAGAATCTATTTGGAAATAATCGTGGCATAATTCCCTCACTGTTTTCAAGTAAATGAACAAAAGAATGATATGTATGCAATCAATTTACAGTATATCCAACTGTTTATTAAATCTCGGCAATATTTATATACCGTAATATGAGACATCCCAATTTTTGTCTGCATCAATTTAAATTTACAAAAGTTTTTTTAAACACACAGAAATCATCATTACTCAATGATGTAAATAACTTTTGTTAAAATAAAATGTCAAAATAGAGGTGAAATAATGTACTTATAACATATATATTTATGTAAAAATTAAACAACATACTTATTCTGACCTGTATATTTAAAAAAAATATATAGAAGGGGCTCAAACTAAATTGTATTATTTTAAATGATTAAAAATTTCTTGCTGACAAATGGGTAAAACATATTTTTGATTGGTTAAGATTTTAAATTAAAATAAATTATTAAAGTATTTTAGTGGCTGCACTGTGGTCCTTAAATAGAATATTGTAATGTGATAATTTGGGTTTATAAATATGCCCGACAAGATTTGTATTTATTTAATTATTTGGTTGTGTGTTTGTTTGTTTGTTTGATATATGAACTATTGTTACACTAAATGACATTTTAGTAATTTTATAATTCATGGTAAAAATGTATGACAGTCATTATTGTTGACACAAAAAGGAGACACTTTGATGTATGAGGGAAAAAAACAGTATTAAACTTTGTTTTGATGCTAAAAGATAGAAATACTATTATTAATAATGGAATAAAATAAAACAAATAAATAAAAATAAAATAAAAATATGCACCAAAGATGAAAAGTATTTAATTGTATTATTGTTTATTTTATTCCATTATTATTATTATTATTATTAAAATATATATTTAATTAAAATTTTATTAATTTTTTTTTTTTTTTTTACATGTAAAATCCCACATGGCAACTTTATGTATTTATTTGTTTGTTATATGAACTATTGTTACACTAAATGAAATTGTAGTAATTTTATAATTCATGGTAAAAATGTATGACAGTCATAGTCATTATTGTTGAATCAAAAAGGACACACTCTAATGTATGAGAAAAACAGTATTAAACTGTGTTGATGCTTAAAGATAGAAATAATAATAATAATAATAATAATTAAAAAATGGAATAAAACATAATAAAATAAAAATATGCACCAAAGATGAAAATTATTTATTTATTTATTTATTGTTTTGTATTTTACTCCATTATTTATTTATTTTTTTATTCTTTATCTTTAATTTAAATTATATTAAATTAATTAATAATATTTATTTATTTCAATATGTAATGTCCCACATGGCAGATTGAATGAACATATTTTGTTCAGCAAGTTGGATAGTTGAAACCTTATTTTAATCCAGTTTATCAAAATAATGCATGCAAAATCACACTTCTCAATACTATCAGCATGCTGAAATTAAACCAGAGATTATGTTAAAACATCTCAATATTAATGGGTTGTGACACACACACTAGTCCACATTGCTAACAAAATAGCACTGAGCATAAGGTAAATAATAAACAAAATCATCCAGCTTTCCAAGTTTCTGTATAGAGCACAGTATTGTCTAAAAATGTACATGTCGAGCTGTTTCTCTCAGGGAACACTAAATATTTGTAGTGTGAGTGTTTACCTTGCCGTGCATGAGCAGCCGGAGAGTTAGAGTGACGTTCATGCCTCCATCTCCAAAATCCTGCTCACAGTTCATCCTGACGTGGGATTCGGGCCCAGGGAGACGCATGAAAGATGCTCTTCGGATGATGGAATGGGCAGGGAGGGGGAAAGGCAGGACTCTCTCCTTCCACTCACCACTCTGGAACGACAGCACATAAAACATACGTCAATATTTGGAACAAAAATATGTTTTGAAATGTTGCAGGAAAGCCAATGTCAAAAGTACATCCCCTTTTCAGAATCCGCAAAATGTATTAAACAAAGTGGGATCATACAAAATGAATGTCATTGTTTATATACTAGTGACCTGAATAAGAGGTCAAACTCTCACTGATGCTCCAGAAGTAAAAACAATGCATCAAGAGCTGGGGGTTGAAAACTTTTGATCCGAATGAAGATGTGTAAAAAATTTTCTTATTTGGCCCACGTCACTTTTTTTTCCATTTAATACTGCCCTACAGAGACTATAGAAGCTAGTCGCATGTTTTCCAGAAGACAAAATAAGTTACATTTACCATGACCTTCAAATTCAAAAGTTTTCACTCCCCTGCGTGGTTTACTTCTGGAGCATCAGTGTGTGTTTTTGAACTTTCTGTAATAGTTCCCTCAATGTGTTGTCCTCAGTGTGAAAATGTGAATCTCAAAACCATACAGTCATTGTTGGAAAGGGTTCAAATGCACAAAAATGCTGTAAAAATGTGGGAGCTGAAGGATTTTTCTGAAGAATAGCAGGCAGTTCAGGACAAACAAAGGACTCGTGAACAACTATCACTGAACAAAAAAACACAGCTGTGGATTACTCAGCTAACAACACAGCATTAAGAATCAAGGGGATGTAAACTTTTGAATGGGGTCATTTTTATAAATTCAACACTTATTTTCCCTGTGGACTATATGTAAACATCTTTTATATGAAATATCTTATTCAGGTCAGTGCTAAATAAACAATAACATGCATTTTGTATGATCCCATCTTATTTTGGTAAAATATTTAACATTTTAGCAGATTCTGAAAAGGGGGGTGAAAACCATATTTACTGCCTTCATTGAACTGCTGAACAGTGAGAGACTGGGACACATGGGGAGAGGGTTGGCTGGGATTGGGAAACGACCTCGGCCTAGATCCGAACACGTGGTGGTTTCTGTTTGCCTTGACAGGAGTCCGCATGTCTCACAGCGGTAAATAAGATGATATGTAATAGCCACGCCATCTGCTCTTACGTGCAAAGTGTTCAGCTGAGTGAGGACAACCGTGACACGCCAATCCAACAATGGCTCAGCACCTGAATGATGACAGTGAGGGCCACCAACGCCAATGTCACCAATTTAGCCAATCTTACAAAGCAGGAGAGGACGAGTGGAAGTGCTCGCTGAAATTACTCCCGCTGCATTCACCGCGCTTTTTGGTGACGGCCCAGAAGTGGAGCGAGAGGTGATGCTGAGTTGGGCTTTTTTTTCTTTTTCTTTTTTTGATACGGGAAATTGCAGGTTTTTGTGCAATCGTGCCTCTACATGGAAGGGAAAAAACAGACTCTTTTGAGAGCTTTTTTTAGGCAGCATGGTGTAAAGAGCAGTAGGAAATATCTAAGATAGCAAATCTGAAGCGGTTTTGTATCAAATGAGCCATAATAATTTTCTATGCGTTCTACAATCCCTGAATCGCACAAACACAAGCACGCAGCAATGAGAGAGGTGATTTCAGACTGAGTACATGTGCTCCAACCAACACTACGATATGATATGATATGATAATATTTAATTGTTAACTAAAACTATTAAATATTCTTTTTCAGTTACTGAAAAAAAAACTGAGATAAAATCTAAATATTAAATAAATTTAACGTTAAGAAATGAAAATTATGCATTGACAACTAAATAAAATAAGGATAAAAAAATAGTTTATTTTTTTACTAAAACTACTATAACAAATAAACTCAAATCTTAGCTGTATAGAAAAAACGGTTGTTAAAATTGTGTTTATAAAAACATAATAAAAAATGGTTATAAATAAAACAGTAACTTCAATTGAAACCTGGAATAATAATAATAATAATAATAATTGTTTTTCGTTTAGTCTTTTTAAGGTCATTATTTCAGTACAGTATATTACAGTAATTTTAGTGTGCCTTTTAATTTTTGTTTAAAATATTTCTATATAAGTTTTTTTTCATAGTAAGTAGTGAGTTTGTAGTCATTTTAATGCTTTAATTTTAATTCATTTCAGTTAGGCATCATTTCTAAGTGTTTTTAGTTTTAGTTTACAATTCAAAATAATAACAAACAAAACTCATTTAGGAGTAAAAAAAAACAAAATTACTAAAACTGAAAATCCAAAATTAAAAGCTAATGCTAAATCTTTACACATGCAATAAAAATACACTAAAATAAGCATGTTTCTAAGAGCATGGAACAACTAGATGTTTTCTTTTGTTAATTATGGATCCTCCATGTAGTTTTGCCAAGAAATCAAAGCAAGTCTCACAGTTAGAAAAGAAGAGTTTGGTGAAAGAGTTGATCTCGAGAAAGACCAAAAAAATCTCATTTGTAGCAAGGGATCAGAATCAAGCCTGCTTGACACTCGAAAACGACCATCAGCTTCCAAACGTCCCCAAAATTAGCCTGAATGCCATATAATTTCAAAGTTGACTGGCAAGTGTTGTTAAAGCTCCAGGGTGAATGAAGGAAGCTCTCAGAGGAAGCGCTACATCAGACGTCACGGCTGCTAAAACTGCGGCATCACAGCATGCTAATGACGAATGAGCACTTGATGATTCCTCGAACATCTGCTCTCCGTAACACCACCCAGATTCACCCACGTTCACGCTTTCTGAAATCCGCTGACAGGTTAATTAAAGCTGCGCTTGTCGCGGCCGCTCAATTACAGGTGTGGGTGTGTGTTTCCAGATAACATCGGAAGACAGCCAGGATTTCAAAGGGGCGGCACATCAGTCGATCGGGGCTCTGAGAAAGTAGGTCAGAAATCCAAAAAAGCCGAGAGCGTCGGTGAGGCCTGTGTAGGAGTTTGGCAGTGTGTCATTCGGAGAGTCGTGTCCACGGGTGGCGCTGGCGTATGTATGTCATTAGTGCAAAGCGATCGCTACTTGTGCCCGTCTCGTTTTTTCCCCTCGTCCCTCAAGGCGATCCACCAACCAATTAGAAGAAGAGACAGAGAGAGGAACGAGAGAGAGATGATGGAGCCCACTGGTTCGCGCCTGTGGTCTCGGGATTTTGCCAGGTTCAGTGTGTTTCTGGATCTTCTGTTGGTCCCGGAACGACAGAAACATAACACCTCAGCTCTAAATTAAAATTAAACTAGGGCCCTATGAATGTGTCCTTTATCTATTTGTCCCCAGAATTCAGTTTTACCCCCCCCCCCCTCCCCCCCTAAATAAAAATAACTTCACCTGAAATACATAAATAAATAAATAATAAATAAATACATTAAAAATTATGTTTGGCACCTGACTTAATAACTTTTCCAAATTCTGTTTTTCTTTTTTTTTTCTATTATTAATCTATTATTAAAAAATAAAAAAGGTCCAATGAACTGAATTCATTAACACTAGTTAAAAATACCAAAACAAATACACAGCACTTTAACTTTTTTTTTTTCCTTAAAAAAAGATGGTGATAAAATTAAAGCATGAAACTTGAACAGTGTAATTAATCCTTTAAAATGTAATCAAATTAAATTTGAACAATATATGTATATTTTGTTGTTGGCACAACAGGTATTTACTGTCAAAATTAAAACATAGATGAAAAAATTACATTCCTAAATAATAGCTTAATAAACTGTTATAATGATTAATTTTATTAAACAGGAATATATTTCTGCCAAAATTTATGCACATTAAATGTATTTTTATTTATTTTGACAGGTTGTATTTTATATCTGTGTATCTATATATCTATATCTATATATTTTATTTTCATATTATTATTACTATTATTTTTATTGTTATTATTATTTTGTGAGTGTGTGTCTATTTAAAGTTCTCAGAAACTAGTCCATATTGTGATTTGATTAAGTGCCTTAAACCTTACTTTTGATGTATTCATCCAAATGTAGCCAACTTACAAAATGCCAAATGGAAAATGTCATCAAGTCATCGATTAATATGTCCACTGATCATTTTTCAAGCCAGATCATGATAATAAATCGCTGCTGCTACAGCTGTCAGCTTTCAAATGGTCCGTGTTCCCTCCAGACCAAAAACAACCTCAGTCAAGAGCTTTAAACTACTGTACATCTAGGCCTAAATGAATTTGGCTAAATATGTCAGACTATGGCAAAATAGAAGAAATAAAAAGGTTTCTAACAAATCCAAAGGTTTCATTCAACCAAGAAAGGCATGCAAATTATAAAAGGTACTTAAAAAAAAAATCCTGAAAAAAAAACAGCGTTGACTGTTAAGGTTCCCACTGAGCCAGTAATCAATTACATAAAAATATTAAAGCCAGCCGATTTCTCAAATCCATCCACAGATCTAAACCTCTAGCCCTGAATGTTGTTTCTAGACTTTTCTTACACCTGTATATGTGAACATAATCTCCCATCTAATTAATGCAAATCACCTGTAAATCTCCTTTTTCTTTATGTGTAATACAACAGCGCATCTAATGAAGACTAATTAGTAGTGCTAAATGATGCTTCGCCACCCTGTAGTGTGTGAAAATATGGATTATTAAGACCGGCCGCAGTCAATTACAAAAGAGCACCACGGTGACTGTGTTTACATGTGCAGAGCTCTCAATTCAGTTCTACTATAAAGATAACGATATCAGTCTCCACGCCAAAGCGCACAAGCTCGTGACAGCAAGATGGACTCTGATTGGCTGTTAGTATTTTTATTGTTTTTCTGGAACTGATTCCAATGATATTGCTTCTAGGTGGTTTTATCGTTATAGCAGTGGTGTGGGCTATTCGTTAACATCCACAACATTTTTTGAGCCTTTGTTCTGAAAAAACAAGTACGCTTCACAGCTACTGGAATATTTCTGTACAAGAAATTCAAATAATCTGAATAACACTGCAAAGAGCTTCAGACCAATTAAAAAAAAAAGAAGAATAAATTATTGACGGTTGGAAACCCATAAATAAAAGCAGCTTATTATGTGATGTAATCGCTCATCGCTTTTGATCAATATTTGGCGCCGTGACTAAATTGATCTGGTCTGGTCTGCTGTTGGATGAAAATAACACACAAATGTTGTTCATTATCAGATCCAGTTTGGCATCATGCCAACAAATTTGATGACAAGTCATTTCCTTTAATGTTTGCGGTAACATTTACCATTGCTTTGTGAATTTTTGTGGATGAACTCCTGTAGACTGCTCAAAATCTAGTTTTGGCTATGTATATTTAATATCAACCGCATTATCTTTGTTTGGATGTGCATCGATTTATATGATAATCTTTTATGATGGATTTTCTGAATAAGGTGTCTTTGTTAATTAGATTATAGAAACCAGAATATTAGATTATAGCAATCAAGTTAATGCATTTACCTGACACTTACATAATCAGAATGTAAACAAATTCTGATTAATATTGGAATATCCCTATTCATGCAAATACAGTAAATACCATGGCCCTGGCAAATATTATCACGGTACGGTAAGCATGTCTAAACATCAGAAACAGATTGCCCCGTGTGTCCTTACATAAAAGTAACATGGGATATTGACCACATGTTGTGAGCTACTACACCAAATGTACCAGATTTAAGTGCATTTCAGAGCACAGCTTGAGATCGATATGTGCTCTCGCGCTGACGTTAAGGAGCACCTGCCCTCACGCTGGGAGGGTTTGAATATGAACACAAACTCAGGATTCATTCAAAGCATCTGTATGCAGGGAGGTGTTCGAGGTCACAGCAGAGCGCTGCTATTTGCATTGGTCCGTTTCTCTCTTTCGCTCTCTCTCTTCTTCCGTGTTTGACACGCAACTCAAATACACTCCCTGCCAGTCAAGGCCGCACACGCTAACGTGTGGGTTCACTGGCCGCTTGTCCAGCAGCCCTCCCCCCTTCACCCCCTCAACATTCGTAATGGCGCATTCCGTGAATACAAGAGCTGTTACAGGAAACCACCAAAGAGAATAGAAGGGGTGCCCCAGACAGTCCTTAATGTTCCTCGATGAACACTTATTACTTCAACTCAACACAAAATTTGTATTTTGAAGCCGCCATACACCAAGGTTTATTGTATTTTTATTTCCTGGAAAAATGTCCACATCCAAAGTAAAAAGTTTTGTGTGTACTGTGTATGTTCTTTATGTGTGTATACATACACACACATACATTTAAAAAATATTTGCATATATATATAGCTATATATATATCATGATCAGATCATGATTTTGTATGTAAATAAGCTTGGTTGTGATTGGCTGACTTCTTTGCATATGAAATGAGTAACACTTTCCTATTGGTCGCTTTGTTTTATAGATACCATATCTTGTCGTTTATTGTATTTTTCTTTCCTGGAGAAAGTCCACTTGCAGTCAAGGTTTCTGGCACCAAAGTAATTCAAACATAGCTCAATACTCGTATTGTATGTCTTCATTTATTTTTATTACTCGTAAGAAACATCCAAGACCTGTATACGTTAACTTTATAGTACAGTCGAATTTTCTTTCACCAAACATCGCTAAATCATTCCAATAGAAATCCCCGCAAGCAGAAATTTTGCTAAATATTTCTTCACACAGATTTGCCGACACAAATTAGCTACGTTTACTAACAGAAAGCAGTTCGGTTTTAAGGTGACTTCATACATGGCTACATTTCTGACAACAGACATGAGTTTTTTTAGATGTAAAATTCTGCTGAAATTTCACTAATGTAACCACAACTGTAAACTACATGTTATTAGGCTCTAGAAAAGCTATAAAAGGCTCCTCTGGGAAGATAAACTGTTTCCTGAGCTCTAAAGTTGTGGATTACGAGTTTAATCTCAGATTCTGAAGGACTTTCTTGGACGTCCATCAGCACACACAACAGAATTTCTATTACAGCCCATGACACTTGGTCTCAGTCGACATGAATTATGGATCTGATTTCGAGTACTTGTAGGATGGGGTTAAACCCATTTTTTAAGATCCCCAGTTCCCTTCCTCTTTCTCAGTGACCCACGGATGACGGATTCACGGGCCTGTCCCAACGGGTCGCTCGCCCATAGCGCCATCAGTCCTCCAAATCAAACAGACAAGCTTCCGTCTCTATAAACGCTGAGCTGTCCTTGGACTGGAGGCTCTATTAACATCACACAAGGGCTGAGTTAATGTTATTGTTGGGTGAATTGCTTTGGCGATATGAAAAGAAGCTGGTTAAAAGCACTGGGTCTAATCTCGCATGCAGGAAAACAATGAGCGAGCAGGCCTTGGGTAAATAATATTTTCTCTGCTGATGAAAACACATTTGAATTCGCAAAAACAATCCCCACATGAACCCACTGCAAAACTTTAGTCTGAGGCACGAAAGTGCTCGCAGATATTGTTGTATATATAGAACAGAAATGTAACATTCAATTCATGTTTTATTTACGGTTCAGCTCTTGCACTAATTTACAGTTTAATGATTGTCGCAACTGACTTTCAGAAACAGATCTTAAGAAATCATCACATTGATTAGTAAAGATTAGCAAAGATTAGCAAAACAATAATAGATCAAAATAAAAAAAAAACACAGGAACACACATAAATGCATAAAATAAAATCTATAAAAACTGCCCTCAATTATCTGTATTTTGTATATTTATGTATGTATTTTTTTTCTTCATTTCACTTGCTTTTTTATTATTATTTTATTTATTTATTTGGTTTATTTGATTTAAATTTTATTTTTAATGATAGTATATTATATTATAATTTTATTTATTTTGTTCATTTTTTTATTTTATTTTGAATGCTATTATATTATATTATAATTTTATTTTATTTTACTTATTTATTTAGTTTTTTATTTCAATTCTATTTTAATGTTATTTTATTCTATTTATCTTATTTTATTTTAGTGAAAAACAAAAGAGAGGACACAAATAAGTCAGATAATCCAAAATCAGATACAAACCCATCTGAAAGTCAGTTATGAGCGTGAATGACTAATATTTCATCTCAGAAGTGTTTTGTCATTTACACACATGGAACGAGATATAATCAGTGGGAGAAAATTTGTTTGGAGATCATGTACTAATGAATGCAGAGAAAAAACTAAAAAAATGTCATTTATCTAATAAAAAATAAATAAACGCATGAAAAATACGTTAATAAACTACATTAGTGCTCCAAAAAATGTCAACTAAAAACAGATCTGAAGTTTTTATGTATTTTTATTTAATTTGTCTCTGTTTTAATGGATTTTTTAAAATGTATTTTTAACGATATGTTTATGTATTACTCTTATCTGAATTATCCTGAATTAAAGGCACACGCTGTCATAAATAAGTCAGATAACCAAAGTCAGATACAGATATTGCTTTTAAATTCAATAATGCATGCATAGAAAGTTTAAAAGTGAAAATACATTAATTAATGAAAAATACATCAATGCACTTTTAGCATTAAATTAAAAAGATAAAATACATCAATATGTATCTATTTTATTTAATGGTTTTTAATGATTTTTTTTTTTTTTTATGTAATGTTTGTATAAAACTCTATATCCGATGTAAAATAAGCAAAAATGTATATATATGAAGGTGTCCCAATTATGAATGTCAAGCAAAAGTTTATTCATATTTATGTAAATGTAATATTTATGTAATATTTATGCAATGGCATATGGGAAAGAAAATGGCTTAATGGGGGAAAATTGTAAAATAAAAAATTAAAATAAAATGTTTGTGTGTATTAAAATGTAAAAAAAAAACATGCATAAACATGTATTTAAAAAGGCCATGCATTTTTATTTAATCGTCTAAAAAAATGCTGAACTATGTCTCAATTCTGAACATGGATGTCAATTATCTAGTCTCAATAGTGTTTTACTGTTTAAGGAACAGGATCCAATCAGCTGTAGATAAAAAAAAACGATGCCTAAAGAGGAGTATTGAGAAAACGCCCAGAATCCTGTAGTTGATATGCATCTCTCAGAGTGTATCGTTCACAGAGGGTTCCTCGCAGTGACACACACACACACACACTATTTAAACACACGAGTGTAGGGTAGCATGTCTCAGCTTTGACAGGGCCTTGCCAGAACACAAAGACAAAACAAGATCATGCCGTTTCTTCTTTCCTCCCTCCACCCACTCCATCCATCCTCACGTCTCGCCCTCCCTCTCCCTCCATCACTCATCCCGCGCTCATGATCACTATAATTACGCTGAGTGGGATAGCAGGGGCGTTGAAGAGCTCTCCAAAGAAGCCACGTTCTCCGCTCTGAAGTGCACGAGCTGAAGTACAAAGCAGTCAGACTCAATTTAGCCTGATTTCTTTTGTGAGTGTTGCATCACAATCGCACGCCGTTACGTTTTGTTACCGTAATTGCGGCGGAGTTAAGGATGAATTGCCGGATTTTCTGATTGCTATCTTTTCTGAATCACTTTCCTCGCTGACAGCTTGTGCCACCACAACAACTTAAAGGTCAATAAATGCCTCCGAGGTAAAGATAACACCGTGTTATCGCCAATCCGAGAGCGATTATATTGGCAAAGTATTAGCATAATTACTATTCGGCAAAGATTTTGAGTTGGAGTTGACTTTAAACGCTAACTGACAGTAGTTCGGCTGCTGCGATACTATTTGCGTGCCGTCGCTCTGGTTCTCTGCAGAGAGCTGACTGTGCAGTGCTTTGTTAAAGCAGCTCTGTCGGATGACTGACAGCGGAGCGGCGGCGGTGACCTTGGGCTCCGAGGGGCTCTGGCCGCCCGAGATTTATGTGACGGCTCTGAAAACAGCTCAGCACAGGGACCGGGGCTGGACGAGGAATCCTTCCCGCTGCATTGGCAAGAGACACGTGTAAAGCAGTGTGCGTAGATATGTTATAAACAAGACGCCACAGCGAATACAGACACCAACAGACGGAAAGTGGATTTGAGGAATCAATGATGTTGAAGTTTCAACTTAATGAAAAGGAATTGTTGAAAAAATTTAATAATAATAATATGTGTAATATTTATAATAAAAATATATAAAATATTTTTAAAAATAATAATAAATAAATTATAAAAAGTATAAATATTAGAAAACTATTAGTAAAGTATATGTATTTTAAATAAATAAATAAATACAGTCATTTAATGTTACTCTCAAGCACTGTCTATTTATTTTCCTATTTATTTATTCAATTAATCATTAATTCGGTTCTTCCTCTTTTTAAATAATTACATTTTTACACATTTTAAACAAACATATGAATAAAAACATAAATAACAGCATTTGTTTGTTGTTTGTTTGTTATATTATTATTAGTATTAGTGTTATTAAATAATTACATTGTTATACATGTTTATTTTTAGATTTGTAAAATTATGTATAAATAAATACATACATACACAATTAAGTAAATGGATGGGTTGTTGTTGTTATTAATTAATTAATTACATTTTTACAAATTTCAAACAAACAAATAGATAAATACCTATACTTATTTATTCATTGTTTATTATTATTATTATTATTATTATTATTATTATTAAGTAATTATGTTGTTAAGCATATTTCTTTTTAGATTTGTAAAAGTATGTAGCCTATAAATTAATTAATTAATTAATTAATGGATGGATGGATTGGTGTTGTTATTTTTATTTTTACACATTTCCAATAAAAATAAATAACTGGATTGACTGCCTGCCTGATTAATTGATTGGTTGATTGATTGATTAAATAATTTATTTTTATTATATTTTTAAATAAATAAATAAATGGATGGATGGATGGATGTGTTTCCCTTATAATTGTGATTTAACTGCAGCTGTTAATTATGTACATTAACGTTTTTGCGATCTAAACATTCACTAAACTACAGCAAGAATAATAGAAAAAGGAAAAATACAAGTTAATAGTGAGAAAATCTGTAAAGGTAAAGGTGACATGACTCATGAGATCACAGTCTCCCTCAGAGTGCTGATCTGGAATCAGCTTCCTCAAAGGAAATAAAAACACTCGAGCACATGCAGTAGAAGAGGATAATCAAACAGACTCCTGACCTCAGATCAGTGAACAGGAGCCACTGCTTCACACAGAATCTGAACTGCTGTTTGCACAAGAACAAAGACAAGCTGAATGCTGGGAAATATTCAAACGATGGCCAACAAACATTTGAATCTCAGCACTGGAAAGCTATGGCCAACGTACTTCAGCTCTAGGACACAAACAAAAGGTTCACAAAGACAATGGCATATCATTCGTGTAGTTTTACAAGGACTGTTTTCTAATATGGAGCTGATTCTATTGATCGTCTGCGCCAAAATGACCTCTTCTTCCTTTACAGTCTCGTATTGCATTAGAGGACATTTTTCCTGGACAAATGTAGTCTTATCACGGACGGCACTAAGCTGAACTAGAAACACACCACAAACTCTAAAGCTACCAAGTTAGCTTAAATGCTAATGCTACATATATTTTTGCTTACTCTTCGTGTTCGTCTGATTGTCATATTTCTAATGCTTTGAATTCGATTGCATTTGATTTAACTTTCTCACAAGGGTCTCTCATGAAAAAATTAATAAATAAATAAATAAATAAAAATTCTGGAAGTGTGATTAGCACTTCTACCTAAATTCATTGTGTCTCAATTCACATATTTATGCACTATACTATGCTTCTTTGTAGTATAAATAAAACAAGTACTGTAGTGTGTTTACATTAAACATGCAAATGAATAAAAATTTGCAAAAAACAGTCAACAATATATGGACAAGTTACTATAGAAGTCAATAGGTACCGTCAACTGTTTGGTCAGTCTTCAAAACGTCTTATTGTGTGTTTGAAACAACCCTTATGAAAAAACACTTCACTCAATGGTGACAGTTCAACCTAATCTCAATTCATACATATTTTATGAGGTGGCTAATTCGTACAAATTTGTACGACCTCACTCGTACAAATTCATATGATTTTTGTATTTTATGAAAAATTCGTATGAAAAGACTAATTTAAATTTAGACAAATCGTACAAAATCATACGAGTGAGGTCATACGAATTTGGCATCTTGTACAAATACGTACAAATTGGTAGTGAGACTGTGTTGGGCAGTTTAATTGCGTAGCTTCCAGACTCCCTTAACGAAAATTAGCCATTGTTTTATTGTAGAAAAAGTGTATTAACCATGTTTTTTTGGTGTAGCTATTACCATTTATATAACCACAGTTATACTACAAATACCATGGTTAAACTGTGGTTAGTGTAGCAAAAACATAGTTAAGTTGCTGTAGCCATACAGTAACAATGTTTTTAGGTTTTATTTGTAGTAAAACTATTATTACATTTCGTAAGGGTTAGCTTATATGCTAATGCTATCAACAGGGTTACTGTTTTCTTCGTTGCTCGCGTAAGTCTGATTGTCGCCCTATGCTTTTTGTTGGTTTTATTTTCACCTCAGAAGGCAGTTCTTAGCCTAATGCTAATGCTAACAACAAGGTTGTTGTTTTTGCTTACTGATTGTGTGTGTCTGATTCTCATCCTATTTGCATTTCCTGGGTAATTATATATATATATATATATATATATATATTTCTTCTGTCAAAACCTTTAGTACAAAAGAGAAATAGCCAGAAAGATTAAAACTGCCCTTAAAAATTGTATTCTCCTATTTCACGTAAAGACATTTTCTTGGATAAAGTTTCCATAAGCAATCTCTAACCACATAAAATCTAAAGATTTAGACCAAACGCTTATGCTAATGACATGTTTATTGCCCTTAGATTGCATGCTTTATGGTTTTCGTGTGTCAGGATTGCTCCTGCAAAAAAGGTTCAAAGACTCTTCATGGCTAGTGCTGTCACCTAAATTACTACTCAGTTACCTGACGCTACAATTACGGGGTTAGCAAGGATCACGCTCAAGTCGTGATTCGATAAGTCATATGGTGGATTATAACGTGTGTGGGAAGAACCCACGCGGATGGCCCTATTGTAAACACGCATTCATAAGAACAGCCTATAAATTGTTAAGGCCAGCATACTCTCTTATTGCTTAAACCCAGAAGTAAAAATGTAATTTTGTGAATAACAGAAGCAGTTAACAAAGTCAAACACAGGACCACTAATCCAACCGCTGTGACTAGCATATGAAGGTATCAGCGATTTCCCTAATGCTCAAACCCAATGCACTTCTACTCATCATTTGTTCTCATTTTGTGCAAAAGGCTCCAGCTGAGTGGTGGTGCCGAATTAAATTTGTTCAGTGATCTCAGACTCCAAGCAAAGCTTGGAGTACAAGGACTGGGTAGGTACTTAATGAGTATAGGCAATAACCTGAAACTGCCCCATTTTGATTTAATTAGATGCTCCGCGAAAGGCAGCGGAGTTATTTATCCATCCTGCGGCTTTGCCGTCGAGTTCAGTGGGTGTAGCCGGCAGGAAACTCCTTTCCCACTTCGCTTTTCATTTCTCACCCCTCGGTTCCTCGGCCAGCTTCCTCCACTTCAGTCCGGGTGAAGGTCACCGGCCCAGAATATTGGAAGAGGAAAATTACCCTGGCTTGTTTTCTCATTTTCTATCTCTGACCCCGGTTCTGAAGTGGCGAAAGATTACTCGCATACCAACGTATGGCAGTGTAAATACAACGGAGATTGGAAAAAAAGGGCCGCAAAGGAGTTATTGGATTTTCCCATTTGCTTCCTGTGAAACTACACTGAGATCACGAGGGCTGAGCTATTGGTTAAGTGCTTCCTCTTGACCAGATTCATATGCATGTGCTCGTGATTACTGCTCTGAAAGAGTTCGTAATTGTCAGATGAATCCAGCACTTTACCCCAGACTGTTTACGAAAGAAAACTTCTATCTCGTTTTTTGCCTTACATGGAGAATACGGGAAACTTCGCTCTTGATGAGCCAACCCCAGCCTGCCTGACACAAACTGACCCAAATACATAATATACCAGCGCTGCAGTACATCTTCCATTTGAATTAACTCGCGGCTGACGCCTTCAGTTGCCGTCACGGCTTCCCCTTTTTTTTTTTCCGCGGGGTGGCTTGTGATATCCGAGCTATTAGAGGCCTGTGTTCGTCAGCTCTTCCAATGACAGATATGTGTCTCAGACACGGTAGGTTTAGGGACTTGACGCCTGAGCCCAGTAGAGCATGGTGCTAAAACAACACGACGTGCCACCCACCCTTCACACAGGGGTGGATTCCAGGACTGTTGCACAAAGCAAACTGAGCGGGGCTGGGCGGAGGGTCGGGGTTGGGCTTTTGTCAGCTGCACAAGCAGAGCGGCTCGGGCGTGTGCCTCTGATCTTTGGGAAGCTCCTCAGCTGTTCCATGCTGGACAGCTGGACCCCTGAGGGACCCAGACAGCCTGCTCAAATTAGAGAGCAGGCGACAGGACTCGACGCATTTCCCCCTCGTGAAAACATGTCTTGCTTTTGATATACACAACTACTCAATTTCCACCTCAATTTTAATTATTCAAAGTGTGTAATTGGGCATGAAGTGAGGTCGGCAAGAAGGACCTGTTCTTTTGGACTATCATTCCTGGGTCAATGCTCTGTTGCTTAATTAAAAATACTGCATACATTCAAGGAAAAGTTTGTCACCAAAGTTGTGATTTACTCATCCTCATGTTATTCCAAACCTGTATGATATCCTGTCTTCTGTGGAACATAAAAGAATATATTTAGACTTGCTTTTGGAAGTGATTGATCACCAAAACTGTTTTGGTTGTCAACATTATTCATAATTGTTCATTAAGAATAAATATATGTTTGGAATGGCAGGAGGGTGAGTAAATGATTACAAATTTTTGGGTTAGGTAAACAAGCAAGTCACATCTAATCATGTTTCTTCTATAATGAAAATGCATGGTAACACTTTATTTTAGGCAGAATTCACAATACTTTCCTGATATCATAAAAAAACAACATTTTTTGATTAGAAGCAGTAGTTTGGCATAACATTCTTCCGTAACGACCAATAATAAGTAGACAAGCAAGCGATATACAAGCTTATTCCTACACCCTTGGGCCTAAACCCTAGCTTTTGACAAAGAGTACCAATTCTGATACTGATTCACAGGTGTTCAAGCCCATAACTGTAAAAAGACTGATCCCACTAGTTAACAGCAATATTGTTTCTAGACCTAACTTCACATAATTGTATAAAGCAGTTCAAAAACACTCAAGCCTTTGACTTTGTTACATCCAAAGCTGCACCACAGGGGTGACAAAAACACAAGAAATTCATAACATCCCCTCTAATATTTGAAGTTCCCAACATGTCTTTGAAGGCCTGAGCACTTTAACTTCTTCCAGGCAGCGCTCTTCAGTGGTCAGACTCACACCACTTCTCCTCAAGGCTTTAATGAGGTCCGCAGGGAGCAAAGCTGCTCACTCGCCGTGCCCTAACACTCTGTAAGAGCGCTGACCTCCTGCCCCATCACACTGTCAGACCGTGTCATGAGAGACCCAAGAACTATTAAAACCAAATGAGAAATGAAAAATGAGTTGCAGAAATTACGCTGCTAATGACCCATTCAGTGTACATGTTGCCTGCCACTGTTTATTTCTTAATTTTGTTCAAAGATAAGCCAGGCTGATTAATGTTCAGTCACATGGAGGTGATAATTACCCCGACTGATAAAATGTCACAGATGTTAAAGGTTACATTCGGCCCTGCTCTTGATAGCCAGCTTCCTTACCATTTATTCCTTTAATAGAATGGAAATATTTCTACTCTGTTTTATATCATGATTATTATAACCTAATCTCCTTTCATTACCAGCCTTTATGGTATAAGAAGTAAATGATTGTTATTTATAACCTGTGATCTCCATCCAAGCACTGTCAGACCATATAGGTTTACATAATAAAAGTGTGTCATTGTTAAAATCATTTCTTTTTCAAAGAAATACACAGCAATACATTAATAGATTGATTCCCCCAAAGTGCAAACTCTTGTTTTCAAAACATTCTATCTGCTTGATCGGCCCGACAACAACAGAACTGAGTCAACCAATGGGGTGAGTTTGGAGGCGGGGCTTTCTGCTTCAAGGCCCAATGACAGACAGGGAGTATTTCTGTTTGAAAAAAACTCACTTTTTTGTTGTTATTATGGGTGAACTCTGTGTCTGTTATGTGCTTCGTCCCAGTTCACCTACTGATACCATGCCCTACAAGTATGTACTCTTCTTGGGATGAAAAACTACATATTTTGAGTATATGTAGCAGAATAGTTGGCACGCTTTGGGACATACTTCCTCGTCATAGCTGCGTCTTTAACAGACACTTGGTTGTAACTGTTTTAATTGCCCTGTCAATCATCTTGCCACAGTTAACATCATTCACATTTTGTTTAATTTGATTTCCTTCCATTTAGGAGAGAAATGAAGAAGCACATCGCAGGTCTTGCATGCCGAGAACTCTGCTTATGTGTTTGCGTAATGATGCATTTAAAAGTTAATGACCAAACATATCATTATAAAGTTCACAGTGTTGCTTCAGAGGAAATATAGGGTGGATAACATCAAATAAACATTATTTCATCAGGTTAGATGTTGATTATCTAAAACCCTTTCTCTGCCTGTCCGTTGGCCGTGCATACCCACCATGTTTGTAGTTTTTAACACTTTTTATGTGTGTTTGTAGTTCTAATCAAATCCTTGTGCAATGTGCTGTGGGTAATATTAGCTGTTAGCTTGCGCTTTGAATTCTAATCGGAAATAGTAGACCCTTTTTTAAACATACTATGATTTGGGACATACTAATTCTATTTTCAAATACTATTTAGGATTGATAGTATGCAAATTGGTATGCAGCAATGGTTTCTAAACATTTTGTTGTGTTTGTTTGATCCGCCCGACTAGCCTGACAATAGCAGAACTGATTCAACCAATGGGGTGAATTTGGGGCGGGGTCATCTGTTTCACAGACCAATGGCAGACAGGGTGTGTTTCAGATTGAAAACAGTACATTTTTGCTGTTATTTAGCAGAACTGATTCAACCAATGAGGTGAATTTAGGGCGGGGTCATTGACTTTACAGACCAATGGGAGCCTGTCTGCTTGACAGAAACATTCTCTTTTTTGCTATTTTTATAGGTTAATCCCCTAGACTCCGTTAATTGTTTGTAAAAGTCACCCAACAAACCCAACAACAGCAGAAATGACTCAACCAGTGAGATGAGTTTGGGGGCAGGGCCATCATTTTCACAAACCAATGCCAAACAGGGAGTGTTTTTTTTTTTTTAAAACAGTCTCTTTTTTGCTGTTATTCGGCGTACTTAACACTAAATTATACACTTCAGCTTCTAAGATCTTTCTAAACAAATCAATGCATGAATGTAATACAACATGTTTTACTTGAGTTTGCCCATACAATGAGCAAGTGTGTGTGCGCGCATTAATGAAACGAAGATGGCCTTTTGATTTATTTGCATTACAAAGCAGGCACAAAGACCGGCTGTAATCCATCAAAACCAGGCAATCAGATTCTCCCGAAAAGCGTTCTTCAGATAAACAAAATTACGGCTTTAAAACTCGCGCACCATCAAATCCCGCACTCCCGGTGTTCAGAAAGATTGCTGTGGAGGGATATAAGTAAACATATTACAAACAGATACGTCTGATTAACATTCCTCGTCGCAAATGAATGTATCGTCACAGACGAATCTCATTACTCCCTCTGATGACAAATGGTAAACCTAGCTTGCAATATCCATATACTAATATCCTGGATCCCGTCGCGATTTAATAAACGCACTGCTGACATTTATCTTATTAGTTTAACAACAAAATATTAGTCCTAAATGAGGAGCAACATAACAACCCACCGCGACAAAGTGCCAATTAGGTGAAGGGACAAATGATCTAATTATATAATCGTGATTCTGGGGGTTTATGCTAGGACGGACGGCAGACAGGCTTGTTAAGACATGTCACTCTAATTGTGATTTACAGCTCTGTTCGGTCGGTGTGTGTGTGATGGAGGCGTCTGACGGACTGGATGGCCTGCTCTCATTAGTAAATGTCTCCCTTCGTCTGTAGCAAAGAATGGGAAACGCTGACCGCTATATGCGCGGTGTCATCTGGCTAGCCATCCGAGGGCTAGGCAAGGCCCGCAGACTGGATCCGCTGTTGGTTTTGTCAGCAATTATCAGTGCCGCCGAAGAAGGTACATTTGGCGTGGAGTTGGCTTGTTAAGAGGTTCGCGTGTTGTTAGCTCTTGTTAATTTACACGTTACTTGCTATACAATCCCAATTTGCCGTGTTACATTCCGACGAGTAAAAATAAAAGTGCTCGCGATGTTGACGCAAGCGCTGAGCTCAGCCGGCCATGACGATAGCGTGTCAGTCTGTGTTTCGTCTATTGAGTGCACACTCTGTCTCCGTCTCCAGGGGGTCCGTCGTGTGCTAGAACACGCTCTGACCCCCGTCCCGCGTACCTTGGGCTAAGCCGTCCAGATAGCAGTCAGACTCTTCTACGTAACATGCATCTGCCTCATTAACCCCTACAGAACCTATTGATTTTTTTTTTCCACTCCCCATGATTTTTACGGATCCTGAAGCTTTCCACAGCCATTGTGCTAATTCGGACTTACAAGGGATAATATAATGATGGGCTTCCTGCGTCTGCTGCAATTCAATAGGACAATAAGTCAAGATAATTTAGCCATCTGTTGGTTCTCTGCTGAGACGGCAGAAGTATAGTTTCTGTTTCTTGGCTCTTCAGTGCTCCAGTTTCAAGATACATACATATATTTCACAGTTATTATTTATTTTCTTTTTTTTTGCAAGTTTATCATATATATTTTTATTATTATTATTATTATTATAAAAAGGCAAATTTACAGAACTTTTAATATTAAATGACATTTTTTTTTTCCAGTTTGCATTTATTAATAATAACCATCATCATATTTTTCATTGCAATTATTAGTTAATATTAAATTATATTAAATATTGTAAACATGCCTTCATATTTACAATAAACAACATACTGTTGTTGTTATGAAATAAATATATATATATTTTAAAAATTATATTAATATGTTGTGCATTTGCCTTCACATTTCATAATAATAAAATAACAATATAACATTTATTATTATTATTATTATTATTATTATACAAATATATGTTTGACTTTTTTGCAATCTTGTTTACAAACTTAAATACAATTAAAAAGCTGTGAATTTTAATCAAACAAACAAAGTGTTTTTAAATTTAGTTTAAATAAATTGTAGTAAATTTAGTAAATAAATGTATGTACAAAATTATCTTAAATATGTTGTAAATTTGCATGCATATGTCATAACAACAACATATATAATTACATATCTATATATATATAATTACATACACTCTGATACTGATCTATGTGGTATAAATTGTGCATCTATTAGAGTGTCTGGCTAAACTGAATGCAAAGCCTGCAAGCTTGTAGTGGTTGTACATGGATAGATCTCATTGTTTATATCACCTGTTGTTTTAAAGCCCAAAATAACCATCATAAATCAACCTCCAGGCCCTAAAACAAAAACGACTGTGTGTTATTGTGTTACTCGAGTTAAACCGCTGCTGTAATATTCAGTGATGGCAGGCAAGTTCCTGCAATTGGTCACAAAAAACACAAGAAGGTTTTGTGTCTCGTTTTATTTTCCTTGATTAAAATCATCCATTATATCGGGCATTATAATTATTAGAAGCAGAACTCCCACGCTTACTTTGACTATTAATCAGGAAAAAAAAGTCCTATAATTGCTCAAAATATGAAAGTCTTGAGCGGATTAATTTGCGAGTTAATTAAGAGGTACGATTTATTTGCTAAGAAAAAAAAAAAGCCTTACAATACTGCCTCATTTTAAACTGACTGATTATTCGAATTTACAAAATTATTTTAGATCTTCTGTTTGATCATGGCGCTCAATCACATAAATGTTAGAAAAGCAACCAAACCACAATTAAAATGCAGCCAAGACAAATTCTCTCATATCCTCTGAACAAGCAACTGGTGTAAAATAAAACTGTACACAGCAAAATTACGACCCCAGGAATATCCAAAACACTCCGAAGTATGAAAAGAAACCCTTTCAAAACAAGTGCAAGGCTTTGCTCCTAAGCCTGGTGTCTCCACAACCTCACAGTCCCTCTGAGAGCTACATAAAATGACCCTTTTGTCATCCTAAATGACACTGGAATCAACTAAACCTCGACGGACGCCGTCTAGAAACACAACCTTCTCAGTTGTACATGTCTGAAACCCAAAATAGTTGAACACGCTATTAAAACTGACCCTGTTTATTTGAATATCTGCTCATATTGTGCTAGATTCACTAGAAACACAGTAAAATCAACCTTTTTTAATCTTTTGGATAGCGCAGAAGAGGGATCTCATTATGATTTTATAGACAGGAAAGACATTAATGCACCAACAGGAAGACACTTAGAAGAGAGGCAAAGTGGAATGCTTTGACCAGGAATAGCATCTCATCCCTGCACTTTACCTCATCCTGTCTTATCTCGTTCTCTCTCAAGTTGGCAGTCTGCTGTTCCTTACTCTCAATTAAAGTAATGGACATCTGGACAGCAATCAGGACGGCCCCTCTGGGTAAAAACACCCACAAAGGATCTGCACGTCTCGTCTCTTGCGAGATAGTGGGCTTTAATCGATGAGCTCAGAAGACTAATTGTAGAACGCGCTTCAGCAATACAGAATCCCGTTAAGATCCGAGTCATCATTTCCTCTCATGTCTCAGATGAATTTCCTCCCAGGCCCATTTAATGGGTCATTTAAAAGGTCTGTTTATTAGTAAACAGCAAGGATGCATTGTTCAGCTTTTAGCTGTGAAAAACTTGGCAACGTTGCATAATGCTTAGTGTTATGGTCATAAGTGTTTTGTGGGAGTGTCGGTGTTGGCTGTTTTCCCTCCCACTCGTTCTCTCCTTCCCCTA